>CM065802.1:147994738-148594738 GCA_033398695.1 Orobanche coerulescens
GTCCATACACTAAAAAGGTTCAAAGGATTATACGATGAATAAGTACCGAAACGTCGAAAATATCCTTCTAACACATGATGTTCGACTACATACGTATTTAACTGACTAGATAGTCCCAAATCCTGATCAAAACGTCCTTCATAATAGTACTTAATATTGGTGAAGAATCACCTACCTCAAAGTAGTGAAGAACAAGGAGGAACTCTAAGCAATCCAACGCCGAAGGCTTGAACACCAATCTCCAATGATCTACAATCTTCGACTCAAGCTAGGATGCTGATATGAAGGGTTTAGGATGAAGAGAGTGACTCTCTAAGTCCAATGATTCGGATGTGGGAAGTGAAAAGACTGAAAATACGAAAAAGGATGTTGTCCTATTTATAGAAAGTGGTTATTAGCGCGCGCTAGCCCATATTCATAGCGTGCGCTAACGGCTTGCTGACTTCACTGTACTCAGCATTTAGCGTGCGCTATCCTTAAAGCAGTAGCGTGCGCTACCGTGTTGACTTGGCTTTTTCCCGAAACCCGTCCAGGTTCATCCCGACATAATCCAACCGAGATCCACAGCCGATCTCACCTACCACCCTGTCTCAATCATGCTGACTATGTGTAGCGCGCGCTAAGGTTCATACATAGTGTGCGCTACGGATCCTAATTAGCGTACGCTATACTTAGTCGATAGCGTGTGCTACATGCGCAGAATCACCATAACGATCACATTCATGAAATCATGCGCTCAACAACACCGGGTCATGAAATACGGAGAATAATACTCAGATCAAATGCAACAATTACAATATCACAAGGTTCAATTACATATCAGAAATCTCGGGTATTACATCCTTCCTCCCTAAAAAGAAGTTTCATCCCGAAACTTAAGATGGAAACAACTCTGGATATCTAGTCTTCATACTGTCCTTCGTTTCCCAAGTGGCCTCTTCAACTCCGTGTCGTGACCATTGTACTTTAACCAAGTGTATTGGTTTATTCCTCAATTGTTTGATCCGACTTTCAAGTATCTTGATTGGTCTCTCTTCGAAGGTGCTGTCATTCACTATCTCGATCTCATCGAACTCAATGATATGACTGGGATCCGGTACATACCTCCGCAGTTGGGATACGTGAAACACATTGTGAACGTGACTCAGCGATGGCGGTAAGGCCAACCTGTATGCTAAATCCCCAACTCTCTCGAGGATCTCGAATGGTCCGATATATCTCGGACTTAGCTTGCCTTTCCTCCCAAAATGGAAAATCCCTCGTGTGGGAGACACTTTCAATAGTACATGATTACCAACGTCGAACTCTAGAGGGCGACGACGTACGTCTGCATAAGACTTCTGTCGACTCTGGGCAGTCAACAGTCTTTCCCGAATCAAAGCTATCTTCTCTTGAGTCTGAATTATCAATTCCGGTTCTGTCCCGATCAAATCTGAAGAATCATCCCAACACAGGGGTGATCGGCATCTTCTCCCGTACAAAGCTTAAAATGGTGCCATCTTAATTGAAGCATGCCAACTATTATTGTAAGTGAATTCAACTAAGGGCAAATGAACTTCCCAATCAGTTGACCAATCCAAAGCACAGGCTCTAAGCATGTCTTCTACAGTCTGAATAGTCCTTTCGGATTGACCGTCCGTTTGGGGATGATAAGCCGTGCTAAAGTTAAGCTCAGTCCCCAAAGCCCTGTGAACTGCTTTCCAGAAGTGCGACACGAAACGACCATCTCGATCCGAAATAATGGTCTTCGGCGTCCCATGCAATATGACTATCTCCGCAATAAATACTCGCGCCAATCTCTCGGGTCCCCATGTATCTTTAATCCCTAGGAAATGAGCCGACTTGGTTAGTCGATCAACTACAACCCAAATCATGTTCATTCCCGTTCTAGTCCTTGGCATACTGGTGATGAAATCCATCGAAATGTCTTCCCACTTCCATTCAGGGATCGGAAGCGGCTTTAACATCCCGGCAGGTCGCTGATGTTCAATCTTAACCTGCTGACAAGTCAAACACTTTGAAATGTATTCTGCTACGTCCTTCATATTCCCCCACCAGAAGTTTTGTTTTAGATCCTTATACATCTTACTACTGCCCGGGTGAATAGAATAAGGCGCGCTATGAGCTTCCTTCAGAATTGTCCGTCTCAAATCATCAGCATCGGGAACGCAAAGTCGACTCTGAAATCTCAGAACTCCATCATCTTGTATCACGAATCCTGGGGCCTTTCCTTTCTTTACTTCTTCACATAACCGAAGGATCAGAGAATCGTTCAACTGCTTAGATTTGATCTCCTCGACTAGTGATGAAGTCAGTTCCATCACATATAGTTGCCCTTGGATTCCTGGTGCCCATACTTCAATCCCTTCGCGGATCAGTTCTTGTTGAATGCTGGTTTGGGAGGTAAGTGCTTCCAACACTCGAAGAGAAACAGGTTTACGGCTCAATGCATCGGCTACTACATTTGCTTTACCCGGATGATAGAGAATTTCCAAGTCCTAATCCTTGATCAATTCCAGCCACCTTCTCTGCCTCATGTTTAATTCTTTCTGACTGAAAATGTACTTGAGGCTCTTATGATCTGTAAAAATCTGACAATGAGTGCCGTACAAATAATGTCGCCAAATTTTCAAGGCAAAGACCACAGCTAGTAGCTCCAGATCATGAGTCGGGTAATTAACCTCGTATGGTTTCAACTTCCGAGAAGCATATGCAATCACCTTATCCTTTTGCATCAACACACATCCCAGACCCTGATTTGAAGCGTCGCTGTATAGCATGAATCCATCAGTTCCATCTGGTAATGCTAATATAGGTGCTGTCGTCAGTCTCCTCTTAAGTTCGTCAAAACCAGCCTGGCACTTCTCATCCCACGTGAACTTTTGAGTCTTCTGTAATAGCTGAGTGAGCGGATGAGCAATTTTGGAAAATCCCTCTACGAAACGTCGATAATATCCAGTGAGTCCCAAGAAACTCCGGACTTCTTTCACGTTATTAGGAGCTTCCCAGTCCAAGATTGCTTCGACTTTCCTCGGGTCCACCTGAACTCCGTCAGCTGATATCACATGTCCAAGGAAAGTTACTCCCCTAAGCCAGAACTCGCATTTGGAAAGCTTAGCATATAACTTTTTCTTCCTCAAGGTGCTTAAAACCACACGCAAATGCTCGGCATGCTACTCTGTGTCTTTCGAATATATCAAGATGTCATCGATGAAAACGACCACAAATTTATCCAAGTATTCTAAGAATACCCAATTCATCAATTGCATGAATACCGCAGGAGCATTGGTAAGTCCAAATGGCATCACTACAAATTCATAATGCCCGTACCGGGATCTGAAAGCAGACTTCGGTATATCCGATTCCTTAATTCTCAACTGATGGTATCCTAATCGCAAGTCAATCTTCGAGAATACCCTTGCCCCTTGCATTTGATCAAATAAGTCGTCGATCCGAGGTATAGGATACTTATTCTTGATCGTCACTTTGTTGAGCTCCCTGTAATCAATACATAATCGGAGGGATCCGTCTTTCTTCCAGACAAAGAGAACGGGCGCTCCCCAAGGAGAAACGCTAGGTTGAATATAACCTTTCTGTAATAATTCCTCCAGTTGCTTCTTTAGTTCATACATCTCGGTTGGCGCCATGCGGTATGGTGCTCTGGAAATAGGAGCAGCTCCAGGCTCTAAGTCGATAGTGAACTCCACTTCTCTTTGTGGAGGTAACCCAGGTAGTTCATCAGGAAATACATCTGAGAATTCATTCACAACTGGAATAGATGAGGGCTCTACTCCTTCCTCTTTCCTCATGGCATAGCACCAAAGTCCATGACATCCCTGCTTCAGTAATTTCATGGCTTTCATTGCTTTGATCAATTTTCCCGAGCTTCCCGGTCTCCATCCTCGGAATAAGTGTTCAGATCCGTCATCAGCAATGATAGAAATGACTCTCTGCCGGTAATTCAGAATAGCTCCATAACGGTTGAGCCAATCGTCTCCGAGAATTAAGTCGTCACCATGTATGTCAACTACAATAAGATTTGAGCGCCAATCTCTCCCTCCTATAGATACTGGAAACTCTCTAGCTTCTAGGGTTCCCATAATTTTCTCTCCGCTCGGTAATCCCACAACATAAGGTTCACAATCATACAAGCACGAGATTTTCAAACGATTAACACAGTTCAAAGATATAAAAGAATGTGTAGCTCCTGAATCGAATAAGACATTAACTGGTTGCAAAAGGATCTGAATCGTACCTGATGCAACAGTTGTGTTCTGATCGTCTGACTTCTTTATCTCGTAAATACGCGGAGGAACGGACCCATCGCTGCATGCCTCTCTTTTCCCAACATTCTGCTGCTGGAAACCGCTTTACTGCGTCTGGTTTACACTAGTGTCCTTAAGAACCTGTACAGGAGTGCGAGTACCAAAAGATCGAGTCGCATTTCCACAAAATGTTGCTCGATGCCCTTCCTGTCCACACTCGAAACAGGTCACAGCAGGCGTGAAACAGTCACGTCGAACATGCCCCGCTTTGCCACAGTTATAACATTTCTTCCCTGCGTCTGAAACAGTTGGTGCTGTCCGGAAGTTCTTTCCACCTCGAGAATGATGTGGAGGCCTCCTGGATGAATGAAAAGAGGACTGGCCCCTACGAGGCCCACTACTCTTATTATCCGTGAAGTTGCCAGACACCTTCTGTTTCTTTGCTTCCGTTGACTTTTCTACTGTCGCCTCTTTCATATCATAGGCCAGTGCTTTGTCCTGATACTGTCGCAAGGTGGTACATTCAAATCCGGACATATACTGCTGAATTTCCAGCTTCATTCGCATGTCAAAATGAAAAATCCTCTCTGCCTCGGTCCTGACCAAGTGGCGCACATAAGTCAACTGGTGATTAAAAGTCTTAATCACGTCATCACGTATGCTTCAATTTTGTGGTGAGAAAAACTCCCGGACTCAGGCCTCTCTAATTGGGCGAGGACAATACTGCACTTCCATCATTAATTTGAACTCCGTCCAGTCGACATTATGCTCCTCAGGTCGAATGGCCTCCCACCAGTCGAAAGCCTCCCCCGTCAGAAGATACTGGGCGACCAGAACCTTTCTGTCGTTGGGACAGTTAATCCCCGCAAAAATCTTCTCTAACTCTTTCAGCCAGTGATCCCAAGAAAGCGTCTCAGCAGAACCGTCAAATTTCAGAGGGTGCAATTTGACCACCTCAGTAAGCCATTTGTCTCCCCGATTATCCACGTTATGCTGTTGTCCCATCGCCGTCTGCATGCGATCAACAACTTGAGCAAACTGGTTTATCTGAGCAACCACCTGCTGAAGCACTCCCGGCACATTAGGATCTGCATTATTATTTGCTGATCCCTGCTGTCCTCCAGAATGGGAATCGGTTCGACTAGCATATATCTCTGGGGTAGACGCCGAATCCCCCTGTCTCATATTTCCACGTCCGCGTCCACGACCACGTCTGCGTCCACGACCTCCTCTCAACATACTGTAAACACAAATACTCAATATCCAGGGCAAACTTTCTAAAAGAAAGTCCATCAATGTTCACAAAACATGAATTAAATAAAACGGTAGTATTTGAGATTAAGAAACTTACAACCACGGTCCACACGACGATGCTGGCTCAGCAGTGATGTTACAAACGATCAATAATCAAATAACGTAAACAGACCCAACTAACCCGACTGCCAAGATATCCATGAATCTTAGCTCCGATACCATATTCTGTAACACCCCGAGATATTCGGAATAATTACAGCGTCGTAAACCCTTTAAGTAAGGATTTACAAGGCTAAATAAAAGAAATGCGAATATAATTCAACCTTACAACTGAAGTTCAAAATACAAAACTGGTTCAACTGATCCAAAGAGTTAACTTATACAACCATATCGAAAATGACATTATTAAAACACACGTACTCGAGTACTAAAGTGAACCAAGAAGACAAATCACAATAACAATAAACATCAACCACATCACTGAGCTATTTCATCATCCTGTCGGTACTATGGTTGCTTCCCCACTCCGCGGCTACCTGAACATTAAAACAATGTCCACCCCCGAAGGGGTTATCAAAACAATACTAGTACAAGTATCATAATACATAAATCATCAGTGCATCATAAAACATGCAAAAATGGACTTCCGTCATCGGAATCCAACAATGTGAATCCTCACGATTCCATCCACACAATACAGGGTAATCCAGCGATCCAGCGCCCTTGGTATAGATCCCCATGATGATCCCGTCGGACCAACGCATGGTGGAAAACCCGTCCAGTGATCCAGCGCCCTCAGCATAGATCCCCATGATGATCCCATCGGACCAACGCATGGTGGACATTCGATCCAGTGCCCTCAGCATAGATCCTCATGACCCCCCTCGGGGCATTTATACCATAAACCAATCCATTATGCATACATATATGCATTTCAATATGTTCAACAATACAAATAGTTAACAACGAATACCATGAGAAATTAAAGAAATAAATCTCATATTTGACAACATGAACAAAACCATTTGCATGATCAAAGTTCCAATATAAATCAAACTCAACATATGATACTTGCCTCGAAAATGGCAAGAATGAAATACTCCAACAAATGACACGCGTTCGTATGTCACCGCCCCTCGATCGTCCCCTATGCAAGGCTCGGACCTAAGAAATAATAAAGAATTCCCCTCAAGTCGTACGAATATCTAACAATCTGGTTTTACGGCCACAAGCTCTAAAAATGAATTCTGCCTTAACTACTTAGTGCGCGCTATGGACTCTACGTAACGTGCGCTAAGCTTGCCTGTTAACGTACGCAAATGACCAAGTCTAGCGTACGCTAGCTGTGTACTGACAGTCCTCTCTGATCAGCCGACCGTCCTGCCTGATGACATAACGTACGTTACGTACCAAACGTAGCGTACGTTACTCATTCCCGATAGCGCACGTTAATATGCCTATCTTAGCGTGCGCTAACTGTGCATGGCAGTTTACTACTGGGCAGAAAAATTGAGCTAAAGGTGATGAAACTCATGAAATCTTCAGTGTTAATACATGCCAACTCCGTGCATATCATGTTCATATGGTTTGTGAAAGATCTTTATGGATTAAATGACTACGAGACACAAGGATACGTATCATCATTACAACACCATAATTCATCTTTGATCTTCAAGAAAATATCCTAAGTTCAATCCATTTCATGTCCCAAAACGTATGATTCCTTTACGTAAAACATAAGAACTAGGAAATCTCCATATACTGGTCATAATCGATTTTGAAGATACATGAATAAGCTTAGAAGTCCATACACTAAAAAGGTTCAAAGGATTATACGATGAATAAGTACCGAAACGTCGAAAATATCCTTCTAACACATGATGTTCGACTACATACGTATTTAACTGACTAGATAGTCCCAAATCCTGATCAAAAAGTCCTTCATAATAGTACTTAATATTGGTAAAGAATCACCTACCTCAAAGTAGTGAAGAACAAGGAGGAACTCTGAGCAATCCAACGCCGAAGGCTTGAACACCAATCTCCAATGATCTACAATCTTTGACTCAAGCTAGGATGCTGATATGAAGGGTTTAGGATGAAGAGAGTGACTCTCTAAGTCCAATGATTCGGATGTGGGAAGTGAAAAGACTGAAAATATGAAAAAGGATGCTGTCCTATTTATAGAAAGTGGTTATTAGCGCGCGCTAGCCCATATTCATAGCGTGCGCTAACGGCTTGTTGACTTCACTGTACTCAGCATTTAGCGTGCGCTATCCTTATATCAGTAGCGTGCGCTACCGCGTTGACTTGGCTTTTTCCCGAAAGCCGTCCAGGTTCATCCCGACATAATCCGACCGAGATCCGCAGCCGATCTCACCTACCACCCTGTCTCAATCATGCTGACTACGTGTAGCGCGCGCTAAGGTTCATACATAGCGTGCGCTACGGATCCTAATTAGCGTACGCTATACTTAGTCGATAGCGTGCGCTACATGCGCAGAATCACCATATCGATCACATTCATGAAATCATGCTCTCAACAACACCAAGTCATGAAATACGGAGAATAATACTCAGATCAAATGCAACAATTACAATATCACAAGGTTCAATTACATATCATAAATCTCGGGTATTACATCTTCCAGCATCCATACTAGAGATAAGAGGTAGCAAACGCAATACGATGGTAAGTACAAGAGGAAAACAGTCACAGTTCAAGGGACTGATGTATGATACGAGAAAACAAGGAATCGGGTAAGGAAACTTACGAACACTGGAAGTACCGAGATAATGGAAGTGGGATGATGTTGTGCAAAATAAAACGTAAATAGACCTAATTAACCAACAAGCCTAGGTATCTATAACTTTATTTTCTTTGATACCATTTTCTGTAACACCCCCAAGATATTCAGGGTATATTACAGCGTTGTGGACCCCTATGTGGGACCCACCAGGCTAAATAAACAATAGCGCCCGTCTAACCATCGCGGTTAGCGAGAAACACACAACACCACAACAAGAACTAAATGAAATCATCCGGTACAACCAGTAAACAGGACATCACCTAAATTCACATATACGATTTAACATACAAAATATATCCCAAATCAAAAGTGCCTAAGTACTCGCGAGTACTATCTATAAGTTCGCAAGTTTGGAAAACAAACACATCAAAATGGACACGGAAATATTGGGACTCCATTGCACACATCAACATCTCCGGCCAGCATCCTCGTACTACTCCAGTGCCCGCTCGACCGGTTGAACGCCACCTGAAATTCATATCAAAAATTTCTCCAAAACGGGTCCCCAAATGGGTTAGCAATTACGCTAGTACAAGTAATCAAGGCAAACCATTCGCTTACACATTTCATAGTCCATGCATCAAGTCAATAATCAATTTGCCTAGGACCGGGGCGAAACCATTGGTCCCATTCGAGGCCTCTGAGGACCCTCCCGAACTGGTCATAATCATAAATAAAATCACGCACAGGCATCGCCTAGGACCGGGGCGAAACCACTGGTCTCATACGAGGCCTTTAAGGATCCTCCCGAACTGGCTAGTGAACAAGCTCGTGAATCCGAAGTGAAGTCACGGATTCCCCCAAGGCCCCGTCGGACCCTCCCGGAGTAAGAAAAGCATACACATATTATACATCACCATTTCATGTTAAGCATAAAGGTTTCACAAGAATACTTGCCTTGAGTAATTAACGACGAAACGAACGGAACGGAGAATCAACCACGATCGCTAGGAACCGACAACCACGAACCTAACAATTCGAAGAATACAATCACAACCAACTCTACACGAGTACGAAAACGGAATACGCCTGAAAACTCACCTACGATTCATGTAAATTCGTACAAAAACAACAACGAGGGCGGATCGCAACCAAACCCTCTCGATTTCACAAATACCACGAACACTAGTAGAAAAATGAATTTAGGTAACACCCCGCAGGTAACACTTTTGATAATTGAAAATTGGTGAGTGCATAGGTAACACCTAGGTAAAACCTTTTTATTAGGTAACACACAATGTAACACTTTCAAAATAGGTAACACTTTTAGGTAATATTTTTTTTTGTTACATTGTTTAGGTAGCACTCAAGGTAACACTTTCAAAATAGGTAACTCTTTTAGGTAATATTTTTTTGTGTTACCTAGTTTAGGTATCACTCCAGGTAACACTTTCAAAATAGGTAACACTTCCAGGTAACACTTTTTTGTGTGTCACATAATTTATGTAACCCTTATGTAATACTTAGAGAATATGTATAATTATTTGAAGTTATCACTGTGTTTGAATTAGAATAATATTATTAACTACACATTAAAAATATATAACAATAAGGATATATATATATATTAAAATTCAATTTACCTTACGTTTCACTTCATGTAATAAATTAAAAATATAAAACATTTAAAATATAATACAATGCCCCCTTAGTATTTTACGGTTGGGTATTAATTTATATAATGCGATATGTTGAAATAAGTAGATGGCTTTGTTTAGATCGCAAAGTTATTGCATGTCCTATTAATTGATGTGAGTTCAACCCTTCTTAACTACATTATTTTTTGGTCAATACTTCTATATATATACACACACACTTAAGCATCAAAAATATAATCGGAATTAACCAATTTACCCCTGAGCTCAAATACTCCACTTACCACTGTAGGGTTAAAGATGTAATTTAATATCTCTTTGATGTATAAATTACACGTGAACTAACCTAGTCCCCCAATGGTCTCCAAAATATGACCAATGACCATACCTTAATACATGATTAATTAATCAAATTACTATCATCAATTTACTTGATTCCAATAACTCAATTACTTATCACTGTATAATAATTTAATGACATCATACCTTGAATTGGGTAAAAATCAATAGGTAGCTGATTTTACTCGAAATTCGATGGTCAATTTAGGAAAATCAACGGACAGTCAATTGATCAAATCTATAACCTAAATTAATCTCCTTTTCCCAACTCCCTCCATTGATGAATCTAGCCCAACAACATATTCCCACCATTATAAATTATCTTGGCCCATTTATAAAAACTCAACCCGAATTCTCTATTGACCCAAACCCTAATAATCCTTTTTTAATAATAATAGTACCGATCGGTACCTTCTGTCCAGATACACTCATCTGCCGCCCCTATACTTCTCTTCTCACCTACCCCCTCGTTCCTCTTCTCTCACTCTCTCACTCTCCTTCTCTCTCTCCTTCATTCGTCTTCTCCGCCTTCTTTCTCTCTCTTTTTTTTTTAATTTCTCCCGTGTTCCAAAATCACACAGTCACACGACACACAAATTACGCTGGCGGAGGGATGGGGGACAGCGGTTGAGCGACGAGGGGAAAGGGGTTTTCTGCATTCAACCCTCAATTCCGGAGTTGTCCTATTTTTTCCCCAAATCATAGACTCAAAGAACCCTTAATACATTCAGAAGCTCATCACTCGGCACCATCTAATATATTCGAAGGTAACCTTAGTGTCTTCTTTTTGTTTTGCCCCCTCCATTTTTCTTAAGTCCAGGGTCCCCTTCTCAGTTATTACAGATGTACGTTTAATGTTTTATTTCGTCTAAGGATAGAACTTTGAATTAAAAAAATGGAGTGAATTTATTTTTCTTTCAGTTGAAGTGTTTCTAGGAACTGGATGATGTGTTTGACGATGAAGTGGATGCTGGGACCACGATTTCGATTGAAGATTAACTCAAAGCTCTTGAAGAAGAGGAGTTGGTGAGTCGTTTCGTGATTTAAAGTTTCCATCTTCTTTGCTTCTTGTATTTACTATATAATTAATATTAATTTATTTTATTTGCTGCCTGAGGTTACCAAAATATTCGATGTTTTACTTGGAAGAATCAAATTAAGGGGCTTGTGGTTTTTTAGGGGTTCAACATTTACAAGCAGATCGCGTGCTAAAATATTTTAAGGCACTACAAATTCGAGTGTTGATTATAATTAAAATGCCTAGGTTAAATTGATGGAATAATTGGTTTTTGAAAAATGCAAATGTAAGATATAAAGGAGGGATATGCATTGGAGATTCTAATCAGAGTTGAGATGAATATATTGCAAATCTTCAGGATTAAATATTTGCGCCTGAATAGGGATGCCAATGGGTCGGCGCGGGGTAGATGATGGTACTTCCATCCTCATCCCACCTAAGAAATTCATACCCGTGGGTATGGAATTAAAATCCATCCCCGCAAAACTATCCCTGCACCACCACCTACATGAATCTCCATCCCCACCTTATACACACTTTACACGCCTCATGACCCGCATATCATGTTAGATAAAAAAATTATAATTACACAAATCAGCTGGGTTTTATAAATTAAAATAAATTTTTACTTAAATGTAGTTTTAAATAAATTTACACATGAAAATAATATTTATTACATTATCAAAATGTTCAATTGCACCTTAGATGTCAAAAATATATGAAATAAGTGGATATAAAGTGGGGCTAATGGGGATGAGGATGGGGCAGGGCGGGGATGTGGAGGGTACAACCTAAAATCCATACCCCCCACTATCCATGGCGGGTATGATTTTCATCCCCAGACCCGCCCAACCAACCACCAAATCTGCCCCCTCCCCCATCTAATTGAAGCGAATGAGGGGGCTGGTCTCCATCCATACCCGCCCCACTGACCTAAACTCTGATTCAGGCAGATAATTTTATAAGTTATTCTGAATTTATTTATTTTATTATTATTATTGTGTGTGTGTGTGACCGTGTATGTGTGTATTCAGTCTCTTTTATGATTCTTGTGTTAACTTTTAATTTTGAATGAAATTGTCTCTTAAGTAGTTGCTGCAGCCGTTGTTGTTCTCTGATGTTAATCCATCCTATTTATGGTCAGTCCAGACTTATTTATTGATGATTCTTGTTATTTGTTATTTGGATGCTTGGGGTGGATAAAGAATGAATGATGACACAAAGCGGTCTTAGTCTGAAAGAAAATCCTGGAATCATAGAGAACATATATTTATTTTCTTACATAAATGTTTAACATCGATGGAAGATTTTGGAGTTAATGGCTGGTATGCATGTTGAACCTAATTTAGGGTATTGATGAAATAGGACATAGTTTCTCTTACTTGAGTTGTATTTGTGGGAGAGTTAGTGATGAAGATATTCACTTCTCCTTTGAGTATGATTCATGTTGTTTGAGAATGCTTTACAAGAACTATGCCAGTGATTCTTGATACAAGTATTCTACAAATTTCACTTTCAGAAAATTTATCAGTAATTTATAAATTAAGTTAAATATCATAAACGGCCGGGATGTAGAAATCGAGTTTATCCATGAATTCTTGTGCCTTCAGCTAAAAAAACTAGAACTAGTATTTACTAAATACATGCATTCTCGGTTTGCGATGTGCCTTTGTTTTCATATCTTATCACTTTCTGTAAAATTTTGCCTTTATGAAAATTCTATCTAGAGTATCTCATGTTTAACGTGTTATATGGTCTGACACATCGAAGACTCGGCCTAAATATTTGAAGTCTATATATGTGTGTGTATGTGTGTGTGTGTTAGATAGCCGTGAATCAATTTTCTAGAACTTCTATACATAACAATACTTTTCTTCTTTTCTTGTGTGAGACTCAACATCACATCATCTGCACCTAAGTTCCAACTATGTTAGGGTCGGTGGGGATGAACATTATAGTATCAATTAACGGTAAAAGTTAGTTAAAACTATAAAATCATGCAAAAAGTAAAGTAACAAAATTTTAGTGGATTCCCTTCATGTGGCAATCTTCATACGTTTATTGTACATGAACAGAATGGATAGTTGTTACATGTATAAATAGTTTCATTTGTATCCTATTCAGCTTGCAAGATGATATTCTTTATGCAGCTAACATGGATTATGTATTGACAATCCCATTCTACACATTGTTATGCTGAATAAAATGTCGCACCTTTTGAGCCATTGTTATTGTGATCAATCATCCTTTTTTTGCAATGATTGCAGCAAGCACTTGGATTCATGCCAATAAGGTGTCAATTGCATATCTAGCACTAATGAATTCATGTTGGAACGTTGTGTGCTGATAGTCGATCCTTCTTCCAGTTGTTAAATGACCATTAATGGAGTGAGAAACATTTTCTTTATGCACATAACCTGTATTTATTTACCCAGAAGCATAAAGTCATGCCTGCCTTGGAATTCACTTGCAGGATCGTACTTAGTAGCATGACAATTTACCAATATTTGTGTCTTGTTATTTTAGGTTGAAGGTCAAACAGAGGAGGTAATCTTTGATCACTTGCATGCGACTGCGTTCAACTATATACTTCTCTTGGATTTGTGTTCCAGTATACTCCTCTTGGAAGGATGATTACTCAGGAAGACATACATAACAAGTGTTGGTGACGGGAAACATATATATAGAAGATGCAAGAGATGAAGATATAGATAGACATATATAGAAGATGCAAGAGATGAAGATATAGATAGACAAATGAGTTGAAGATATATGGGAGCTATTTTTTATACAAGTTATAAATTAGACAACAATTTGGTGATTGTTTTTTTAGTTATTGGATGTGTTTGACATACTATGAATTATATTTTATTGTTATTGGATTATTTATTTAAATTTTATTAATATAATTTCTCGTTATTTATATATGAAAAAATAGTTTCTTCTAGGTTTCATATTAATGATAAATATTATTCATAATAATAAAATAATAATAAAAATAATAATAATAATAATAATAATAATAATAATAATAATAATAGCAAGTGTTACTTAATAATGAATCAGGTGTTACCTAAGGTAGCACCCATATAATCAAGTGTTACTTAAGGTATTTAAAGTGTTACTTAAAAAAATGTACACATTTAAAAGTGTTACAAAGGTGTTACAATAGTGTTCCTTAAACAATCTGAAAGTGTTACTAAGGTATTACCTAAGAAATTTCTAAAGTGTTACTAAGGTGTTCCTTAAGATGACTTTAGGGAACACGTTTAAAGTGTTATCAGAATTGATAAAAAGTGTTACCTAAGAGCATAGGGAACACGGGCAGAGGTAACACCCAAAATGTGTTACCAATGGTCTATAGTAACACACAACACCACAACAAGAACTAAATGAAATCATCCGGTACAACCAGTAAACAGGACATCACCCAAATTCACATATACGATTTAACATACAAAACATATCCCAAATCAAAAGTGCCTAAGTACTCGCGAGTACTATCTACAAGTTCGCAAGTTTGGAAAATAAACACATCAAAATGGACACGGAAATAAAGGGACTCCATTGCACACATCAACATCCCCGGCTAGCATCCTCGTACTGCTCCAGTGCCTGCTCGACCGGCTAAACGCCACCTGAAATTCATACCAATAATTTCCCCAAAACGGGTCCCAAAGGGGTTAGCAATTACGCTAGTATAAGTAATCAAGGAAAACCATTCGCTTACACATTTCATAGTACATGCATCAAGTCATTTCAAAATCCAAAACGAGACATGTCCTTTCCGGAAAACGAACAGTCAATAATCAATTTTCCTAGAACCGGGGCAAAACTATTGGTCCCATTCGAGGCCTCTGAGGACCCTCCCGAACTAGTCATAATCATAAATCAAATCACGCACAGGCATCGCCTAGGACCGGGGCGAAACCACTGGTCCCATTCAAGGCCTCTAAGGACCCTCCCGAACTGGCTAGCGAACAAGCTCGTGAATCCGGAATGAAGTCACGGATTCCCCCGAGGCCCCGTCAGACCCTCCCGAAGTAAGAAAAGCACACACATATTATAGATCACCATTTCATGTTAAGCATAAAGGTTTCACAAGAATACTTGCCTTGAGTAATTAATGACGAAACGAACGGAACGGAGAATCAATCATGATCGCTAGGAACCGACAACCACGAATCTAACGATTCGAAGAATACAATCACAACCAATTCTACACGAGTACGAAAATGGAATACGCCCGAAAACCCACCTACGATTCATGTAAATTCGTACAAAAACAACAACGAGGGCGGATCGCAACCAAACCCTCTCGATTTCACAAATACAATGAAATTTACCATGAACTCGTAGAGAAAATATGAATACCACTAAGATTAATCACATACATCATGGATTAATCAACAACACGGAACTAATCGGACAATAAATCGAAAATCCCCAAATTTCCCAAAAATAGGGTTCTAAGAGATTTTACCTTGATTCGAAGATAAACAACGGATGATTTGGTGTTAGGTTGATGTTATGATGCTAGAATATACTTCTCCGATGGAGTTTGAGTGAAAATCGGATGAACCCTCGGCTGGAGAATCGTCCCTATCGCGAAGAGAAGAGAGAAGAGTGAAAAATGGAGAAAAGTCGGCCACTGCTAGTTTATATACTGGCAGATGTTATGGCCGTAACATCACTCACATACGGCCGTAACTGGCCTTGGGGAAGGATCTGGACAAAACAACGAAGCTCACTTTCGGTCGTATAACTATAAGGTTACGGCCGTAACTTACGAATATTACGCCCGTAAGTGCCCACTGGATCAAATGCAGAAAAACAAAGTTAGGTTACGGCCGTACAAAGAAGAACTTACGGCCGTAATAGCCCTGGCTTACGGCCGTAACGTGCCTCTGGCAGTAGGCCAGATATGCACGAAATGACGTCTCGACGAAGACCGATCGTATAATACAAAGGTGTACCAACTACCAACGGATACACTCACAACGAGTTTGAGTCAGAAACTTGAGCGCTAAAAGAAGACGCGATTCCGACTACCCAAAGGTTCGGAAATGACAAGGATAGTAATTACCCCATAACTTTGGGAAATTACAAAATGGCCCAAAATATCCGAAACACAGGATACACGATCGAAACACCAAACAAAAGCTCACAACACGCATAATAACATAAGATGGATTTAAGGCAACTCCAAAACGGCGATTCTGAACAACGATTATGAAAATCGAACCAAATAGCGACGGAAATGACATAAAATGCGGAATTGAGTAAAACAAGTCCGAAACAAGCTCGAATGACAAATATTGCAGTATTAAATATTGTCAAAATATCAATACGGTTATAAGCGAGTCACTAAAAACTAAAAATACCGGAAAAAAGGAAAAATGTGGATATTACAAGTTGGTGGCTGCTGGCTGACACTAGGCCCTTGGATAGTTAGGACCAAATCTGTTGGCATTACGGAAACAAAAACGAATATGCAACGGAATAAAAGAAAGAATCCCAAACAGGATCGATCAATTAACGTATATACAAAAAGAAATAACGAAGATAAAAGGATTAAGGTCCCATACCCTTGCAGCCTTTGATAATATCTTCGTAAGTTGATGATGATCGCGAACCCGAGCACGAAATCCCTTCATCCCCAACACCGAATGTACGATGCCTCTATGTCACCACGCATCGGAAGTTGCCCGGTAAAATCTACAAGACTCCGTTCTCCAAGAACACGGCTAGGGAAACTCAGAATTTTTTCTCTCAGTTTTCTTGATTTTCTTTCACTTCTAAGATGAAGAAACAAGTGAAGTAAAATTTCTCCCTCTCTCTCCTATTTCTTCTCTGAACGAACCACACAAAAATCGGAGTGACCAAGTTGGTGATCTTTGTTGTCTTAATATATTATAAGATGCCATTATCTTATATCTTAATGTCATAATTAAGTTGACATAACATGGTGGGATCACCCATCACATGACAACAAAAGAAGAAACTTCCAAGCAACATGAGAGAGGGGAGGGGGCGGCCCATGTGAAGTTTCTCAGAAACGGGCCGAGTCACTCGGCTCGTGTACCGGACGTTCATCAAACGACTCCGTTAAATACACTCTCTTTTATCTCCAATGTGTTTATACTAATTAATTAATCCAATTAATTAATTATATCAAATACAAATATATTTCTCTAAGAATATAATTTATGAATTAAATTAAATGCCTAGTTATTTAATTTCAATTCATAAGACCGTTATTTGATTTATCTAATAAATCGTAATTAGATATCAAATATATAATATAATAAAGAGATGACAAAATTCATATTTATCCGTAAACGATCCTGATGCGCGACTCTGTAGGTCCGTCTCAGCCGGCATTGGGAGGAACCAATGAGTGCGGGCAGCACTTAGCCAGCCTAGTGGGCCGCACTGTAAACCCCGAATGAAAATGAATGAAGGGATCATTCCAGAACCATTATGTCGTGAATACCATATACGTATAGACCCTTCATCAGATGTCCCGGTCAAGTCTTCGGGTCACGGTAAAGTCAAACCCTACTGTTGACTAGACTCTATACATGTGTTAATGCAAAGCAAGACCGACTGACTACTAGTGTATCTAATACGACTAGATCAGAATGATTTGGCCAAAGACTTATGATCGTATTTGCCATTAACCGTATAGGACATTCGCCTGCTCACTAATAGGAGATAGAATCCTTTCTTGGTGTACAGTAAAGACTTCTACCTGTCCGTATAATCCGCACTTCGAAGTTGACTCAGCAATTAAGCAAATGAGTCTAACTACTCTAATGACAAACTAAATGTCACAAGCACATCTCCTATTGAACCCTCAAGTCAAAGGTCCACGTATACTATCACAACCTTTTGATTCGTCATCGACTCTCCAAGAGTGAATACCGTGTGATTGAATCAAGTATGAGTCATGTTCGAGTATACTGGTCCCACCAATATACTTATAAATATGCAAGACATGCACATGTCCTAGCATAAGTTATACAAGTCTTACTCAAAACTTAATGCCCAATTAAGTTTATCGACTTGCGAATGGTTTACGTAAATAAACTTTAAACACATCCAGTGCATTTTCTTTTATCCGATAACAAAAATGGAATGTTCTCTCTGATTTACATGTATTTCACTTCAATATTTACCAAATCAAGAATGCATTTGAAATACAATAAACAGTGAATGAATCATATTGCCAATTATTGATAATTCCATAATTACAAGTACAATGCCCCTTCTCTCTCATCCCCTGAGTGGCATTCGAGGGCATATTCTTAACAATCTCCCACTTTCACCCAATGCCGTACATCATGGTATCCAATAACCATGTTCTTCAGATGTCTTTCCAAGACCGCCTGAGATAACGGCTTAGTTAGTGGGTCAGAGACATTGTCTTCTGTGTCTACTCTTTGCAACGAAACATATCCCTTTTCAAACATCTCTCGAATGATGTGATACTTTATCTCTATATGATTGGTGTTGTGATGAGCCCTTGGCTCCTTGGCTTGGGCGACAGCTCCATCATTATCACAGTATAGTGATATAGGCAGCTCCGCATTAGGCGCCACTTGAAGTTCTTGCACAAACTTCTGCATCCAAAATGCTTCCGTGCTAGCCTCTGAGGCAGCTTGGTACTCTGCTTGGTAGGTGGAATCTGCAGTAGTGCTTTGCTTGGAGCTTCTCCAAGATACTGCTCCTCCATTTAGAGTAAACAAATACCCAGATGTTGACTTAGAGTCATCCTTATCTCCTTGAAAATCAGAATCAGTGAATCCAACCACCTTCAGTTCTCCAGCACCGTAAGTAAGAACCAAATCTCTAGTTATTCTCAAGTACTTAAGAATGTTCTTGACGGCAGTCCAGTATTCCCTTCTCGGGTTTGCTTGAAAATGACTTACCATACTAACAGCATAGGCTAAGTCCAGTCTCGTGCACAACATAGCGCACATGAGGTTACCCACTGCCAAGGCATAGGGCACTTTACTCATCTCTCTTTTGTCTTCCTCACTTTGAGGACACATTTTCGTGGTGAAAAGAATTCCATGTCGTATGGGAAGGAACCCTCTTTTAGATTCATCCATCTTGAATCTTCTCAGGATTTTATCTATATAGAGGGCTTGGGAAAGTCCTATCATTCTTCGCGGTCTATCTCTGTAAAGACATATCCCTAGAATATAGGAAGCTTCTCCGAAGTCTTTCATGGAGAACATTTTATAAAGCCAAGCTTTCACAGTGCTGAGCATTGCTATGTTATTTCCTATAAGTAGAATATCATCTACATATAGTACTAAGAATGCAATGTTGCTCCCACTGACCTTTTTGTAAATACATGGATCCTCCTCATTTCGCACGAAGTCAAAGTCCAAGATTGGTTCATCAAATCGAAGGTTCCAACTCCGAGAAGCTTGCTTCAGTCCATAAATGGCTAGCTGCAGCTTATACACCTTATGAATATTAGATTTGGACACAAAACCATTAGGCTGTTCTATGTATATTTCCTCCTCGAGGTATCCATTTAGAAAATCCGTTTTGACGTCCATTTGCCATATTTCATAATCGTAATGGGCAACAATGGCAAGCATCATGTAAATCGACTTGATCATAGCTACGGGCGAGAAGGTGTCATGATAATCGATCCCTTCCCTTTGGCTATAACCCTTTGCCACAAGCCTAGCCTTATAGGCGTCAACATTGACATCTCCATCGGTCTTCCTCTTATAGATCCATTTACTTCCAATAGGCTTCATGCCAGTTGGTAGATCTACTAGAGTCCAGACCTGATTGGCATGTATCGAGTCTATCCCAGCTTCCATTTCTTCTTGCCATTTAACAGAGTCCACATCCACTATCATTTGGTCATAGGTGACAGGGTCGTCCTCACATCTATCAGGTGCATCGTGGATACCCAGTTCCTCGACATGTGTATTGCCATACCTCTCAGGTAAGTGAGACACCCTATCAGACCTACGAAGTGGAGGTTGTGTTACAATAGGTTCGGTTCGTGATCCCTGATCAGATGTCTCCTCAGGAGTTTCATTATGCTCTTCCAAGGAGATATTTCTACCTGAGCCACCTTCCTGAATGAACTCATCCTCAAGGAAGTGCTCTTGTAAATCCACAACGACCCTATGGTCTTCTGGCATGTAGATTAGGTAACCCATCGAGTCCTATGGGTATCCAATGAAACGTCCCTTGACTGACCTCGCTTCCAGTTTGTCCACCTTAGCCTTCTTGACATAGGCTGGACATCCCCAAATCCTTATGTGATTAAGACATGGTTACTTACCCTTCCACATCTCATGCGGAGTGATAGGAACGGATTTGGAAGGACATCTATTAAGGATATCGGTAGAGGTAAGTAAGGCATACCCCCATAAGGAAATTGGTAAATCAGTGTAATTCAACATGGAGGGGACCATGTCCAACAAAGTCCGATTTCTCCTTTCTGAAACACCATTTAATTGTGGGGTTCCTGGCGGCATGAATTGTGAAACTATTCCATGTTCCTTAAGGAACTCATCAAACTCTGTGCTCATATATTCACCACCTCGGTCGGACCAAAGTGCTTTGATATGACATCTAGTCTGTTTTTCAACTAGGGCCTTAAATTCTTTGAATTTAGTAAAGGCTTAGGATTTATGTTTCATTAAGTACACAATCCCATACCTAGTATGATCATCTGTGAACGTTATGAAATATTGATATCCATCTCGGGATGCTTCCAAAGCACCACAAATGTCGGTATGTATCAACCCAAGTATTTCAGCAGCCCTTTCAAATGTCCCTGTGAAGAGGGACTTAGTCATTTTGCCTCTAAGGCAGGATTCACAAGTTGGATAGGGTTCTAAACCCAATGGACTTAAAAGTCCATCTTTCTCCATTTTGTGAACCTTGGTCTGACCAATGTGACCAAGTCTAAGGTGCCACTTAAGAGCTTGATTAGTATCTTGCCTGCCACGTTTCCTAGTTATAGTGTTCACTGCTGTTTTATTTTGTAAGTTCAGATGATATAAACCATTGAACAATGTAGCTGTGCCAACCAATTTATTTCAAAAATAAATTTTACAACTACCATTGCCAATGAAGAAACAAAATCCTTTCCGGTCCAAGGATGGAATGGATACAATATTTTTATGGTACTTCATCCAACATCAAAATAAAACTGGATTCTAAACCCAGTAGAATTGATCCAATATCGGTTGCCTCGACAGTTTGTCCGCTTCTGACAGTGATCATTACTTCCCCAGCTTCAAGTTTTCTACTTCATTCCAGATCCTGATTCATAGTACAAATATGAGAAGTATCAGCTGAATCTAGAATCCATGAAGCAGAATATACAGTAGCGGGATAATTGGTTTCAAAAACAAAAAGTTTCGTACCTGATGCGCCATTAATCTTGGGACAAGTCCTACGCCAGTGGCCCAGCTCACCACATTCAAGACATTTGTCCATAGGTTTTGGACCGCCTACCCTCTGAACCTTTTGGGCCTTACTTTTGCCTTTCTGCACCCCTTTCTTGGGTTTATACTGCTCGTAGGTCTTTTTCTTTTTGTTCTTGGACCTCCGAGGCCCAGAAGAAATCACAAGAGCAGCCTCTCTCGGTTTAGTCTTCATGTTAGACTGTGTCGTCACCAGTTTATTCATTAGCCTAGCTAATGTGCATGAAATCTCATTACAGTTAAAATTCATTACTAACTTCATGAAGAAGTCAGGCGGAGATTGAAGGATGAGATCAATCTGAAGGGACAAATCCATATGAAAGTTGAGCACCTCGAGCCTCTCAATCATAGAGATCATCTTGGGGATGTGGTCTCCCACTTTCTCCCCTTATTTCATCATAGCACTAAATAACTACTTCGATATCTCATATCTAGCAGTCCTACTATGCTCTCCATAAAGCTCGGTCAATTGTGGGATAATCTGCCTAGCTGAAGTTATTTTCTCATGCGCTCTCTGCATCTCATTAGTCATTGAGCCCATCATAAAGCCACGGACCATCATGTCATCCTTGACCCATTTTTCATGGACGTCAATCTCTTCCTGATTATCCCTAGTCCGGACTGGAGTTGGTGGAATGTTTACCTCCAAGACGTATCCCATAGACTCCATACTGGGTACAATCATCAGATTCCGAAACCAGTCAACGAAGTTGGGGCCAGTTAGGAGATTCTTTTCAAGTAGTATTGCAATTAGGTTCTTAGCCATTTTAGAGAGATATAGTTACGTTTCTCTGCATTGATATATATACAAGATTGAATTAGTGACTTGTCTTATTATGACCGAGTATAGAATTTAAGGGCTTGGGTAATTCTTATATCGGCTCCCACTAATTTTATCGGAATTACACACTCCCATGTTATAACCCGGAAGTCATGGTAAGATAGACTTCCTAGTGGTGATCAAGTTCTTTACAAATTTTAACAGACGCAACCTGTCAGGTTTCTTGCCTATTAATTTCTGTAAAGTGGTGTCCAATACCAACCCGTCAAACGGGTGATTCGATCTTCTTTTATCCCTAGTCTTCATGCCCTTAACCTATCAGGTTTCTTGGCAATCTAGACTATCTAAGTTGTTGACCATCAACGTCTAATCAGTTTGACTATTGAATCTCACCCGGCAACCTATCAGGTTTCTAGGGGTGAAATTTATCACCAACCGAAGGCATCTAATGCACTCAAGAATTTTTCAACCTCTACCAAATATACTACCCCGATAACTCGAAAGCATAGCACACCAGCTCGGGTATCAATTTTCTACGAGTTTGATGGAGGATAGAAAACCTCGTAACCTTTTTCAAACTGTCTGTTTGTTGTCGGGAGAATTTCGCAATTAATGTTACACTTTGCACATTAATTAATTTATAAGCGCGTTTGTTCGTCAATCATTCAAAATGAAAAACAATAAATAGCAACCTAGTTACTTCCAACATATAGATCATGGACCTTTTCCTAAGTACTGGCCAAGCGAATGGCCCAATAAAGAAAAATAAAAATGTCTTCGATTCTTCGTCTTCTTGGTCGGTTGTCTTCGATCTTCGTCATAGCCAAATAAATAATTACATCATAGAAAAAATGCATCCTAATATACATATTTTCTAGTAAAAATAAATAGGCTCAAAACGGCCTTTACAACCCATTCGAATCGAACAAATCAAAACTAAGTCCACGAGCTATATCACCATCACATAAGGATTCCACACAACATGTAATGGCAATGAAATTAAATAATTAATTTTAAATATATTAATCCAATCAATCTATAAAATTAATCTATTCAATTTCTACAATATTAATCCAGTTAATATATATTGGTGCGAATCAAACATTCGGATGTGAACGTTTATCGCATGCGACGCAACGAAAGTGTATTTTGTGAATTTAGAACACGAATAATAATTTTGATGTATAGAACACAACGTAAAAATTGTCCGAAAGTAGGGCAATATAATATCCGACGGAAATTCTTGCTTACTGTTGTATTATTCGGATAATTCAATACTGTTGTACTCTTATTGTATTTGTTTAATGTTTATTGATGTTGGAATATATCATAATAGACTTAATCAAAAAACTATCACTTGCACTATGATTGAATTTTCAGCGTTGTAGAGATAAGTGCATTTTTGGGCTAGTAATTCTGTACTTAACGTACGCTAACGCTTTAGCATAACGTACGCTAAGATTTACATACGTAAGGAGGTGCCTTTTACGTACGTAATACTTGTAGTCGTATCCGATCTCAACTTTCGGTGTGTGGGGTCGGGCGTGATTCAAATATCTGATCTTTTGGAGGCAACCTAGTTGACCTACATTACGTACGTAATGCTCCAAGCGATAACGTACGTAATGATGTTCGTATTTTAGTCCAGTAGCCTCTGAAATTAGCTTACGTACGTAACACTTTTGGTGTAGCGTACGTAAAGGTGCTAACGGACGTTATCATTGGTGAATAACTTACGTAACGAACTGTGCTGTTATAAAAAGACAACTTGTGTCTTTCATTTTGCACGTTCAACTTCGTTATTTCTCCAGTATAAGCATCCCCCTGCCTCCCTAGATCACTTCTACCTTCTTTCCACTTGTGTTTGAGCTATACATCTTGGTTTGGAGCTTGTTGATTGGAAGTTTGGAGTCATTCTTGAAGCTTAGGGTGTGTTCTTGTGATTTTGGTGTAGTGCTCTTCATTTCTGAAGGTATGTTATATGAATTCACTCTATAATTTTGTAGTTATAATGTTAGTGATAATATATACTCCACCTAATGTTAAATCAATCCAGATAAACATGGTTGTAGTTAAGTTTTTCAACAACTTAATGATGAATATGGAGAACAAGGTTTGATATGGTGAATTCTTGATGTTTTAAATGGTAGTAATCATGGCTAATAGAAACTCACTCTCCTTGCTGAACTATTAACATTACTAGGATGATGATATTCATTAAATTCATTTTAGATAGGCTAATGTGTAGAATTTTTATCATTATATTGAATCAACTATCATGTTTAGAGAGATTTTGAACTAGATGAACCTAGGTTCCTCATTAGAATTGGTTGAACCTTGGATTTCATCAACATAAGATTATAGTTCAGAGATGTTAATTCACCTTGATGAAGTTTTCGTAATGATCTTGTGATGCATAACTCAACTATATCACTAAACTAACTTGATGAGCTCATAATCGATGAACATAGTATTAATTTTACAAACTCATGATTCGTTGAGCAATGATAATCACCGAGTAACCTTCATTTTAATCAATGTTTTATGAACGTAGTTGTTCGGATTATATCTTTCAAAATATTGATGTTGATTTTAAGAAATTCTATCAGCATATCCATTTTAGCAAGTTCTCCTTGAGGATTCTCCTTGATAAATGCTCATTCATTTGAACCACATGAGTGATTGAGAGCACATTGAATGATAACCAATAATGAGTATAAATTGAAGTTAGTATGAATCTTTGAAATGGAATTAATGCAAAGATAGTTGAACTAAGTGAATTGAATTTAGGAGATAGTTATGAAAATGTGTTATTGAATGGATTGTATCCCTTACAAGGTTGATTGTTCGAGTAACCGATATTAAGTCGAGGACCGTTCGTTCGTTTGTCAAGGAAGGACTATTTTCGCCTCCGTATTGAGGCAAGTTATCTTGCTTGGTTATAATAATGTTTGGATTCTTGTGATGATTATGCGTTTCGTGTATATGAAACACTTATGAAATTGTGATCCGTGAATTGATATTATTTTTGATGATGTCCTGTTTTCATCGTGGGATTACATTCCCAAATTCATCATTTTGAACCATTGATGTCATTGATCCTAATTGTCATTTCGGTGAGTTTCTTGATCCTTAATCGGATATGTGATTTATTGAATTCGTTGTCATGTTGTATCGTGACATCTCCGGAATCATATCTGCATTCTGATTGGTCATTGTGTAGGATTTTTAGCCAGGCACATATATAGTCATGCGTGGATATTTCCGCATTGGACTGTGCACACGAGACGTAGTTCGTGAGGCTAATTAGGTACATTGTCCCACGTATATCCTAGATTCCATATACGGGGTGGACATGTGCACTGACACATTTCTGGATCGGGCGTACTGTGATATCCATCTTTGAGCCATACTATTTTGGTCGTTCATAGTCCATTTATATATTTGGATGTGTTCGAGGTTTTGTGACTAAGCGTTCATATGCCCGAGGGGTATGTTCGTTAGTCGGGTTGTTTTCCTTGAAATCTTATATGTGTGAATTGTATAACATCTTGAGACACCATTTATCATGTATATCTGACCCTGTGTTGGGCGAAATACTTGAGTTGTATTTTAGGTCGAGGAAAAGGCAAGGCACGGGAAGATCATAGTGATGGCGAAGGGTTCGAAGGATACTAGTTCGGGGGGCCCAAGTCTTTTGTTGTCCGGTCATGTTCATACCGTGTAATGTTATCTTTCCGCTTCATTTTAATTATGAACAAATGTATTGTTATTTAAAGTATATTCCATCTTCATATGGGTTATACTTATATTTTGGATCCTGTGTACAATAAGGCCGTTGGCCATAATACTGTAAACTCATAATCATAGTAAGTACTATGTATTGTGGTTCGGTATCACATGTATTGTGTATTTAAGTTATATTTCGGGTATCGCCTGGTGGGTCCCAGTGTGGGGTCCATGACACTGTAATCGCCGCCTTATTGGGGTGTTACAGAAGATGGTATCAGAGATAGTCATTTTTTCTTTTTCTTTTGAGTCTTTGTGTATTGAACTAGTATCAAGAAACCTTCGTGTCACGTGTGACCCGTGCGAGCGCCTGATCCTACGAGCCAAATGCGGTACGTACTTTATGAGCCATTATTTAATTACTGACATGATATTGATATCAGAATGGATCTCTTTGTTGATCTTGGAATCTTAAGGATTTGTGGCAGGAATTATCTTATTGATGATATGAAGAAAATTTTGGATTGATCATATGATTGAAATTGTTCGACTCAACATCAAAATGATATTCTGTGTGGCCCTCGTACTGTCGATAATTCATTACGAACTGTTTTCTTGAATATGTAATTTCTTGTTGCTATTAACTTATCATAAATTCTGATTGGTATCATGAACTGTACTTATGGTTATCTTTACGAATTTATTCTTTCAGTATGGAAAGAAATTTGAGAGGCCGTGGCATAGGGGGACGAGGCCGCGGAAGGGGCCGAATCCCGATACCACGAGCCAACAGGCGTGCGAATGCAGAGCATAGTTCCGCAGGCAGTGATTCGCCTTCTAGGGACCAATCGCACCACACTGGACGCGAGGATGCTCGTGTCGATCCTTACGCTGTGATGCAGGGTATGATGGCTCAGATGACCCAAATGGGTCAGTTAATGGAAACTATGCAGAGAGCTGCTACCGACCAACATCAGGGGCCACCTCCTGTACATGGCGGACCGGTGAGTCGGATCATCAGCGACATCTCTCGCCAGCGACCCCCGATTTTTGAAGGTTCCTCTGAGCCTACTGATATCGTGCATTGGATTGAGCACTTCGAGGAATTGTTCGATATGGTAGACTGTCCAGCAGAGAATCGCGTCTCCATAGCAGCTTACTACCTAGGCAAGTGCGCCCTCACTTGGTGGCTTTCGGTGAGGCCAGCTGATGGCGTATGTACTTGGGAGGAATTTAAGAATATCATGCTAGACCGTTACTATCCGGGTCCTCTCCGCGAGGCCAAACTATCAGAATTGCTGAATCCAGACCCGTCCGAAGATGATGACGTACTATCTATTGCCGAGAAATTCCAGGCACTTCTTCTTTTTGCCGCGACGATTGTCCGAACGGAGGCTGATAAGATCAAATACTTTCTTAAAAGGCTTAAACCCCGAATGAGAATGCAGCTGTTGAACCATCACTGTGCGACCCTACCGGAGTTCATTGAGAAAGCTCTGGAGTACGAATTGACCATGAAAGAAATTTCCAAGAAGCAACCACAGTCTAACAACAAGAAATTCAGGAACCAGAACCAGACAGACAGCAACCGGGGAACATTCAAGAGGCCCCAACCAGTGCCAAATCCTTCTAAACGGCAACCCATGGCGTCGAAGCCAACTGGATCGCAACCTCGAGTAGTCAGCTTATTTGTTGTGTGCTATAACTGTGGAGACCAGGGGCACATCAATTCGAAATGCCCAAGGCCAGCCGTGGCATGCCATACTTGTGGGAAGAATGGACATCGTGCTCGTTATTGTAGGAGTGGACCAGGACGTACTCCAGCGGCACCTCATGCTCCAGTTCAGTCTTCCGTCCAGGACCGTGTACCTCCGTCTGCTTCTTATCAGACTACCGGGGCAAACAGAGGAATGGGCCGTGGAAATCAAGCTGGTGCATCTGGTACTGGGGCTGCAAAACCCAGGGTCTATGAGATGAAGAAGGCTAACGATCCCGAAGCCAGCATGATTACAGGTACTCTCGAGATTTGATCTCAGCCTATCTGTGTTCTTTTTGATACTAGTGCTTCACACTCCTTTTTATCTGCTTCTTGTTTGAGTCGTTTTCAATTAGATCATGTTACCAATTATGAACCTTATATAATTGGTCTACCCGATGGTAGAAGAATTATTGGGAATCGTGAAGTGCAGAACTGTTCGATTCGCATGAACGACCGTGAGTGGTTGTCGAATTTAATTATGGTCGATTTACCTAAAGATGATGTAATCTTGGGTATCGATTGGATGGACCGTCATGATGCCATACTTAGTGTCCGCAAACGAACAGTGACCGTCACATCTGACGATGGTGTTGAGTGTACCTTCCAGGGTGACAATCCCAGTCGCTCCGAGAGAGTCATCAGCGCTATGAAAGTAGTGAAAGTGCTTAATCAGGGGCGTATTGGATATTGGTGTTTCATGACCAAAGCAGCGGATCGACCAGTCGAATTGGCCGATATTCCGGTAGTCCGAGACTACCCAGACGTATTTCCAGATGAGTTGCCAGGCTTACCTCCACATCGTGATGTAGAGTTCAATATTGAGTTAGAGCCTGGTACGTCCACGCTTTCAAAAGCACTGTATCGTATGGCTCCGACTGAGATGCAGGAGCTGAAAAGCCAACTTGAGGATTTGACCGAGAAGGGATATATTAGACCTAGTTTGTCCCCTTGGGGAGCACCAGTACTATTTGTACGGAAGAAGGACGGATCCCTACGTCTGTGTATTGATTATCGTGAGCTGAACAGGGTAACCATTAAGAACAAATATCCATTGCCGCGTATTGACGATTTATTGGATTAGCTTCAGGGGCTGCGGTGTTTTCTAAGATCGATTTGAGGTCTGGTTACCATCAGTTGAGGATTCGTGAGTCTGACATTTCGAAGACCGCTTTCCGTACTAGCTATGGGCATTATGAGTTCGTAGTGATGCCTTTTGGACTGACTAATGCACCGGCAGTATTCATGGAGTTGATGAATCGAGTCTTTATTAATTATCTGGATCACTTTGTAGTCGTTTTTATTGACGACATTCTGATCTACTCTCGTGACCATGAAGAGCATGAGCGTCATCTCCATCTAGTTCTCGAGGCGTTAAGGCGGGAGCAACTTTATGGAAAATTTTCTAAATGTGAGTTCTGGGTGCGTGAAGTTATCTTCCTCGGACATGTGATATCAGCTGATGGAGTGTGAGTAGACCCACAGAAGACAGAAGCTATCCGATACTAGCTACCACCAATGAACGTTAAGGAAGTACGCAGTTTCTTGGGACTAGCAGGTTATTGCCGACGGTTCGTGGAAGGTTTTTCCAAAATTGCCCAACCAATGACTAAATTGCTGAGGAAGGATAAGAAGTATTTATGGTCAGAGGCATGTCAGCGGAGTTTTGATGAACTCAAGAGTCGGTTGATTTCGGCACCTATTTTGGTCCTACCGAAAGGAACGGAAGGATTTGTGGTGTATAGTAACGCATCTAAACAGGGCCTTGGATGTGTACTAATGCAGAACGGGAAGGTGATCTCCTATGCATCGAGACAGCTACGACCTTACGAGGTCAACTACCCCACCCATGATTTAGAACTTGCAGCCGTGGTGTTTGCTTTAAAAATCTGGCGTCATTATCTGTATGGAGTTACCTGTCAGATTTTTACCGATCACAAGAGCCTGAAGTACATTTTTACTCAGAAGGAGTTAAACATGAGGCAGAGAAGGTGGCTAGAACTCATCAAAGATTATGATATCAATATCCTTTATCATCCGGGTAAAGCAAATGTAGTTGCCGATGCTTTGAGTCGTAAAACAGTACAGGAGCAGATGCTTGCCCGCTTAACAGTTCAGGGAAAATTGCAGTTAGAGTTGGTGAGGCCAGAAATAGAAGTTTGGTTACAGCGTATTCAAGGACAACTCTGTACACTTGAGATTTCATCGTCCCTTGAGGATATAATTAAATTGAAGCAAGTTACGGACCCATTCTTATCTCGAGTTAGGAATGAAGTAACTCAGGGGAAAGCCCCTGGCTTTGTGATCCACGAGGATGGATTGATACGCTTCAGGAACTGAGTTTGTGTACCCGCAGACGACGAATTAAGGAACTCTATCCTGAGAGTAGCTCATGCTACCTCATACTCCATTCACCCAGGTTCTAGCAAAATGTATAAGGATTTGAAACAATATTATTAGTGGGGAGGTATGAAACGTGAAGTTGTAGAATTCGTTTTGAGGTGTTTAACCTGTCAACAAGTTAAGATTGAGCATCAGCGACCCGCAGGAATGCTGAAACTACTCCCGATTCCCGAGTGGAAATGGGAGGACATATCGATGGATTTTATCACCAGCTTGCCGACAAGTCGACGAGGGATGAATACGATTTGGGTGATTGTGGATCGCTTGACCAAATCAGCCCACTTTCTAGAAATTAAAGACACTTGGGGACCCGAGAGATTGGCCCAGCTATTTATCAAAGAGATTGTAAGGTTACATGGTACCCCTAAGAGTATTGTATCAGATCGTGACGGGCGATTCGTGTCACATTTTTGGAAAGCAGTTCATCGTGCGATGGGTACGCAATTGAACTTCAGCACAGCATTTCACCCGCAGACGGATGGTCAGACTGAGAGGACTATCCAAACTCTAGAGGATATGTTGAGAGCGTGCGTTCTCGATTGGAAGGATGACTGGGAGGCCCAACTACCTTTGGTGGAATTCACTTATAATAATAGCTGGCATGCTTCGATTCAAATGGCACCTTATGAAGCGTTGTATGGCCGTCGTTGTAGATCCCCTCTGTGTTGGGACGATCCATCTGAAACCTTAGGTACGGAACCCGATATGTTGTTAGCAGCCCGTGAGAAGATCGCTCTTATTAGGAGTCGTTTGTTGATGGCTCAAAGCCAACAGAAGTCTTACGCAGACAACCGCCGTCGACCACTTGAGTTCGAGGTCGGCGACCATGTCCTAATGAAGGTGTCCCCTACTCGAGGTTTTTTTGGCTTTGGGAAGAGAGGTAAGCTGAGTCCGAGATATGTCGGGCCGTTTGAAATTTTGGAACGAGTAGACGATCTAGCCTATTGCCTGGCGTTGCCACCAGCTCTGAGCCAGATTCATAACGTGTTCCATGTCTCCCAGTTAAGGAAATATGTTTCTGATCCGAGTCATATACTTCAGTTCGACGAGATAGATATAATGGAGGACCATTCGTACGAGGAGCGCCCCGTACGGATACTTGAGAGGAGGATCAAACAGTTGCGGAACAAGACGATTTCCCTACTGAAGGTTCAATGGTCACGACACGGAGTCGAGGAGTCCATGTGGGAGACGGAGAGCAGCATGCAAGAGAAGTATCCCGAATTGTTTACCCCTTAGTTTCGAGGACGAAACTCCTTTTAAGGGGGGAGTATGTAATATCCGACGGAAATTCTTGCTTACTGTTGTATTATTCGGATAATTCAATACTGTTGTAGTCTTGTTGCATTTGTTTAATGTTTATTGATGTTGGAATATATCATAATAGACTTAATAAAAAAACTATCACTCGCACTATGATTGAATTTTCAGCATTGTATAGATAAGTGCATTTTTGGGCTAGTAATTCTGTACTTAACGTACGCTAACCCTTTAGCATAACATACGTTAAGATTTACGTACGTAAGGAGGTGCCTTTTACGTACGTAATACTTGTAGTCGTATCCGATCTCAACTTTCGGCGTGTGGGGTCGGGCGTGATTCGAATATTTGATCTTTTGGAGGCAACCTAGTTGAACTACATTACGTACGTAATGCTCCAAGCGATAACGTACGTAATGATGTTCGTATTTTAGTCCAGTAGCCTCTGGAATTAGCTTACGTACGTAACACTTTTGGTGTAGCGTACGTAAAGCTGCTAACGTACGTTATCATTGGTGTATAACGTACGTAACGAACTGTGCTGTTATAAAAATACAACTTGTGTCTTTCATTTTGCATGTTCAACTTCGTTATTTCTCCAGTATAAGCATCCCCCTGCCTTCCTAGATCACTTCTACCTTCTTTCCACTTGTGTTTGAGCTATACGTCTTGGTTTGGAGCTTGTTGAGTGGAAGTTTGGAGTCATTCTTGAAGCTTAGGGTGTGTTCTTGTGATTTTGGTGTAGTGTTCTTCATTTCTGAAGGTATGTTATACGAATTCACTCTATAATTTTGTAGTTATAATGTTAGTGATATTATATACTCCACCTAATGTTAAATCAATCAAGATAAACATGGTTGTAGTTAAGTTTTTCAACAACTTAATGATGAATATAGAGAACAAGGTTTGATATGGTGAATTCTTGATGTTTTAAATGGTAGTAATCATGGCTAATAGAAACTCACTCTCCTTGCTGAACTATTAACATTACTAGGATGATGATAATCATTAAATTCATTTTAGATAGGCTAATGTGTAGAATTTTTATCATTATATTGAATCAACTATCATATTTAGAGAGATTTTGAACTAGATGAACTTAGGTTCCTCATTAGAATTGGTTGAACCTTGGATTTCATCAACATAAGATTATAGTTCAGAGATGTTAATTCACCTTGATGAAGATTTCGTAATGATCTCGTGATGCATAACTCAACTATATCACTAAACTAACTTGATGAACTCATAATCGATGAACATAGTATTAATTTTACAACCTCATGATTCGTTGAGCAATGATAATCACCGAGTAACCTTCGTTTTAATCAATGTTTTATGAACGTAGTTGTTCGGATTATATCTTTCAAAATATTGATGTTGATTTTAATAAATTCTATCAGCATATCCATTTTAGCAAGTTCTCCTTGAGGATTGTCCTTGATAAATGCTCATTCATTTGAACCAGTTTCTATGGTTCGTGAACAAGTTAAGTTTATACCATCGACGCATATCAGTTTCACAATTGAATATTATCCGGCAACCTATCAGATTTCTAGGGATAAAATTTGCTCCAACCGAAGGCATCCAATGTGCTTTCGGTAATTTATCCGTCCTCCTCGAACGACTACCCCGATAACTCGGAAGCATAGCACATCCGGTTCGGATTTCAATTTCCCAAAAGCTCGATGGAGGGAAGGAAAACATTGAAACCTTATAAACTTAATAATTTGTCGTGGGAGAATTTTCGCGATTAACGTTACACTTTGCACATTAATCATTTAAGCGCATTTGTGGCATTCATACAATATGAAACAACCATTCACATCCTAGTTGCTACCAACATGTGGTTCATGGACCGTTCCTAGAAAACAAAAACTCCGTAATCTAATTACAAGTCTTCGTCTTGAATCTTTGTCTTCTCGGAACGGATCTTCCTCCGGTCTTCGTCATTACAAATAAATTTTACATTGAAAATTGCATCCTAGATATAAATATTTCTAGTAAAATAAATAGGATCCAACGCCGAAAGCACCGCATCTCTACTTGCCACGCGCCGGAGAAATGATTGGAACGACAATCACCTTGCTATCCTCCGAGGATATGGCTAGAGCTAAGTGATGAAGCTTCCAATATGAAATTATAACACTCTAAGTGTATAACTCACAATCTCTCTTTTATTTCTTAATTTTTTCTCCAAGAAAAATCAAGAACTTGATGAATAAAGAAGAAGATGATGAAGAAGACTTCTCTCTCTCTCTCTTTCCTCTTGAACTTCACATTGGAATCAAATATTGGTATATTGAGATTGTCTTCTTATCCCTGTTTATTCAACTCCCCACATGTACATCTCATTATTATGAGAATCAAAACCCCACCACCTGAATGATCAACCATTAAAGAATGGAACAAGGGTCCATATGAAAGTGGGTGGAAATATGGGGGGCGGCCCATGTAGAAATCGGACAAGTTCGGTTCATTTTGGACTCCCGCGAGTCCAAACAGATAAACTTCGATTCCGTTCCAATATATATTTCTATCAATTAATTAATCCAATTAATTAATCATATCAAACACATAATAACATAATTAATTTCTACAAGAAATAATTATATTCATGAATTAAAATCACCCAGTGAAATATTTAGTTCATTAGGCCGTAAATCAATTTATCCAATAAATCGATTTAGACATCTAATGTCCCAAATTTAGATATCCAATATCTAATACACATAATGAGAGAATTAGCTTGATTCATTCCGTCGTCAATCCTAATGCGCGACTCGGTAGGTCCGTCTCAGTCAGCAATGGGAGGATCCAAAGAGTAGTAGCACCACCTAGCCAGCCTGGCGGCCTACACCGTACCCCAACTGAGAACGAATGATTGGGATCATTCAAGAACCATTCTGTCGTGAATACCAGTATATGTATAAACCCTTCTTTCAAATGTCCCGATCAAGTTATAGGGTCACGGTCAGTCAAACCCTATCTGTACTTGACGTTATGTATGCGTTAATGCAAATCGAGATCATCGAGCTGTCGTGTATCTAATACAACTAGCTCCAATGCTTTGGCCAAAGACTTATGATCTCATCTGCCAATAACCGCATAGGACATATAACCCACTCACTAACGGGAGAAAGAATGCTATCTTGGTATTCAGTAGGACCTGCTACTTGCCCGTCAAGATGCACGTTGAGGTTGACCCCCGCCTTCCGGTTTATAGGGTCGAATTACTCTAATGAAAATTTTGACGTCACAAGCACATCCCTACTAAATCCTCAAGTCTAAGGTTCACGAATACCTATCACAACCTTTCGATTCTGTCATTGACTGTCCTGGAGTGAAATCCGTGTGACGAATTGAGGGTGATTCGGTTCGAGTATACTAATCCAATTAGCATACCTATAATGTGTGCTCCCACTAACCATTAGCGTTCGACATGCACTCTCCATGTCAAAGAACACGTCATACAAGTCTTCACATAAACTTAACGCCCAGTCAAGTTTCATCGACTTGCGAACGATTAAGTATTTGAGCCATAAACCTTTCCAGTGCCGACCCCCTTATCCAATAAGGAGTGGAACGTTTTGCTCTCAAATACACGGACTAGTTTCTATATGTATATTTACGAGTTAGGAATGCCAGTAACTACCAGTAAATAAAGAAACATCCAATGCCTTATATTAGTGATTTACATAATTACAAGTACAATGCCCTTACTCAAAATCCTCTGAGTGGCATTCGAGGGCATACTCCCAACAATTCGGCCGAATAAAAATAAGTACAAGGTTGTTATCGAATTAGACCTATAACTCGATAAAGTGATTTCTTCCCAAGACCTATTGAGAATCGATCGGATTAGAACTCGAAAACGCGTCGAATAATAATCAAGGTTTCGTAGGAACTCGTCCAACAAGTTATGCAAACGTATTAATTTTTCATTCAATCTTCAATCCTATTTTACATGCCGAAAATGGCCATTTAAATAGACATTACATACACTTGAAAGTAAAAGACCACAATCTAACAAATACATGGAAAATCTAATAAACTATTAACTTAGACCAGAAAAATGACACACTTTGCCAAAGGGAGGGGGCGGCCGAACATGTGGGGAAGTAAGTCTTGAAGAGATCTTTGAAGATAATCAAAGATCATCAACAAATGCCCGGGGGGGGGGGGGAGGGGGCGAACCATGGTTGTCAAGGGGAATCTTCATCAAGAAATCTTTGAACAACCTTGGTGACAAATCTTGGTGAAGAAAATCTTCACTTCATGGGGGGATCGGCCGAATTGTAGTTGGTGAGGGATGAAGATTTTTTTTGACAAGTTTTTGACAAATCTTGGTGACAAATCTTTGAGAAATCTTGGTGAGAAAATCTTCACTTCATGAGGGGGGGATCGGCCGAATGCTAGGAGGGGACAAGGTGGGAGGAATCTTTGACATGAGATGAAATCTTCCACCAAATCTTCATGCTTGAGGAGTTAGGCCACGGTCAAGAGGAGATGGAGGATGGTGAGAAGAGATCTTCAAGATCTTTGACAAGATCTTGTGATGAAGTCTTTGACAAATGGTCGATTTGACAAGATCTTGTTCGGACGATTTGTGAAGATCATTAGGAGAGATCTATCATGATCTTGGTCCCATGAAGACTTTGAAAAAAAGGAATTGTCGTTTTCGTATCATTATTCGGAATAGTCATATTTGTATCCTATATGGCATTAAAATTAAATAATCAATTAATGTATTAATCCAATCAATATAAAAATTAATCTATTCAATTTTAATGGTATTAATCTAATTAATACTTATAATCGTCATTTCAATTCGTTCGAAGTAATCCGTCCAAAAATAGTATTTTCGTTTAATATTTTTCCCATTTAAAATAATATTCCAAGTATTTATTTTAATCAAATTAAATTCAATTTAAAATATGGAAAAATATTCCAACGTAGATAGAGACTAAACGAAGTCCCGGACAAGTCGGAACAAGCCCAGCCTCCAAACAGAGCCCGAAATAGGGGGCTGGCAGAGGGTGACCCGCTAGAGCGAGTCACCTGCCTGCTACTATCCGGGTAGCAGGCAGCCCGTCCGACCACCCTGCCAGGCACCTCCTGGCAGTGACTCTGGCAGCCCCGGGCTGCCGAGTCCGACCTCCGTTCGGCTTATTTTTCAGCTCGTGTTCAAAACGTGATGTTTCTAACTTTTATGTAGGACTTATAAATCAAAAAAAATCAGATTTATAATTCACATAAAATCATAGAAATAAAATTTACAACGAACAATTAAAAATCTCCGATTATACCAATAATGATTCTAAATCATAAACATCAACCAACAGCATTCAAAATACACAAATAATCGTATATACGGTATTATTGACCTCGCTCCGATACCACTGTTGGGATTCCGAAAACAAAAACGAATATGCAGTGGAATAAAAAAAAGAATTCCAAACAGGATCGATCAAGTAACGTATATATGAAAAGAAATAACGAAGATAAAAGGATTAAGGTCCCATACCCTTGAAGCCTTTGATAATATCTTCGTAAGTTGATGATGATCCCGAACCCGAGCACGAGCACGAAATCCCTTCATCTCCAACACCGAAAATACGATGCCTATACATCACCACGCATCGGAGTTGCCCGGAAAAACCTACAAGACTCCGTTCTCCAAGAAAACGATTAGGGAAACTCGTAGAAACTTTTTCTCTCAATTTTCTTGATTTTCTTTCACCTATAAGATGAAGAAACAAGTGAAGTAAAATTTCTCGCTCTCTCTCCTATTTCTTCTCTGGACGAACCACAAAAAAATCGGAGTGACCAAGTTGGTGATCTTTGTTGTCTTAATATATTATAAGATGTCATTATCTTATATCTTAATGTCATGATTAAGTTGACATAACATGGTGGGATCACCCATCACATGACAACAAAAGAAGAAACCTCCAAGCAAGATGAGAGAGGGGAGGGAACGGCCCATGTGTAGCTTCTTAGAAACGAGCCGAGTCACTCAGCTCGTGTACCGGACGTTCATCAAACGACTCCGTTAAATACACTCCGTTTTATCTCCAATGTATTTATACTAATTAACTAATCCAATTAATTAATTATATCAAATACAAATATATTTCTCTAAGAATATAATTTATGAATTAAATTAAATACCTAGTAATTTAATTTCAATTCATAAGACCGTTATTTGATTTATCCAATAAATCATAATTAGATATCAAATATCTAATATTAATAGAGAGATGACAAAATTCATATTTATCCGTCAACGAACCTGATGCGCGACTCTGTAGGTCCGTCTCAGCCGGCATTGGGAGGAACCAATGAGTGCGGGCAGCACTTAGCCAGCCTAGCGGGCCGCACTATAAACCCCGACTGAAAACGAATGAAGGGATCATTCCAAAACCATTATGTCGTGAATACCATATACGTATAGACCCTTCATCAGATGTCCCGGTCAAGTCTTCGGGTCACGGTAAAGTCAAACCCTACTGTTGACTAGACTCTATACATGTGTTAATGCAAATCAAGACCGACTGACTACTAGTGTATCAAATACGACTAGATCAGAATTATTTGGCCAAAGACTTGTGATCTTATTTGTCATTAACCGTATAGGACATTCGCCTGCTCACTAAGAGGAGATAGAATCCTTTCTTGGCGTACAGTAAAGACTGTTACCTTCCCGTATAGTCCGCACTTCGAGGTTGACTAAGCAATTAAGCAAATGAGTCTAACTACTCTAATGACAAACTAAACGTCACAGACACATCTCCTACTGAACCCTCAAGTCAAAGGTCCACGTATACTATCACAACCTTTCGATTCATCTTCGACTCTCCAAGAGTGAATACCGTGTGATTGAATCAAGTATGAGTCGTGTTCGAGTATACTGGTCCCACCAATATAATTATAAATATACAAGACATGCACATGTCCTAGCATAAGTTATACAAGTCTTACTCAAAACTTAATGCCCAATTAAGTTTATCGACTTGCGAACAGTTTACGTAAATAAACTTTAAACACATCCAGTGCATTTTCTCTTATTCGATAACGAGAATGGAATGTTCTTTATTATTTACATGTACTTCACTTCAATGTTTACGAAATCAATAATGCATTTGAAATACAATAAACAGTGAATGAATCATATTGCCAATTATTGATAATTCCATAATTACAAGTACAATGCCCCTTCTCTCTCATCCACTGAGTGGCATTCGAGGGCATATTCTTAATAAAATCCCGGGATCAAATTCGCCTAGTAGAAGCTTCGCAATACGTTGATCGATGTCCCTTACGCCCTCAGTTGTTGTAGGTGATTGGTGGGCGCAGGCAACTCAGAGTTATGTGACCCGAATTTCTGCAATTATAATAAAGAACTCCATCCCTCACACTTTTGGAGATTTTTGCAGGACGAGATGCCCTTCCTAAAGATTGGTAGTATGATTGAGGTCTAGTGAACGTATTCCTCTTCTTTCCTGTGAAGCTAACAGTACCTCTCGATTCTTTTGTTTTGGTTACACCCTCAACCACGGCTGACGCAGCTTCAAAAGCTAAGACCTTATCTTGATATTGCCTTAAGGTAGCACATTCAAAGCCAGACATATAGCGATGACCTTCGCGCTCCTCCTCATGTAAAAATGCCAGATCTTGTCATTTTCCTATTTAACCTGGTCTTGGATAAGGAGCAGTTGTTGGTTAAAGGTCCTAATGGCTTATGAGATTGGTACGCTCTTCGGTATCACAGATAAAATTCACGAATCCGAGCTTCCCGATATGAGGGTGGACAATACTCAACCCCTATAAGTACCTTAAACTCTGTCCATATCACTTCTCGATATCTAGGTTTGACAGCTCGCCACTAATCTGAAGCATCTTTGGTCAGGAGATATTGTGCGATGGTCACCTTGTGGTCCTCTAGGAAGTGAATGCCCTCAAATATCTTTTCGAACTCTACGATCCAGCGGGTCTAGCTCAGAGCGTCTGTGGCCCCTTCAAATTTAGGTGGGTTCATCTTCACAATTTCCTGGAGCCACTTGTCAAAAGCTGACAACGCCTGTTGGGCCATATTGGTCGTCTGCATCTGTTGTACTACTTCCACTCATTGGGTCATCCAGGCGACGACTTGCTGGAGTACGTCAGGAACGTCCATCCCCACTGCGCCTCCCCCATTATGACCTTGATATGACGATTGAGTCTCACCAGATATAGATATAAATCCTTCTTGAGAAACATCTAGTGTAGCATCATCTCTGGCTGCGCCACGACCTCGACCACACCCACGAATAGCACGCCCTATCAACATACTGTTAATAATAGAATTAATAAGCACATTTCGATAACATATCATATAAGAAGTGAATCCCCGAATTTGACACGTTAATTAATTTCAAAAGAAGATAGAGATTAGGGAGACTTACAGCGCAGGTTGCACGAGATAATGGCATCACAGTGATATTTCCCGACCAGAGCGACAACTACGACACGACACGACAAGACCCAATAACCAAAGGCCTAGGTATTTATATACCTAAGCTCTGATACGACAATAACAACCCCATCCTGGGCCAGGGCTTCTACAGCGCCATGAATCCATTTCGGGAATTCACAAGGCAAAAACCTGTAAATATAATAACAAATTGACCGACCAGGTCGCATAATACAACTTTGTAACTAGTATCGACCGTCAAGGTCGATGAATAACACATTTGTCACTGACAGACTACATCATAATAAAAACAATCCGACAACACTTGTTTTAACATACAGAACACTAAATCCGACTCAACCCAGCCCAACGGCATAATAAACAAGCGACAAAACACACCGTACTTGTAATATCCGTACCTTACCACTTTTAGAAATTTCTATTTTTGCCGCATGTCTATTTTTATCGACTCGCTTGTAACCATTTCGACGTTTTGAATCTATTTTGTTCTTGGTGTTTTTCCATTTAGTAGAGTTTCGAATGTGTTTTTATGTGATTTTTGCCTTATGTTATAATCTTGTCATATGTACATTCGATTCTCATAAAACTCATTCGATTTTGTTGTTTCTTTGTTTACATGAGTTTGTATGGTTGAGTTGTTCATGTTGTGAGTTTCGGTTTGGTTAATCCGACGTCGTATCGTGATTTTCCAACCTTTGGGTCGTTTTGTAATTTCCTATAACTTAAGGGAAATTTACTTCCATCGTCGAATTCCGAACCTTCAGGAAGTTAGAATTGTGTTTTCTTTTAGCGCTTAGATTTGTCATCAGGAATACTTCGTAACCGTATTTTTGGTTCGTTAGCAGGTTCGGGTTTCGGGGTCGTTTGAGATGGTTTGGACAGCAGTTTCACAGATTGCTGCCCAGAAGGGTGTTACGGCCGTAAGTTGGCCATGTTACGGCCGTAAGTAACCCCCTATTACAGCCGTAACAGCCCATTGTTTTAAAACAATGGCACTACGCCATAAGTGCTCATAGGCAATGCTTTTAGCTAGTGTTGCCACCAAAGCATTTCAATAGATTGCTGATTTTTGATCTTTTGAAACACTACTGAAATAGTATTGTACTAGATATACATTTGGGTTGCAAGATAAAAATGGTGTTGCGCGACGTGCAACACCTGTGATGGTGTTGTATTATATCTAATTTTTTCAAGTTATTGTCAAAAACAAAAACAATGAAATGAAATTTAAATTATGATAATTTTTTACTCTTAAATTTTGATATATATATAACATATGATTAAATTATTTATATTTAATATAAACACTTATCATATTTTTTAATATTGCAATTAAAAAATATAAATATTTTTTATAATTTTAAAGTTTAATATATTATCAATATATATATATATAATGAAATTATAATTACGATATACGTTTTATTTTCAAAGTTTGATATATAATATAATATAAATTATAACTTATATATATTTAAATTATTTAATATAAATATACATTATAAATTTTAATATTAAAATTTCAAAATCTTAAACTATAAAAAATAATACAATCCTTTTTAAAAATATTTATATAGAGTTGAATTAGGAAATGCTATGTAAGAGTACACTTACATGGCATTTTTAGAAAACGATGTGGTAGGTTCCGTATTTTAAGTAATATTTTTTTAATTATTGATCCGTCAATTCAAAAGGTATGTTGAACTTTTTATTTTGGATTTTATTTGAAGGATTAAATTCTTTCTTTGTTTAGATCTGAATGATTGCTCAAGAGTTTCCTAGTTTTTTTTCCTTAATTGATTGCTAAGTGTATTTTGCTGGTGTGATTATATTATATTATCTGTTTTGTTATAATATTTTGGCCCAACCCAACCCGTTATAATATTTTTATTATCCCCGTCCGAACCTAATCCAAAGCCCATGGCAGCTTTTTTTAGTGGGAACCGTCCGATTGAGATTATTAATCTCTCCTTCATCAGGACCGTCCGATCTCCCATAACCCCTAACCCTACTCCCTCTTCTCACCGCCTCCCTCATTCTCTCCTCTTCTCTCTTCTGGGTTCTTCTTCTCCTCTCCCCCGTGATTTTCCCTTGTTGTCATTTACTTAGATATTTTGATTTTTAAGTTCGATAATCAAGTTTGTATTTTCAGGTCTTGCTTTATCTTTAATTTTTGGAAGATCTTTCTTATTAATTTTGTTTTTTGAATGCTAGTATCCTTATCATCAGTCTTGTTAACTATTGCTTTGCAGGCTACAGTGGCAGAGATTAGAGAGATATTTGGTGCTGTAGGATTTGTATGGGATGTAGGTATTCCTCAAAATCCTGAGACAGGGTATTCATATAAACATTTGTCTCCTGAGTCTTCAACCTTCTCTTCTTGGGCCTGCTCAAAATCATCCAAGTCCGAATCTTTTCCCACGAAGACGAACTGGGCCTGCGATTTCTCAGGATTTTGCTCGTGGGTTTGTCCGAAAATGGAATTTGAAGCCTGCAACTATAATATCTGATGATTTTTTGTATCGAGATTCTGAGAGGAGTGCACAGGGCCGAAAAGGGTGTCGGGACCTGGGGTCTGTTTGTCATTAGACGAATTTCGGGGGTCTCCAAGACTCATATTTTCCCGAAAGAAATAGTGTGCCTGCATTTCAAGATTGTGGGCGCGTTCAACGCTGACATGGGTGTCGGAATCTGGGGTCTGTTTGTAAACAGACGAAACTTGGGGGTCCTGAGTGTAAAAATTCATGGATTTCAGGCGCTGTAGGAGAAGAACTGAGGGTGATGATCTGGTAGCAACATTGGGAGGAGGAGGGTGATGGATTCTATTTCCATTTTGTTTTTTGTTGGCGAATATTGAAGTGAGAGCAATTGTGCCTATCATGATATTGAGGAGTACAAAGAAAACAGCAGGTGTGAACCAGCTGTTCATTGATGTTTGAGCTATTCTTTCCTTGACATGTGTTTATTGTTTACTTATTCTTTGCCTATATTTTCCTTTTACAGGTCATCTAAAGGATTTGCATTTGTTAAATTCACATCAAAGCAAGATGCCGAGAAAGTATGTTGTACCGCAAAAACCTTCTCATGATCTGTCATGCAATACCGCCACAAGCCAGTGTACGTCCAAATTAGACTCTTCTTTCTTCATCCTTAGCACCTTAAATTTAGTTTTCAATGTTCGAAGTTGTCTCTTTACCATGGTTGAGCATTTGAATTTATGTTGGATAGAGACCCAAATCTGCCATGAGGTGTCATCATTTAGAATTGCCTCCATTATATATCTATCTATCAATGGCTTGGTAGGGAAGATTCTTTATTTTCTTGTCCTTCAACTGCTGCTCTTCTATCACCTTCAGTTCTGCCTCAGTTGGTAGCAGCAATGCCATCCTCTATCGACGTCCAATACACCTTCACATGACGGATATTATCCATTAGCCTGGACCGGTGCTCATGATAGCGATCGAATTTGGGAGTAGCTGGTTGCACAAACTTCCAATTGCTGATACTACTACTCTCACTCGTTTTATTAATCAGCCTAACACCAAATATTAAAACAAGTTGAAGAAAGAACAACACCCTGTACTGGAATGCTTGCTTCTTATTCAATCATATTACAGACGAGACTTCCTATACTTTTAAATTTATCATTCCTATGGTTTACAATTCAACATTGTCGTTTTGTTCCCTATACTTTATTGCTATTTCCGTCCTTGCACTTTAGAATTCATTCTTGTATTAGTCCCTCATACTTAAAGATAGGAGTTAGTCTCAAGCATGATCTCTAATAACATAAGTAACTTAAAGATAAATTAAGTTGATCCCAACACCTTATGCAGATCTCTAATTTTCACTCTCTGGGGGTGTTTGTTTTTTGTTATAAAATAATGTAGTTATTCAATCCTACTAACTCGAGCAAGGATGATCGATGTCTACTTTGCCGTTCATTAGTGGATGCTCATTGTCTACGTGCATTATGCACACAGGAGGAAACATCGGGTTCGAAGGTACTACCGAATAATTTATGCCTTGCATTATGTAGATTTTCATCCATTAAATTCTATATCATATAATTAGTTCTGGTCTCCTTTTATTTTTCTTGGTTCAAACAGCGAATTTTAGTAGATGTTAAGGATGCTGTAAAGAAGTGGACAGAGCTATTAAATACTCATGAGATGTCTCCAAATAGTCTCACCTTGCTCTACCATGTTCTGGACATGCTATCACTCAAGGTTTGTTTTCTTTTTGGCACTTGGTTAAAAGATGATCTGGTTATTATTTGTTACAATACTTGTGTGTATAATGTTTTGCAGGGCTGCACGATATTCCACCAACACATCTTCAAGATGATAATTTCCTTTTTCCGATACGAAGTTTCCTATTTGGTAATGTGGTCAACTAGCTAGGAAATAGCTTGTCATCTTTCTTTATTATAGATAAAGAAACCATCTGAAGAAATTTGATAAGTTGTAGGATTGGTGATTGAGAGCATAGGACTTGCTATACGAGAATTAGCTTATATGATGAATAACATACCTAGCCTAATGTAGAGATATCTCGAGGCAGCCTGTGTTGTTGTTGCCTGCTGCTATTATTCCCCAGAGGTTTGTTATAAGTTTTGATTGAAAAAATGGTCTGGCACTTGGAATCATACATGCAAAAATAATTATGATAATATTTGTGCCATATATGGATCTGGAGATCTTGACGGATCAGTTGCTTCTGCCATAGCGAACAACGGCATGTATGATTTTTTTTTATTATGTTGGTGTATAAAGATGCCTATAGAAAGCCTGATTGTAGTTCGCTTTATCTATGTTTGGTGTGTATGATGAACCTTGAATTTGATTAGGAGAATTTGAGCTGTATTATTGGTAGATGATACTTATAGATAACTGTGCTTCTAGTGTGCTTGGCCTTTTTATATTGCTAAGGACCTTAGGATGAATATGGAATTGGTGGGAACCTGTATATTTATAGTTCTCTTTCATAGTTCTATTGTTGTATATTATATATTAGTTATATATATACATACTATAATATATATATATATATACAATCTGCATTACACATATATTATATATTAGTTATATATTAATATGTAATATATATATACAGTCAGATTTGTTATATATATATGAATATATATTCTGCAGTATTGTAATATATATTACATATTAGTTATATATATACATATTATAATATATATATATATACACGATCTGCATTACACATATATTATTATGTATTAGTTATATATTAATATATAATATATATAGTCAGATTTTTTGCCTATTTTTAACAAACTGGTCATGAAATGATTTTAGATCTTCAGGAAAATGGAAGTATTCTTGACCTGTATGATGAAGATATCAAGTGATATTGGAGAATTTTGTGCAACGATATCAAGTGATCAAGATGATAATGGTACTCCTATGACTCAAGACGGCACCACTTATCAGTTATTTCAATATGTAACCTTCGATCACTTGTATTTAGACTTAGTAATTTTGTACTTTTTAAGTTAGATTGGTGGTGTTGCTTGGTTTTGGTACTTTTGAAGTTAAATTGGTGGATTGTATTTTGTACTTTGTATTGGCATCTTGTTGGTTTTGGGCTGCCTTGGTTTATTTTGGATGGTTGATGTAAAAATAAAATGGTTATTTCAAAATATTTGTATGAAGTGTTGCCTTTTACTTTACTTGGTGTTTATTTTATAATAGTATTACAAAACAAAAAAAACTACTGATGTCGCATAGATGTGGGGCCCATTGCCGATGTGGCACAACTGTAGAGCCCATTGATGACGTGGCATAAATGTGGGCTGCATTATTGACGTAGCATCAAGATGGGACCCACCGATGACGTTGCACACATGTGGGACCCACTGATGACGTGACACATGTGGACCCAATGTTCTGTTTCTTTTTTAAATCTTAGGCAACATCGTTTGTTGTTGCCTTACTTGGTTATGTTGTTGCATTATAGGCGTAATGCAATACTTTTCCGTTGTTGCAGTAGAGACTACAAGTGTTGCCTCAGGTGTCAAAGGCAACGGCCGTATTGGCAACAAGAGTTTGGTGTTGCCTTTGGCCTAAGGCAACACTTTTCGTGTCTTCTGCAACAATAAACAGGCATTGCCTATGAGCACTTATGGCGTAGTGTGGGCAGAGGTCAGAACCTCATTTCACTTCCTTCCATCATTTTGTTTTCGTCGGGCGATGCGAGATAAACCTCCAGGGCGATTTACACCACTTTCAATCCATGTATTCTTCATCCTTCATCACCGTGAGATCGTAGGAGAATATCATAATTAATGTAATCATCTTCCTCCATCCGAATTCAAGGTATTATCGTCGAGAACCCTAACTTCATCTTTTTTGGGGGGTTTCTGGGAATTATCATGTTAAACTCGAATTGTTTTGTAATAATCCTTATCGATTATTGTTATTGGGTAATTCCCAATCCGTTTCCGTCATGTTTAATCCGTGAGTTGTTGATTCAGGGAGGTTTTGTGAAAACCCTCACCCATATCGATCGTACGTATGTTGTCATAGCTTGTAATCGGGGTTGTGGGCGTATTCCATTCGATTATTGTTATCATATAGGACTGAGTTGTGTTAATCCTTCATTTAGGAATGGTCATGTTCCCTTCGGGTCATTCGTAGCCGTTGTTCGTTCCCGTTTCATCGAAGATGTCGCAAAGACAAGTACTTTACATTTGTTTGCATATTCTAGTATTTGATTATGGCTTCCCGTGTATGTTGTGGATGTGAATGTGTATGTTCACCCAGGGATGGTCCGACAGGGCCTCTGGGAATACGTATTGCCATGTGTGTGCATATCACGAACTAGTGTTAACCACCCAGGGATGGTCCGACGGGGCCTCTGCGGGGTACGGTGCCCATGAGTCTCGTACCAACGGTTAACCTTTGAAATGTTTTGTTAGAGAAATGTGTTTTGTGCTTGTGCATTGTAATATTCTGGAATATATAAATGTTTTCTAAAATGATTTTGGCGCATATTTCATCTTATTAGAATGGTAGTGCAAATGAATTGTACTTGCACTAGCTGTTGTCGCTAACCCCTTAAATGGGGGAAATATTTTTGTATTTCAGGTACAGGTCTTGGAGGCGAACGAGCATGTGGGCCGTACGAGGATGATGGGCAAGAGTGATTCTGTTCAGTGGTCGTCCGCTTGTGTTCATGTCTTTTAAATTGATTTATTATGTCATTTGCTTAAGTACTCGAGTACTTCCTTCTTGGATTTATTATCGTCGTGTACCCGTTTTGGGGAAGATTTGATATTGAATGGTATTGTTGAGTTCAGTCTTTTGTTTTGAATGTCTTGGATTGAGAAATTGTCTGTTTGTTGATGATGTATATCATTATTGTAATGCCGAGTTTGTGTGTTAGCCTGGTGGACTCCAAGACGTGGGGTCCACGGCACTGTAATATGCCCTGAACGTCTTGGGGGTGTTACAGTACTTATGAGTAACCAAACAAAATTAAGACCAAAACAACTAGATAAACGATTGGGATATCCAGGGGCAATATTACTTTTGCTCTTCGTCTTTGTCTCTCCCTGCACCTGATCACCGTGGAATTTCGTACCTGAATACATAAAAAATGTACCCACCCCCGAAGGGGTCAGCAAATAGTCGGTGCAAGTACATTGATAACATGAATATGTATTACGTGTAGAAAATATACAATATAACAGTGGTCCTTTCATATCAGGTGATTGTTCCGGAATAATACGTATATCATCAAACAATAAAAACCACAGGGTTATACTAGTATTACTCAACTTCATACCACGGAGCCCTCGTCAGGGCAATCCTCACTTAGATAACACGCCGAGTGATATTCTGGATCAGCATTGTTGGAACATTTTGTTCCATACATAAATTAAAAGTGTTTTGATGATTAATGTTGATAAGCAAAACAAAACAACAAAGAGGCGAAGCCAAGCATCGAAGAACACGAAGTGCAAAATGCTGAAGAAAAACAGAGCTAACGTACGTAACAGGAACATGTTAACGTACGTAATATGATGAAGCTAACGTACGTAATGTATGAGTGATAACGTACGTAACTCAGTTCAAACAAGTGAACGTTGGAGGAGTCAAAGTCAGAAAAGCATCCAACGGATATATGACGTCATCAGTGATGTAATGTTAACGTACGTAACCGTGTATATGCTAACGTACGTAACTCAAAATGACGAAACTCACTGGACTGATTTGTGAAGATGCTAACGTACGTAACCAGCCATGGTTAACGTACGTAATGAGGATTACGACGTAATGGAGAGCATATAACGTACGTAATGAAGGTCCCGGCAATAACGGCTAGTTTGATCATGAAGCCTATAAATACCATCCCTATGGTATTGTTTGAGCACAACAACCTTGAGCAAATTGTCTATACTTGTGATATTATTACACACATTCTTGTTGTTGATATTGAGCTTAATTGTAAGTGTTTGAGTGAGAATTCACGAAAACATACACGAGTGGTAAAAGAAAAGATACGATTGGATTCGGTGTTATTAGGATCAAGGATCCGGCATTGTTAGTATCGCAATCGTTATCTTAGTGAGGTTTATCTAGTACCCATAGAAAGCTAGAGCGGTTGATTCCTTGTCCGATAGAAAAGGAAAACGGTTTAACTTGGACCGACACAAAGACAAGTACGAGTGGTTTATCACGGACCAATAGAAGACGTGATTGTAACGGTTATACCTCGACCGATAGAAGAGAGGCGAAGAGGTTGCTATCTTTAACCTATTGAAAAAGATAAAGAGAGGACGTAGGCTCGTTTATAGCCGAACCTCTATAAATCCTTGCGTCTTTTATTTTCCGCTATTTTATTTACGCTTCCGCAACACGGCGCAATATCCGATCCCGTACCCAACAATTGGTATCGGAGCGGTACTCCAATACGCGGCTTAACATCCGAGGAGAAGATCCAAAATGGCGTTTCAAATGGCTCCAGTCGAAGGCCTTGCTCTCAACCGACCACCATTCTTTGATGGCTCAAATTATTTGACGTGGAAGAAGAAGATGTCGATATTCATCCGAGCATACGACATCGAGATTTGGAAGATCATTTGCCTTGGCCCGAAAGTTCCAATCAAATCCGACGGTACTCTCAAATCTTTCGAAGAATACGACGATGCCGATTGGAAAAATGACCATCTAAATTGTAAGGCTACTCAACTCTTATTTTGTGCCTTAAATCCGGAAGAGGTCAATCGAATCTCATCGTGTGAGAGTGCGAAAGAAATATGGAAAATTCTTGAAATCACACACGAAGGGACGACTCAAGTCAAGGAGACGAAGATAAATATGCTTCTCCATGACTACGAGTTATTCATGATGAAGGGTGACGAGTCCATCACCAATATGCTCGACCGATTTTCGGTCATCACCAATGGACTTGCTTCGTTCGGAAAACCATTATCTAGTAGTGAAAAAGTTAAGAAAATTTTACGATCACTACCTAGCGAATGGGACGGCACCGTGACCGCGATTATGGAATCCAAAGATCTCAACACGCTCGATTTTAGCGCCCTCGTTGGTTCGCTAATTAATTATGAGATCGTGTTAAAATCACGAAGTGTCAAGCCGAAACCGAAAGAAAGATCGTTAGCCATGAAGGCTAAGATGTCTAAAAAGAAAGATGAAATCCCGGTGGAAGAAAGCGACGAAGAAGCGGCATATTATGCCAAGAATATTAATAAATTCCAAACCTTATTAAACCGGAGGAAGAAGGATATCTCGAGCGAAATGAAGAAGTTCGACAACTCTTGTCGACAATGTGGTAAACTGTGCCACTTTGCTAAAAATTGCCGTGTCAAACCCAAGAAGGAGGTTCTCGTGGCTACTTGGAGCGATGAAGATGAAGACGATGATTTCATCAATCAAAATAATCTCGCTCTCATGGCCCGGAGTTCATTCGACGACAGTGACGTCGAAAGTCAAGTAAGTACATCCTCCCGTGATGAATTATTTGATGCATTTGAGTTGTTACATACGGATTTCCAAAATGCTTTATCGGAAATTAAGTCCCTCAAGTCTAAAATTAAATCTTTGGAAATTGAAAATTCCAAAATTATCGAGAAGGGAAAATTTGTTGAAATCGATCATTCAAAATGTATTGAAAATGAAAATATTTTGAAGAATGATCTCGTTAAAATCCAAACCGAGCTTAAATCTTTGACAAAGAAATTTTCGTGTGGAAACGAGAAATTTGAACAAATGCTTGGTGTTCAAAAATTTACTTTGAATAAAGAGGGGTTAGGATTCAAACCACGTTCGAAAAACGAATCCGTTAATTTTAAAATACCCCATTGCGAAAAGTGTTTGAAAATCGGGCATCATATTTCAAGTTGCAAAAGCCCGAAGCGGACGATAAAAATTAAGAAAATTTGGGTTCCTAAAGGAACAATCGTTTCAAATATCGTCTACGTTTCTAAACAAAAACCAACTATAGGTTGGATCCCCAAAAATTGATTTTTGTATTTTACTCAGGGGGAGTATTTTTTTTAAGGGGAAATAATATTTTCAGGGGGAGTTTTTACCCTTTATGCTTTTATTCATAAATTGTATCATGCATATTTTATATTTTGGTATCATTAAATTCAATTGCTATTTTTTACTTTTTGATGAAAACAAAAAGGGGGAGAGAAAGGAGGAAAATAAGAAAAATGGGATTTACCCTAAAAGGGGGAAAAACGAAGGAGTTGAAAAATGAAAAGGAGAAGTCGAAAAAAAAAATGACAAAAAAAAAGAAAGAAAAAAAGAAAAATGAGGAGACGTCGAAAAGACGATGAAAAATTCGAAAAATTCGATAAGTTAAAGGAAAGGAGAAAGAAGGAGTCGAAAAAGTAATGGGAGAAGATTCTAACGAAACGGACAAAGTCGAAAACTTTGATCTGTAAAGGTATACATATATTTGTATTTTTGCAGGAAAATCCCATTGACGTAGTGTTGTTTTGTAATCATCAAAAAGGGGGAGATTGTTGGAACATTTTGTTCCATACATAAATTAAAAGTGTTTTGATGATTAATGTTGATAAGCAAAACAAAACAACAAAGAGGCGAAGCCAAGCATCGAAGAAAATGAAGTGCAAAATGCTGAAGAAAAACAGAGCTAACGTACGTAACAGGAACATGTTAACGTACGTAATATGATGAAGCTAACGTACGTAATGTATGAGTGATAACGTACGTAACTCAGTTCAAACAAGTGAACGTTGGAGGAGTCAAAGTCAGAAAAGCATCCAACGGATATATGACGTCATCAGTGATGTAATGTTAACGTACGTAACCGTGTATATGCTAACGTACGTAACTCAAAATGACGAAACTCACTAGATCGATTTGTGAAGATGCTAACGCACGTAACGGCCATGGTTAACGTCGTAATGAGGATTACGACGTAATGGAGAGCATATAACGTACGTAATGAAGGTCCTGGCAGCTAACGGCTAGTTTGATCATGAAGCCTATAAATACCATCCCTATGGTATTGTTTGAGCACAACAACCTTGAGCAAATTGTCTATACTTGTGATATTATTACACACATTCTTGTTGTTGATATTGAGCTTAATTGTAAGTGTTTGAGTGAGAATTCACGAAAACATACACGAGTGGTAAAAGAAAAGATACGATTGGATTCGGTGTTATTAGGATCAAGGATCCGGCATTGTTAGTATCGCAATCGTTATCTTAGTGAGGTTTATCTAGTACCCATAGAAAGCTAGAGCGGTTGATTCCTTATCCGATAGAAAAGGAAAACGGTTTAACTTGGACCGACACAAAGACAAGTACGAGTGGTTTATCACGGACCAATAGAAGACGTGATTGTAACGGTTATACCTCGACCGATAGAAGAGAGGCGAAGAGGTTGCTATCTTTAACCTATTGAAAAAGATAAAGAGAGGACGTAGGCTCGTTTATAGCCGAACCTCTATAAATCCTTGCGTCTTTTATTTTCCGCTATTTTATTTACGCTTCCGCAACACGGCGCAATATCCGATCCCGTACCCAACAAGCATAACGTACCCCGGAGCCCTCATCATGCACATTCCATGGTTTTACTTGGCCCACGCTGCTCGAACAACCACATTTATTTTAGAAAATGTAACTTTTCAGAAAGTTTATCAAATCATTGTCATTTCTTTTCAAAAACACCATAATATAACATCAAATACAAGATAATACATAAAGCATGATCAAGGTACTTGCCTGGTATTCCAATAAATAGAGAATTTGATTGACAAGAAAATTGAATGGGCGATTCACCAGACTTCCGGCCTAGAATGAATAATATAATATTATATAATTATTACGAGAGCTTTTGTTACGAATCAAATAAATATTGGAATGTCAGCCTCAGATTTAGTCGATTTAAGGGTAAAAATATAATCACTAATACACCTCACGGGTTATAAGGGTACAGGAATGTTGTGTTTCAATTTAGGAGTCATTTGGAGGTCGTTTGACCTATTTTGGATCAAACCGGAAAGGTCATACACTTTTTAAAGAAAACATTAAAGTATTTGAGTCAAAACATAATTTTAAAGCCTTTTTTAAAAGGTTAGGGCTCAATCTAGAACAATTAAAAACTTTATTTGGGGCCAAATTGTGAAATATCAAAAAAATATAGTTTTTGGGTAAAATTGAAGATTTAGAAAACATCATTCAAGTCTAAATTTATTTCTAAATTCCCAAATGGCATCGCCCTAAACTTTCAAAATTTATGTTTTCCACCCCAAAACTTAATACGACCACCTCATCCTCGTTTTAACTTCCTCTCGTCTATAGTAACTTCACTTGGAACTTCTTTATCATCGACTAATATTATTTTTATACATAAAAACACATCGATCCCACAAGTCGGCAAACCCCGAAATTTACACCTAGTAACATACATAACACACACATACACTATACATAACTCTCGGCAGAATTCCACCCATATACACACTCAAAACACCCTCATACAAACAACAACACACACATCGTAGTGTTCACACATACATATTGTCACGCCCCCACACCGGGGTTGGACGAGAACGCGACAGTTAACGTAATAAATAACATTTGTGATAATACATTCTAGTAAAGCATACATATGCCAGATCTCAGCCCGGTGAACTAAGACTGGTTATTACATAGAAAAGAAATATTCAAGAGTACAGCGGAATTATTACATCAAGTGCAAAAGAGTATATCGGAAACCAAAATACATTATGACACAGGAATAAAAAGAAGCGTTAAAGCAGCATCCTAATTCCTATGTCTTGGTAATACTTTGAGGACGGTCTTCAGAGGTCGTCAGCATCTGTCTCTTCTTCTTCTTGGTTCTCTTCATCTAGTGGGGTTTTAAAAAAACAAATTCAAAATGGGGTGAGAATAATGGATTCTCAGTGAGTTGGGTTTGGGTATTTAATGAGTTTATTATTTAATAAACATTATATTTCTCCCACTCTTGAAAAATAGTGTTGTTTAAAAATTGGTGCAAGTTTTAAAGAAGAATATTATGAATTATGACATGAATGTATAGTCAATCTCCGTAGATTGCGGTTGAGTATGAATAATGCACGGCGTCGAGCGCCCAATTGAGTATTTAGCTTTGGGAGGTCGTCTACATGACTAATCCCTTAGCCTCCTTATAACGTCTTAAACCATTATCAGTGTATGGCCTTTGACTATCGCCACGACCTTTGGTTTGATAACCGTAGCCTTGGGCGTTTGTCGGACCGTCACTATAACATTGGCCTTTGAGCTTTATCGCTCTCACGCTTGGTGACGTGATGCCTTATCACTTATCTGGGCTCGATATGTCCTTAGCTTGGGTCTATGCCCAGATCATATCATAATCGCGACTATACCCAAATTCTACGACCCAGTCACCTTAGGATCACTCCGTCCTTCGGCTTCAAGGGAATAGGATACGACGGTAGCTTTGCCTAGAACCGCAGCCACGCTGCTCGATTCATGACTTAGACTAACTGCCCCTAATGCATATAATAGAAAAAGGGACTCTAGAGGTATTCGTACGGACTCTAGCGGTGGCTTCCGCCCGAAGGTCTTAGCACTTAGCTCCGTATAGCACTTACTCCCGATTTCAATTGAATAACAATTATTGTCGTGATTAACAGTGGTTATGCATCTTGTATGATATCAATATGATTATTTGATAGTATATGGACTTGGATAAGCTATAAGAATTAGTTCAACCGGTTGATGATTAAATTGCCATTGTGTGAGTCTTAGCATAATCTTATAATAAATTCATAAATTTGAATAGTTCGGTATGGATTGATTATACGTCCGAAAATTACGAACTTTATTGCGAAAAGTCCGTTATGATATGAGGATTGAAGGTCAGAAGTTGCATGAAAGTTTTACCTTTCGGAAATTACAGTTCTGCCCTTTCGTCTTTTAAGTACTATCATTATTTTTACTAAATTTTATAAATTTGGATAATTCGGTACGGATTGATTATAAGTCCGAAAATTACGAATTTTATTGTGAAAAGTCCGTTATAATGTGTGGATTGAAGGTCAGAAGTTGCATGAAATTTTTACCTTTCGGAAATTACAGTTCTGCCCTTTCGTCTTTTAAGTACTATCATTATTTTTACTAAATTTTATAAATTTGGATTATTCGGTACGGATTGATTATAAGTCCGAAAATTATGAACTTTATTGCGAAAAGTCCGTTATGATATGAGGATTGAAGGTCAGAAGTTTCATGAAAGTTTTATCTTTTAGAAATTACAGTTTTGCCCTTTCGTCTTTTAAGTACTATCATTATTTTTACTAAATTTTATAAATTTGGATAATTCGGTACGGATTGATTATAAGTCCGAAAATTACGAACTTTATTGCGAAAAGTCCGTTATGATGTGAGAATTGAAGGTCATAAGTTGCGTGAAAGTTTTACCATTCGGAAATTATAGTTCTGCCCTTTCGTCTTTTAAGTACTATCATTATTTTTACTAAATTTTTTAAATTTGGATAATTCGGTACGGATTGATTATAAGTCCAAAAATTACGAACTTTATTGGGAAAAGTCTGTTATGATGTGAGGATTGAAGGTCAGAAGTTGTATGAAAGTTTTAGCTTTCAGAAATTACAGTTCTGCCCTTTCGTCTTTTAAGTACTATCATTATTTTTATTTAGTTTTATCTTATAATTTTGATTAATTCGTTTGGATTCATTTAAACTCCGAAAATTATGAATCCAGTTGCGATTTGAATCTTACGACTTGTAATTTTAGATTACATTCAGTTTTAATTTTTATTCTTTTATAATTTACAATTTCACCCCTTTGTTTTGTCTTAATCAATATTTTAGTATTCGGGTCATATCTTTTTCGTTTCTTGTCGGATTGAATTCAAATTTTTGGGGTAGGATCTCTATGTTATTATGAGTACAGAGAGTTCAACTTTTCTGGAAATTTTATTTTCGAAACAGTAAGTTTCTGTAAATTACAGTTTTGGCCCCGAATTCTTGAAATTTACATTTTTGCCCCAATTTTCTATTTTAGTAAATTCCGATTTAGGTGAAATTTTATAGAGAACTTATTTTTGATATTTTAAGACTGAATTTTAACACATAATACCAGAATTATGGATCTTAACAATTTTACCCCAAATTTATCTTATTTAAACTATTTTAGTTTATCCTTCGAACTTAGGTTCGAATTATCAAATCTTTCGGTGACTAATTATCCTCTTACCATAGTCCAATATATAATCATATATTTTTGAGATTTTAATCCCCAAAGATCATATTTGTCATACTCAACCAATATTTCCATCAATAATTAATTTGCACATATGATTAAAATATGACAAACAAAATTCAACAAATATCAAGACCATTACATGCATGGCAATGAATGTCAATCAACTATAGATAACCAAGGTTTTAATACTTGCATGCACCATATATTTAACTTGTATAAATTTTGAATAAGAGAAAAGAAAGAAACAATTTTACCCACATTTGAAATCTTCAAAGAGATGTTAAAGATGATGGCTTAGACAAGATGACTCCCATCCTTGAATATATGTGGTTGATCAAAGAAAGAGATGATTAGTTTATTTCTAAGTTTATAATAATAGAAAAAGAAAAGAATTACACAAAGTTCTATGGTTGACTCATTACCTTCCTTTTCCTCCTCTTTCTTTTTCTTCTTCCTCTTTATTTTTTTTTTGTTTCTTCTCTCCTCACTTCAGCCCTATCTCTCTCTCTTAAGTGCAGAGATTTTTTTTTGTGTGTTGTGAAATGTGAGGAGTTTACAAGGAGAATGTATTTATAGGTGAGGTGTTAAGGTGGAGGTGTCATCAAGGCTTGCATGTAAGGGTACAAGTGTCTTGGAACAAGCTTGAAATTATGACAACATAAGTCTCCTTTGTTTTAATTGTGTAGGCAGATTTTTTTTCTTGTATTTATATATGTATGGTGTATTTTAGTTGTATTTGTTAAGTATTAGGTAGTAAGTTTAAGTTGGGTTGGGTCATGAGTGTTTTGGGCTAGGTGTAGTATTTTAGGTGATAGGTGGTTTATTATTTAGATGGTCATATGTCCATAATGCATCTAAGTTCAAATTTTAATAATAAGCCAACTAATTAAGTTATACTATTAGATTAAATAGCCCATTTAGCTAATAAATTAAAATTTATTGAAAAATTTAAGTTAATTAAACTTATATGATATTATTATTTTTATTTATTAAATTGAAGTAATAAAAATAATTAGGTTGTTGAACTTATAGAATTTATTTAGTTAATGTGACTATGCATAAGGTAAGAACTAATTTTATTCGATAATGAAATATTGTAAACTTTATTTTATTTATTAAAAATTAATAATATAATCTACATACAAAATAATGGGGTCTCACATCCTCCCCACCTTGGGAGAATTTGGTCCCCAAATTCCTATCTGAATAGTTCTGGAAAAGTCTTCTTCATCTCATCCTCTGCTTCCCACGTGGCGTCTTCTTCTCGATCGTCAATCTCCCAATGTATTGGTGATCGGCACTTACTTCCGTATAATGCTTCATATGGAGTCATTCCGATAGTTGCCTGGTTGCTGTTGTTGTAGGCAAACTCAGCTAAGGGTAGGTGGTGACTCCAACTCTTCTGAAAATCCAGTGCACATGCCCGTAACATATCCTCAAGGACTTGTATCGTTCTCTCGGATTGTCTGTCCTTCTGAGGGTGAGCTGCAGTGCTGAAACTCGATGTCGTCCCAAGTTCTTGATAAAAACTCTTTCAAAATCTGGAGACAAATCCGGGGTCACGATCTGACACAATGTCTACAGGTACTCCATGTAATCTAACGATTTCTCGGATATATGTCCTTGCTAGCTTCTGCAGACTATCATTCTTTCTTACGGGTAGGAAGTGAGCTGACTTTGTAAGTCTATCCACGATTACCCAGATTGTGTTGTATCCTCCACTGGTTATTGGTAAATCCGTCACGAAGTCCATCGTGATTAGTTCCCATTTCCATTCGGGAATCTTGAGTGGTTGTAGCAACCCTGATGGTCTTTGGTGTTCAGCCTTCACTCTTTGACAAGTTAAACACCTTGCTACGAATTCTGCTACCTGGTTCTTCATACTCACCCACCAGTAGTGTTTCTTTAGATCCTTATACATCTTATTACCACCTGGATGTATTGTATACCGAGAGTAGTGAGCTTCTGCTAAAATTTTCTTCTTGAGTTCGCCATTGTTGGGAACACATATTCGTTTTTTTGAATTTTAGTGTTCCATTAGCTGACATGTTAAACTCAGATTTCTCGCCTTGTGCGACCTTTTCCTTAAGTTTACACAACTTCTCATCTTGTGTTTGTGCTTCTCGGATTTCCTCAAGTAAATTCGGCTTTATTGACAAATTAGCACATAAGACGTGTGCCTTAGCCTGCCTTGGGTTCCATTGGATTATTTCTCTCAGGGCATCCCATTCCCTTATCATGAGTCTAGCCACACTCGCTTTCCTACTCAAGGCGTCCCCTATGACATTGGCCTTGCTCGGATGATGCTGAATGGTGAGGTTATAATCCTCAAGAAGTTCTATCCACCGTCTTTGTCTTAGATTAAACTCCTTCTGAGAGAACAAATATTTGAGGCTCTTGTGGTCGGTAAAGATGGTGAATGTAGCTCCATACAGGTAGTGTCTCCATTTCTTCGAAGCAAACACTATTGCTGCTAGTTCAAGGTCATGGGTCGGATAATTCATCTCGTGGATTTTCAGCTCTCGTGATGCATAAGCCACAACCTTGCCGTTTTGCGTCAGCACAGCTCCTAATCCTTCCTTTGATGCATCGCTGTAAACCACAAATCCTTCACTCCATTCGGGAAGTGTTAGTACAGGTGCAGTAGTGAGTTTTCTCTTGAGTTTTTGGAAGCTCAACTCACACTTATCGTTCCACTAAAATTTGACTTGCTTTTGCGTCAGACTTGTGAGTGGTCCTGCAATTTTGGAAAAATCTTTAATGAATTTGTGGTAGTAACCCGCAAGTCCAAGAAAGCTCTGTATCTCAGTGACTGTTTCTGGCCTCTTCCAGTCCAAAATAGTCTCCACCTTTGATGGATCTACTGCGACTCCATCTCCAGATATTATGTGTCCTAAAAACGCTACCTCTCTTAACCAGAATTCACACTTACTGAATTTGGCATACAAATTATGACTCCTTAGCGTTTCTAGCACCAATCTTAGGTGAGTTTCGTGATCCTGATCCGACTTGGAATAAACGAGTATGTCATCAATAAATATCACTACGAATTGATCCAGATATGGTTGGAATACGCAGTGCATTAAATCCATAAATGCAGCCGGTGCGTTGGTCAATCCAAAAGGCATTACCACGAATTCGTAATGACCATACCTAGTTTGAAAGGCAGTCTTCGGTATGTCCTTCTCCTTGATCCTCAATTGGTAATATCCCTGTTGAAGATTGAACTTTGAGTAAACCGTTGCTCTTTTTAGTTGGTCGAATAATTCATCGATCCTGGGAAGTGGATACTTGTTCTTAACAGTAATGTTGTTAAGTTCTCAGTAATCGATGCACAATCTTAGTATGCCATCTTTCTTCTTTACGAATAGCACTGGTGCTCCCCAAGGAGATATACTCGGTCGGATAAATCCAACCTCTAGCAATTTCTGCAACTGAACCTTCAGTTCTTGCAGTTCCTGGGGCCATTCGATATGGCGTTCTAAGCACAGGTGCCTTTCCTGGCAAGATATCAATGCTGAATTCAACTTCCCTATCTGGAGGTAGGGAAGTAAGTTCTGCGGGGAAAATATCAAGGTATTCTGATACTACTAATGTAGCTTCAATCTCCATTTTACTCTTGGGTTTGTTAATGACAAAAGCCAAATATCCCGTTGCTCCCTTTGAGATGGCCCTCCTCGCCTTCGTGGCTGATATTATTGGGGCCGAGTTAATTCTAGCATCCCCAGGTAGTTCAACTACTGGGTGATCGGGTTTATAGAATCGAACTATTTTAGAATGGCAATCGAGTTGTGCAAAGTGTTTAGATAGCCAATCTATCCCAAGTATGAGGTCATACTCAAGTATAGGGAGAAGAATTAGGTCGGCAGGAAAATAATAACCCTCAACTATTACTTCACAATCCTTAAATACCGAATCTGTTTCTCGGCTCGTACCCATATGTGTGGATACTTCTAAGCTTACAGGTAGTGATTATTGAAGTGAGTGTTAATTAATATGCTTGCATTCGGTTGTTGAGTATCAAGAAATGTTATCATTATTCAATATTATTATTACATTCGCAATGTTGTTTCATAAAAGAATACAGCATTGGATAGGGGAAAGTAGGTTTTCCTTACCAACTAACGATAGTAGGTAACATCTCAAAGAGACAGCTCATAGGACGGAAATATAAAGATAATTATTAAGGAAATATGTCTTAATAATTCAAATCAAACTGTAAGTTTTTTGCAAGGTTTGGATTTCGCCCCATTCGGATGGGTCCAATATTTTGAATAATCCCATGCAACATTAGCCTTACGCCTTCCAAACGAATAACGTTGCTAAATTGACTACAATGTACGCAGCAACACGGAACCTTAATAAGTTGAAATTAGTCATCACTATTCCAAATGAATAGTATAGCGACTTAATTAATTTAGACAATGCCAATTCGCGACGCTTACTCTGAATGAATAGCAAATGGATTGGAATATCCAATAATAAAACTCTATTAAGCATGAATTATCATCAAGGCTGTGAACTTAATGAGTCAATAAATATACTTATACGACACCAGCGACTAAGAAATAATAATACCCCATTTTGAAAAGTAATGAGGTTTAGTGGAGTCCAGAGGATCTGATAAGCTATGTCCGTTTCAAGAGTTCAATAAGAGAATTGATTTAATCAAGGAATTGCCGTGAATACTTAATCAAGTATCTTGGATAAGAACTTAGAAAATTTGAATTTGACTAGGCATATTCCTAGTGAATAGCGATAAGTCGAAAGAGATCTTAATGAGAATTGACTCGAGAAATCTACATTAGGTCTCATTTCTATGGTTCACTTCACCCTAGGTGGGATTCCCATCTAAGTCCGAAGAATCTTATCCTGGAAAAGCTCGATCTAAGTGTCCTTCTTACAAAGCGAGCTCCGATACGACTCCTGTCACGCCCCCACACCGGGGTTGGACGAGAACGCGACAGTTAACGTAATAAATAACGTTTGTGATAATACATTCTAGTAAAGCATACATATGCCAGATCTCAGCCCGGATAACTAAGACTGGTTATTACATAGAAAAGAAATATTCAAGAGTACAGCGTAATTATTACATCAAGTGCAAAAGAGTACATCGGAAACCAAAATACATTATGACACAGGAATAAAAAGAAGCATTAAAGCAGCATCCTAATTCCTACGTCTTGGTAATACTTTGAGGACGGTCTTCAGAGGTCGTCAGCATCTGTCTCTTCTTCTTCTTGGTTCTCTTCATCTAGTGGGGCTTTACAAAAAAAAATTCAAAATGGGGTGAGAATAATGGATTCTCAGTGAGTTGGGTTTGAGTATTTAATGAGTTTATTATTTAATAAACATTATGTTTCTCCCACTCTTGAAAAATAGTGTTGTTTAAAAATTGGTGCAAGTTTTAAAGAAGAATATTATGAATTATGACATGAATGTATAGTCAATCTCCGTAGATTGCGGTTGAGTATGAATAATTCACGGCGTCGAGCGCCCAATTGAGTATTTAGCTTTGGGAGGTCAGCTACATGACTAATCCCTTAGCCTCCTTATAACGTCTTAAACCGTTATCAGTGTATGGCCTTTGACTATCGCCACGACCTTTGGTTTGATAACCGTAGCCTTGGGCGTTTGTCGGACCGTCACTATAACATTGGCCTTTGAGCTTTATCGCTCTCACGCTTGGTGACGTGCTGCCTTATCACTTATCTGGGCTCGATATGTCCTTAGCTTGGATCTATGCCCAGATCATATCATAATCGCGACCATACCTAAATTCTACGACCCAGTCACCTTAGGATCACTCCGTCCTTCGGCTTCAAGGGAATAGGATACGACGGTAGCTTTGCCTAGAACCGCAGCCACGCTGCTCGATTCATGACTTAGACTAACCGCCCCTCATGCATATAATAGAAAAAGGGACTCTAGAGGTACTCGTACGGACTCTAGCGGTGGCTTCCGCCCGAAGGTCTTAGCACTTAGCTCCGACAAAGACTTACTCCCGATTTCAATTGAATAACAATTATTGTCGTGATTAACAGTGGTTATGCATCTTGTATGATATCAATATGATTATTTGATAGTATATGGACTTGGATAAGCTAGAGGAATTAGTTCAACCGGTTGATGATTAAATTGCTATTGTGCGAGTCTTAGCATAATCTTATAATAAATTCATAAATTTGAATAGTTCGGTATGGATTGATTATACGTCCGAAAATTACGAAATTTATTGCGAAAGGTCCGTTATGATATGAGGATTGAAGGTCAGAAGTTGCATGAAAGTTTTACCTTTCGAAAATTACAGTTCTGCCCTTTCGTCTTTTAAGTACTATCATTATTTTTACTAAATTTTATAAATTTGGATAATTCGGTACAGATTGATTATAAGTCCAAAAATTACGAACTTTATTGCAAAAAGTCCGTTATGATGTGAGGATTGAAGGTCAGAAGTTGCATGAAAGTTTTACCTTTCGGAAATTACAGTTCTGCCCTTTCGTGTTTTAAGTACTATCATTATTTTCACTAAATTTTATAAATTTGGATAATTCGGTACGGATTGATTATAAGTCCGAAAATTATGAACTTTATTGCGAAAAGTCCGTTATGATATGAGGATTAAAGGTCAGAAGTTTCATGAAAGTTTTACCTTTTGGAAATTACAGTTCTGCCCTTTCGTCTTTTAAGTACTATCATTATTTTTACTAAATTTTATAAATTTGGATAATTCGGTACGGATTGATTATAAGTCCGAAAATTACGAACTTTATTGCGAAAAGTCCGTTATGATGTGAGGATTGAAGGTCAGAAGTTGCATGAAAGTTTTACCATTCGGAAATTACAGTTCTGCCCTTTCGTCTTTTAAGTACTATCATTATTTTTACTAAATTTTATAAATTTGGATAATTCGGTACGGATTGATTATAAGTCCGAAAATTACGAACTTTATTGCGAAAAGTCCGTTATGATGTGAGGATTCAAGGTCAGAAGTTGCATGAAAGTTTTACCTTTCAGAAATTACAGTTCTGCCCTTTCGTCTTTTAAGTACTATCATTATTTTTATTTAGTTTTATCTTATAATTTTGATTAATTCGTTTGGATTCATTTAAACTCCGAAAATTATGAATCCAGTTGCGATTTGAACCTTACGACTTGTAATTTTAGATTACATTCAGTTTTAATTTTTATTCTTTTATAATTTACAATTTCACCCCTTTGTTTTGTCTTAATCGATATTTTAGTATTCGGGTCATATCTTTTTCGTTTCTTGTCGGATTGAACTCAAATTTTCGGGGTAGACTCTTTATATTATTATGAGTACAAAGAGTTCAACTTTCCTGAAAATTTTATTTTCGAAACAGTAAGTTTCTGTAGATTACAGTTTTGGCCCCGAATTCTTGAAATTTACATTTTTGCCCCAATTTTCTATTTTAGTAAGTTCCGATTTAGGTGAAATTTTATAGAGAACTTATTTTTGATATTTTAAGACTTAATTTTAACACATAATACCAGAATTATGGATCTTAACAATTTTACCTCAAATTTATCTTATTTAAACTATTTTAGTTTATCCTTCAAACTTAGGTTCGAATTATCAAATCTTCCGGTGACTAATTATCCTCTTACCATAGTCCAATATATAATCATATATTTTTGAGATTTTAATCCCCAAAGATCAAATTTGTCATACTCAACCAATATCTCCATCAATAATTAATTTGCACATATGATTAAAATATGACAAACAAAATTCAACAAATATCAAGAACATTACATGCATGGTAATGAATGTCAATCAAGTATAGATAACCAAGGTTTTAATACTTACATGCATCATATATTTAACTTGGATAAATTTTGAATAAGAGAAAAGAAAGAAATAATTTTACCCACATTTGAATTCTTCAAAGAGATGTTAAAGATGATGGCTTAGACAAGATGACTCCCATCCTTGAATATATGTGGTTGATCAAGTAAGAGTTCAAGGATGATTAGTTTATTTCTAATTTTATAATAATAGAAAAAGAAAAGAATTACACAAAGTTCTATGGTTGACTTATGGGTGTTTCTTGGAATAGGTAGCTTTGTAGTTACCTTTTTGTAGGTAATTCAATCGTAACCGTTAAATTATGTTCAAAGCAATCATGAATGTCGAATTTTAACCACTGCCATGGATGGTTGTACTTTTAGTATATTAATAGTGTAGTACCCATCTTTTTTATTTTTTTATTTTAAAATAAATAAATAAGATTATAATTCCTATATTGCCCTTATGATTATAAATTACGTATTTAGATTATTTTTAAAATTAGTTTTATATCTTGAACATGCCTCTTTTATTTTAGTTAATTACTTAATTTTTGACATTAACAAATTAAAACTTCATCCTTCAACAGTGAACACATCACTATAACCTACCACCAGCAAACGGAAGAAGATTACTTCTTTTGAAGTCGGAAAAAGAAGGGCAGAGATTCGAGAGGCAGACGAACGAGGACAAATCTGATAGAACGAGAAGAACGAGATGAAGAAACACGTGAACAACAGTGAGCCCTAATTTAATTCTTCAACTATTATCCCATATCAATATCAAATTCTCTCGATCAATTAACTGCTCCTCCCTCTATACCTGATATCTTTCACATCTGTTTGTAAGTGTACGCCAATTATGTTTTATGGCGATAAGGAGTTTGAAGTTTCTCCTCTGCAATAGAATATAATTTTACGGTCATGTTACTCCTTTTGAGTTGGAATGTAATTTTCTATCTCATTTTTTTTGGCAAGGCAAATTGAAGACTGTTCTTGTACGGCTGAAATTGAGTTGTATATGTATTTCTAAAATTATGTTTTGACATATAAGTTGATGATTTTCATATATAAACTTGTCTTATAGCTATTTGTATTTTTGTTGAATTGACTTTAAGGTCTTGCGGCTTCCCTTTTACCTGTACTAATGACTTGATTTTTCATAACCATAAAGTTATAACAAATTGTCTACAGACTTCATTATGATGATTATATTTGTATAATTTCATCTGATAATGATTTGTTGTTGTTCATCTGTTTGGTGTTTAACATTGATGCCCCATCAATCATCCGACAATCAACCTTCTGAATTGTGTTAGAAAAATATTAGTATACTTGATATGGTATGTATTAATTTTTCATCTTGTTCCTCAAATGCCCAACCCACAAGATGTTGTATTGTTTCTTTAGAATTTTAATAATCTGCTGCCTAAGAATTCTTCTCATGTTACTTTGCTGAAGGCATTGAACGGATCAGTTGTCTCTGCCATGGAACACTCTAATCTTTTGATATATGTAATGATATTGCATAGGTTCTTTAGAATTTTAATAATCTGCTGCCTAAGAATATCTTACTCTGTCGAATGCATTGAATGGATCAATTGCCTCTGCCATGGAACACTCTAATCTTTTGATATATGTACCGATACATTTGTCATGAAATTTAATAATATTTTTCGAATAAGTTTTGGTTGTATATCTCTATTGCAGTTCTAACATTTTTATAGTATCACATGAATTTCTTTTAAGTCAGAATTATGTTAATGATCCTGATTTTGATGTTTGTGTTTTAAGTGCTATAGCTGCAAGAAATCGTGTGCCGATTGAATAATTCATTTGTAATGGCTTTCATCGACAATGATATAATGCATCAAACGCAAAATGAACCTCGATATATTATTTCTTCTGTTTTCTAGAATACATCAATTGCAGCTCCTTTTTTTTGCTAGTACTATGTCTATCCTTCTTCAGCTTGCATACAATATATTAGCTATATGGGTACTTATTTTTATGTTATTCATTTGAGTTTTAACTCGTGTATATTGATTCGTAATCATGTTCCATATATGATGTTGAGTTGGTTTACCTTCTAACTGGACTTCCCTACCTTTCCCATCGCTGTGATTTGGGTTCAAAGTGAGTGTACTTTTCTTCTTTCTTGCCTCCTTTGATTTGTGCAGGAGTTGGCCTCTGGTGGACTCAAACTCTAGGCGAAGGTGCATGGAACTGAAATAGACGTTGCTGATCTTGGGCAGTTGAGATGGATTGCAAGATAAAGCGCACATGGTTTATATATGGAGGAGGATACTACTTCTAATTCCAGTTCTAATGATGCGAAGAAGAACCTGAGTGGTAACAGTGCGGAGAATATTCTACCTGAGTTCAGTTTTAAACTTATGGACGATGAATCCATAAAACAAATAGTTTTTCAATCTGTGGAGGCAAAGACGTAAATTCTACGCCGAGTATGGCGTATATATGGGATTCGATATTCGAGTAACCCACACAAAGGTTCACAATAATATTGCAAAAAATAGGGAGATGGAATGTACTTGGGAAATCCAAAGCCCCGAATGATGATGGAAAAAGAAAGTTGAAAGAGGAAACCAAATGTAATTGTCCAAATTGACTTCGTGTTGCTCTCCGTGGCAGCCAATACTATGTTACTAAGTTCAACTCTTTTCACAACCATGAATTAGCAACCCGTGAAACTGCGCACCGTCTGAAAATTAACAGGTATGTATGCGTTGTGGATGTTTATTTTTACATGTATAACCTTGCACTTTATGTTGTATTGTATTTTTACAGGTATGTTGTGTTTTTCTAGGTACATATCAAGACTGATAAGACTCTTTTGAGCTTATTCAATGAATCTGGTTTCCGAACCTGTCAGAGTGTAGATTTTTTGGAGCGTGTTAATTGCGGGAATCTGTTGTTTATAAAGAAGGATGCTTATAATTTTTTATATAGGGAGAGGCAGGAGAGTGTTCGTGATGGTGATGCACACACCGCATTGCATCTACTAGATGGAATGAGTATCTTAGATCCAGATATATTTTTCAAATATGAAATCGGAGAAGATAACTCACTCACTAAGTTATTTTGGACTGACGGGTTTTCGCGGGAGGCATATAAACAGTTTGGAGATGTGCTTGTATTCGACAGTACATATAAGACCAATACCTACCGTTATCCTATGATAATTTTATCGGGTGTAGACAACCATTTAAAAAATATTGTTTTTGGTGTTGCTCTAATGTTTAATGAGACCATTGAGTCGTATATATGGTTGTTAAAAAAATTTCTTGAAGCAATGGGAGATAAAGCTCCGGTGTCAGTGTTGACCGACCAAGATGCCGCCATGTGCGCAGCAATTGAAGAAGTGTTTCCAAATATAAAACACAGATTATGTAGTTGGCATTTACAGCGAAACTGCACCTAGAATGTAAAAGAACGTGGATTTTGTGGTGCTTTTGGTAGGCTATTGACGGAAAATTTATCAATTGAGGAATTTGAGGAAAAGTGGGTCAAATTGATTGATGATCATGGTGTTTTAGTCCATCCGTGGATTTTAGAGACATATACCAAGAAAGAACGTTGGGGTGAGGCATTTTTTCGTGGACATTTTATGGGATTGATGAGGACCACACAGAGAGCCGAGTCATTGAATGCTCTTTTTAAACAACAGGGAAAGGTTGGTTACAAGATAACAGAATTTATAAAGCATTATCATCGTGTCCTTGGTAAATCTAGATCTTCATTTCTAAAAGCTCAGGAAGATTCGGAAAGATACAAACCACGATTAAAGCAAGGTGCGCTATATAGCTTTCACAAGCATGCGTCGTCTGTTTATACGAAGGATGTATTCCCTGTTGTCCAAGCAGAAATATTTGAAGAACAAGGACTTGTGGTAGACCGTTCATGTAATAGAGCGAATCGCTAGTTCTACTACTCATTTGTCCATTATAGTTCAAACAGAAGAAAAATATGGTCTGTCGAGATTGATTTGGACAGCGGGAAATTTATGTGTAATTGTCAAATGCTGGAGTCTGATGGGATACCGTGCCGACATTTATTTTGTGCATTCAAGTGTATGCGGCTAGTAGAAATCCCTTCCTCATGTATTCTCGGTAGATGGACTACACGAATTGGAAATAATCTTAGAGCTAGATTTATAAATGTGTATCCGGTAGAGGATAAACAACGTATGAGGTTTACTCGTGTCTATCAAGAGTTCGTTAACTTATGCCTTCACGCCTCGAAGTTTGAATCAAGGACCCTAAATTGTATTAAGAGCTTGCAAAATCTAGCAACAGATGTTGAGGCCGAATGTTCTGAGGATAACACTTGTGTATTTGAAGATGAATTTGAAATGGCGAATGAGGTTGATGAAAATATTGAGTCCGGAAAAAGGTACAATGTTCGTGACCCGCAAAAAATAAAGTCTAGAGGAGCACCTGCAAATAAAAGGCAAAAATGTGGAATATGTGGGTAAGTTGAACTTCATGTGTTATGGATTTTTTTCTATCGTGTCTTGCATCTTATTCTCGTATGCAAATATGTGAATATCTGTTTCATCACGCATTACATTTTTATTATTCCCAATTTTCTAAAACTGGTCTGTCTTTTTTACAATATTTATCTAGCGAACCGGCACATAAATCAAGTACCTGCTCGTCACGTGGTGGATTAGACTTTAATACTCAGAAATTAAAAAACGTGCGAAGAAACAGCTGCCAGCCTGCACACAAGAAAACAATTAGATTTTGGAGGTACAGTGAATTTTTTATATTGATGCACTCGCCCTTTATTTTTTTCTAGTTTCTACATATGTGTCGATGTCCATGGTAAATATCATTTTCCTGCAGTTATATTTCAACTTTTTGATAAGAACATATGTGTATGTGTCTTGGAACATATGCATATAAGAACATATGCAGTTATATTTCTGTCTTGGAAGATTTGTGTTGATGGAACATATGTGTATCTGTCTTGGAAGATTTATGTTGAAAGAACATATTTCTGCAGTTATATTTCAACTTTTTGATAAGAACTCATGTGTATCTGTCTTGGAACATATGCATATGCAGTTATGTTTCTGTCTTGGAAGATTCTGTCTTGGAACATATGCAGATAAGAACATATGCAGTTATATTCCAACTTTTAGATAAGAACATATGCAGTTATATTTCTGTCTTGGAAGATTTGTGTTGACGATTATGCGAGCTGATACACGACTTCTTGATTTGCATTTTTTTTTCTTATATGGCAATAAAATTCCATTGCAGAATGGAAGAGATTGTCTGGGTGATATAATCTACCGCTACATAACTGCTCTTTTCTTGTTTTTCTTACTTTTATAGCAGAAGCATCGAACGCATTTAAAGCATCGAACGAATTTAAAATTTTAATTTAAAATTTTAATCTTTTCTGGATACTAGTATCTGTTTTTATTTTATTTAAAATTTGATCTTTTCTTTTATTTAAAGTTTCAATCTTTTCTGTATTTTAAGTACATGCTCTGTTGATTACACCAGGCTACATATTTATTGTTTGCAGCTTGCTTGTTTATTGATCAAATTTTAATTACCAGTTGATTCATGTTATGTTATGATTTATTTTCTTCTTGCATCTTATTGTACCAAGAGATAAAAAGAAAGATCTGCATATGGTTTTTATTGATTTAGAGAAGGCATATGATAAAGTACCAAGAGAAGTACTTTGGTGGGCCTTAGCAAAGAAGGGTGTATCGCGGAAATATATTGACATTATAAAGGACATGTATGAGGGAGCTAGTACAAGTGTACGTACTAATGTTGGGAGGACAAGAATTCCTATTACGATTGGGGTGCATCAAGGATCTGCTCTTAGTCCTTTTCTCTTTGCCATAGTCATGGACGAATTGACAAGAGAAATTCAAAATGACGTTCCGTGGTGTATGATGTTCGCAGATGATATTGTGTTGATTGATGAAACGAAGGTTGGAGTGCACGTAAATTGGAACTTTGGAGGGATACTTTGGAAGCTCGAGGCTTTGGTGAGCCGAAGTAAGGCGAATATATGGAGTGTAGGTTTAGCGAAACAGTGATAGAGAGGCGGGGATGATCACATTTGATGGGAAAGTTGTTCATGGATCCACTTTCTTTCGGTATCTTGGATCTATTATCCAAAAGGATGGAGAGCTAGATGGCGATGTGGCTCACGAGAATAAAGGCGGGGTGGTTGAAGTGGAAGAGTGCCACAGGGTTTTATGTGATCGGCATGCCTCATAGATTAAAGGGTAAATTTTACCGCACGGCAATTAGGCTGCTTGTTATATATGGCACCGAGTGTTGGGTCAGAAAAAGCAGTGTCACGTTCAAAAGATGAATGTGGCAGAGATGCGTATGCTACGATGGATGTGTGGTCATACAAAAAAGGATCGGCTCAGAAATGAGGTGATCAGAGAGAAGGTAAGAGTTGCGTCTATAGAAGACAAGATGATGGAGAATCGATTACGATGGTTTGGTCATGTGAGAAGAAGACCTATTGATGCCCCAGTGAGGAGGCTAGAAAGTTGGGGAGCAAGTAATGTTGTGAAAGGTAGAGGAAGACCCAAGAAAACTTGGATAAAGATGATTGAAAATGATATGCGGTTTCTTGGAATTGGAGAAAGTATGGCGATGGAGAGGCAAATGTGGCGGGAAAGAATACGGATGGTGGATGGAGTTTGATTTTTTTTTTTTTTTTTTTTTAATTCCTATTTTCTTTTATTTCATTTTTTCTTTTTTTTTTTTTTTTTTTTTTCTTTTTTTTTTTTTTTTTTTTTTTTTTTTTTTTCCATTCATTCTCTTTTTTTATTTGCTTTTTTCTCTACTTTTTCCCTCTTTTTTCCTTTTATGTTATTTATGTAACGATTATTGACGGTTTCAAAGTTTGATTCATGTTAGCCGACCCCAAATCATTTTGGGACTAAGGCTTAGATGTTGTTGTTGTTGTTGTTGCATCTTATTGTAGGGATTTGTTGTTATATATGGAAGAGTTTGTATTATAAGCTCTACAAGTTTTGTTCATGACAGTGAATGAATTCATATCTCCTAAAAGGTTTGATCGCCTTCATTATTGGGGAGTTAGGCCATAATGATAATTGTTCCTTTGAATTTGTGTTCTTGGTCCTAATACCAAGTCTGTTTTTTGGTTGACAATAGCCAGTTAGAATACATCCATATGAGTTGATAGTCCCTTATAAATTGCTGATATATGTAGAGATTTGTGTTATTGCTTCTTGCAGACCAGAGGAATGCCTAATGATGTTCCATGCTTCATTTGGTGTACTCTTTTTTTGTCTGGGTAATTTAACAAAATCTGTTATTTGATTATTACCTATATATAATTTATTATTATGTTAACTGCTCTTTTGTCGTAATCATTTATCTCTGTTTTATGTGACACATCGGTTTTTTTGTGCTTCTTTTCTATGTATGCAGTACCGTTGAGTTGTGAATGACTCCTATTACAACTTCCGAGCTAAAAAGTGGAGATATGGTTCTCTCTTTTTTCGTTTTTAAAATCTAGCCTCAAGGTTTTTGTTTGATGATATGGATGTCATGAGAATGATTTTTTTGGTCTATCTTCTATTGTTGAACGGTCGTTTCTATCTTGTTGCGTTTTGTGTTTTTTTATTGAAGAACCTGGATTTTTTCTTCGTGGAGAGCACTTATAAACTACCTTGATGTTGAAGTTCAGTTCCCATTTCATATGTCTTCATAGCAATATTGGCTCTATTCTGCTCTATTTGATTTAATACACTGGAAAGGAGATTTTCCTGAAAGATAGCTCTGCATCATCTGTGTTATGGCTGGATTTTGCAACAACTGGCTGAAGGCAGAAGGATCTGACATTCCCATGCGCTCCAATTCAGGATGACCGAGCCCTCCTACGCCGGCAATAGATGGTATTCTTGCATAACCAGTTGGATTAGTGGGAATTTCCTAATGACATACAGGGAAAATACAAGGTCTTAGAATGACCATCTTAATGACATACACGGAAAATACAAGTTAAATGTTGATTAGTCTTTCGTATCCCTACTATAATCTTAGTTTTGACCATCTTAATGAATCTTTTGGAATTCTCCATTGAATAGAAGTTGTAAATGGCACAGCACGAAAGAGTACGATTTTTTTTTTCCAATTTCATTAATTGACATTTCTTAACCTGTGCCAAAAGAAATGAGCCTATTGTTTTCGGACGTAGGGAGAAGAAAGTACAGGTTTCAAACAAGTGCATAAATAAATTGCCAAGAAAGACTACATCGGGCAGCTAAGAGATGAATAGCTCTTCATCTAGACTACAATATTAATTTCACTTGAAAGAGGCAACAGATAAAGGGACCTACAAAACGATTCGTACATTTGCGAGTTTATAAATTTGTTATCAGTTCCTAACTAGTCTGTTCGTCATTTGGCCTAATTCAACGGAGAAGGTGCCCTAAGTGCTGCGACACTTATAGTTCTCTCGTATTCACAATACTATATTAGGGGTGTTAATAGAAATTCGAAAACCGACCAACCAATCCGAACCAATCCGCACCGAACCAAAAATCCCCGACCGAAAACAACTCCGAACTTGAAACTTACAAACCGAAACCGAAACCAAATTAATTTGGGTTTAGATAGCTTGCCCGAACTAACCCGAATTATTTATATTATATAAAATTTTATTTATATGACTAAAATTTTTAAACTTATAAAATAATATATCTACACAAATATTGTAGTTTTGATAAAAACAATGATTAAGTATATCAATTAAAGATCTATCTATTATTTTAGAACAAGTTTTATTAATATAATTACTTTTTTTGTTACTTTATTAAATAAATATATATAAATTAAATATGTTTGGGTCAAAACCGAATTTAACCGAACTAATCCGAAACCGAAACATTTGTGAAGGGTTTGGGTTTTGAGTTTTGAAAACCGAAACTGACCAAAACCGGAACCAAATTTTAAAGTTTGGGGATGGTTTGGGTTTCGAAAATTTTACCCCGATCAAAACCGAAAACACCCCTATACTATATCCATCCTTCAAACTTTACACACTTGAATTTTTTTTATCAAAATTGACAAAAATGTGGAAATTAAACTAGTATAATAATAATATTGTCTAAAAATACAAATATTTACCCAAAAAAAAGGGTGACCTATGTATTTCAGGTTCCAGGAGAGCGGACAGGCAGGTATCGGGTCGGCATGAAGATGGTGCGCAAGAGTGATACTGTGTTTGTCCTCCGGTTATGTTTGAGTTTTCTATTCAGTATTGTTGTACTAGAATAGTCATTGAATACTCGAGTATTGTTTTCCAATTTTCTTGATGTTCCGGCCTGTGTTTGCCGAGGTATTGATTGGTGTTGTGATGTCTTTAGATACAATGGATATGTTTTGAATACCTTTTGTATTGTTCTTCCTTCCATTGTATGTAGACCTTATCGGTCCAAAATTATAGTTCCGCGTATGTTTAGCCTTGTGGGTCCCACGGTGGGGCTTACGGCGGTGTAATATTCCCTGAATAACTTGGGGGTGTTACAGAATATGGTATCAGAGCTTAGGTCTATGGATACCTAGGCTGTCGGTCTTTTGGGTCGAATGAGTCGTCATTTGTCCACAGTATCACTACTCTGCCATCATCACAGTGCGACCGGTACTTGTAAGACCTCTCACTCTTCTGATGTTTCCTTATTCATTATGCTTCTTTTATTGGTATTCTTGAGAATCGATCACCTTAATGACGTGCGATCGAATTGTGCTTAGGTACCTTGTGTGTTCTTCAGTATGTCAGCTGGTAGGGGCCGTGGCCGTGGTCGTGGCCGTGGAGAGGAAGAGGTCGTGGCGCGGCCGTTTCCATTAGTTCAGTTGCGGGGTCGACCAACCCCAGTTTGTCGAACTCGGTGCATCCTGACACCGAGAGTCAGCACGACCAGTCGGACGGTCAGGGGAACAACGCGGACGTTGGAGTTGCGAATGCGCTTCAACAATTGGCTACTCAGATGACCATTTTAGCCCAAACTGTTCAGCTGAATAATCCGAACCCAAACACGGATGCCCTGCTTCAGAATGTAATCCGCATGCACCCTCCACAGTTTGGCGGTGCCACAGATCCATTAGGCTGGGAAGATTGGCTAGCGGAGTTGGAAAAGATTTTCGAGGCGGTTGATTGCCCCGAAGTGAGGAAAGTACCGATTGCTCAGTATTTCCTCACTAAGGAGGCTGCTACCTGCTGGAAGGTCATCAAGCCACAGGATCGTATTGCCACGTGGGATGAATTTAGGGAGCTTTTGGAGGCTGAGTTTTGCCCTTGGCCGGTGCGAGAGGGTCGAACCCGAACCTTTTTCGAGGCTAAACCACAAGATATTCCCGTTTCTCAGGCGATCGTGGAGTACAACCAACAATTAATCCATGTGAAGGATCAAGTGCGTAATGAGCATGATAAGATCCGTTATTTTGATATGCGGATGAATTTGGACTTACGGCGGTACATGGTCGGATTTGCTTGTACCACACTGAAAGAGTATCAGGACAGAGCTTTAGCCCACGATATGTTGAACCCCGACAACGATACCGTTGAAGAACCGAAGAAGCAGAAAGTCGCGGGAAATTTTTCTGGTTCTAAGGGTGGCAACTTTCAGAGGTCACAGACGACTAATCGTTCTGCCGGACAGTCGTCACGTTCTAATAAAGGAAAGAGGGGTTACCATCCTACTCCGGGTACCACAAAGCGCACAGTGACTTGCTATAATTGTGGCCGTTCAGGCCACGTTAATTTGGAATGCCACTTTCCACCATTGAAGTGTCACACATGCGGACAGATGGGACATAGAGCGGCTTATTGTTCCGAGCCAAATCAGACTTTGGACACTCGGGCTTCTGCCCCAGCACCACTTGATCAAAATATGAATCAACGACAATCTTTTGGTCAACCTCAGCAGAATTTCGGCAGGGGCCGGGGACGGGGTCAGAATGCTGGTGGGGGAAACTCTAGCGTCGGTTCGGTACAGCCACGGGTTTATGAGATGCGTCGAACAGATGAACCCGACGCGGCGGTGGCTTCAGGTACCATCCATATTTTATCTTATCCAGTCCGTGTACTTTTTGATACGGGTGCTACACATTCTTTTATTTCTTTGGAGTGTGTACGCCGTTTGAATATAACTTGTTTGACTGCTTGCGATCCCTTTATCGTGAAACTGCCTAACGGGGATAGAATTGTGAGGAATCGGGAGATTAGAGATTTTCCGGTGATTATATCCGGTATGGAATGGTTATCGAATCTGATTGTAGTTGATATGGAAGGCGAGGACGTGATCCTCGGCGAGGATTGGCTTGATAATCACCAAGCGATTATGAATTACCGTACCAAGGTTATCACCATGATGACTAAAGACGGATCTGAGTACTCATTTTTGGGACGTAAGTCGGGCCAATCCAAGTTACTTATCAGTGCCATGAAGGCCGTAAAACTTTTGAATAAAGGTTGTACGGGCTATTGGTGTTATGCTTTGAAAACGGAAGGAAATGAAGTCGATTTCTCTTCGATTCCGGTTGTTAATGAGTATCCCGATGTTTTTCCGGATGACATTCCCGAGATTACCGCCAGATCGAGAGATAGAATTTACCGTGGACTTAGAGCCAGATGCGGCCCCGATTTCTAAAGCACCTTATAGGATGGCACCTTCCGAGATGCAGGAATTGAAGACTCAGTTGGGTGAACTCCTGGAAAAAGGGTACATCAGACCGAGCGCTTCGCCTTGGGGCGCGCCCGTTCTCTTCATGAGGAAGAAGGATGGTTCATTACGTTTGTGCATCGACTACCGTGAGCTGAACAAAGTGACCATCAAGAACAAGTATCCTCTGCCTCGTATAGATGATTTATTTGATCAATTGCAATGGGCTGCTATTTTCTCGAAGATTGATTTAAGATCCGGGTATTATCAACTCAGGGTGAGGGAGTCCGACGTTCCGAAGACGGCATTTCGGACGAGATATGGGCATTATGAATTTGTAGTTATGCATTTTGGGTTGACTAATGCGCCGACAGTATTCATGCAGTTAATGAATAAAATATTCATCGAGTACCTCGACGGGTGTGTGGTCATCTTTATTGACGACATCTTGATCTGTTCTCGAGATAAGGAGGAACATGCCCGACACTTGCGTTTGGTTTTGGACATTTTGAGAACCGAGCACCTCTATGCAAAATTCTCAAAATGTGAGTTTTGGTTGGAAGAAGTTATGTTTCTCGGCCATGTGATTTCGGCCGAAGGGGTTCGTGTAGACCCGCAGAAGATTGAGGGGCAGTGCTAGATTGGGCACCGCCTAAAAATGTTAAGGAAATTCGTAGCTTTTTGGGCCTTGCTGGGTATTACCGTCGGTTTGTCGAGGGGTTCTCGAAACTCGCTCGGCCGCTTACGAAATTGCTCCAGAAGACCGAAAATTTTATTTGGACGGATGAGAGACAACAGAGCTTCGATGAACTGAAGAGACGATTGACTTCAGCGCCGATTCTAACTTTACCACATGGTAGCGAGGGCTTTGCAGTTTATAGTGACGCTTCGGGTCAAGGCCTGGGCTGTGTACTTATGCAGCATGACAAGACGATAGCTTTTGCGTCACGACAATTAAAGCCTTATGAGGTGAATTATCCTACTCGCGATTTAGAGTTGGCCACAATTGTCTTCGCACTCAAGATTTGGCGGCATTATTTGTATGGTTCACCATGTCGGATTTAAACCAATCACAAGAGCCTGAAGTATATTTTCAGTCAGAAGGAGCTGAATATGAGACAGAGATGTTGGTTAGAATTGATAAAGGATTATGATTTGGAAATTCTTTACCACCCCGGAAAAGCCAATGTCGTTGTGGATGCTTTGAGCCGCAAATCGGCATCTCTTCAAATGCTCGAGGTTCTTACATCTCAGACGAAAATTCGTCAGGACTTAATTGAGCAAGGGATAGAAGTTTGGCTTCAACGAGTACAGGGACAGTTGTGTACTCTCGAAATCACTTCGTCCTTAGTTGATGACATCAAAGGGAAGCAGAGTGACCCGATGATTTCTCAACTAAAGGAAGATGTAATTAAAGGAAAAGCTCCTGGCTTTATGGTTCACGAGGATAGTATTCTGAGATTTCAGGGCAGGCTTTGTGTTCCGAACGATTTAGAGTTGAGGCAGAGAATTCTCCGAGAAGCTCATGCTACGCCTTACTCAATCCACCCCGGGATGAGTAAGATGTACAAAGATTTGAAGCGCAATTTTTGGTGGAATAACATGAAGAAGGATGTTACGGAGTTTGTACTACGGTGCTTGACGTGTCAACAAGTCAAGATCGAACATCAACGACCAGCGGGGTTGTTGAAACCACTTCCCATTCCCGAGTGGAAGTGGGAAGACATCTCGATGGATTTCATCACTGGCATGCCGAGAACTCGGGCCGGAATGAATATGATTTGGGTAATTGTCGATCGGTTGACCAAGTCTGCACACTTTTTGGGTATTAAGGATACTTGGGGACCAGATAGACTCGCTTGAACCTTTATTGCTGAGATCGTGAGGCTACACGGTGCCCCCAAGACCATTATTTCTGATCGAGACGGCCGTTTCGTATCGCATTTTTGGCAGGCCGTTCATCAGGCTCTGGGTACGGAGTTGAGATTGAGCACTTCCTTTCATCCTCAGTCGGACGGTCAGATAGAGAGGACGATTCAGACGTTGGAAGATATGTTACGGGCTTATGCCTTGGATTGGAGTAATGATTGGGAGCTTCACTTACCGTTGATCGAGTTTGCTTACAATAATAGTTGGCATGCGTCGATCAAAATGGCACCCTTCGAGGCACTCTATGGTAGGCGATGTAGGTCGCCATTATGTTGGGATGAGGCTTCTGAGCTAGTTGGGATGGAGCCGGATATGTTGATGGAGACTAAGGAAAAGATTTTTATTATCCGGGACCGATTGCTAGCTGCCCAGAGTCGTCAGAAATCTTATGCTGATACTCGTCGTCGACCCTTGGAGTTTGAGGTGGGGGATCATGTCTTACTCAAGGTGTCGCCGACCATAGGAGTTTTCCGCTTTGGGAAAAAGGGGAAACTTAGTCCGAGGTATATCGGACCCTTTGAGATTTTGGACAGAGTTGGAGATTTAGCTTATCGCTTGGCGTTGCCTCCAGCTTTGAGCCATGTCAACAGTGTTTTTCATGTGTCTCAGTTGAGAAAGTACGTGCCGGATCCGAGCCACATTATCGACTACAGTGAGATTGACGTAGACGAGGATATTACCTTTCCGGAGAAACCCGTGAATATTCTTGAGCGTCGCGAGAAACAACTTCGGCATAAGATCATTCCACTGGTTAAAGTGCAATGGTCGAGACATGGAGTCGAGGAGGCGACTTGGGAGACGGAAGGGAAGATGCGGGTGGAATACCCCGAACTATTTATTTCTTAAGTTTCGGGACGAAACTTCTTTTTAGAGGAGGAGAATGTAATAACCGTACTTTTTACTGACTGTTTGACCTTGCCGTTTCTCTCATGTTGTCGCTCTGTAAATGCTTGGAGATGTTGTTGATATTGTTATTGAGTTTCGTATCTTGTTTGAGTCTCGATTGTGTCGTTTAGACCTTGCGGAAATGTTCTGGGCCAGAGGTGTAGCGCACGCTAGGCCTAGGCTAACGCACGCTAATTCTGCTTGATTAGCGCACGCTAGCTTTGAACCGTAGCACGCGCTAAGAGGATCAGTCAGGTCAGAACCAGTATTTCGGACTGCTCTCTGGACTGGCGGATTAACGCACGCTAGGAGTTGTTAGCGCGCGCTATTCGTGGTTAGTAGCGCACGCTAACATTCGTTCGTAGCGCACGCTACCGGGCTGATCGGCAGAGGCAGTGAGGTTGCCAGGTTTTCTGGACTATCAGGTAGCGTACGCTAAGCTTCGGCTAGCGCAAGCTAAAGCTATTGCATAACGCACGCTAAGGCATATCGGTAGCGCACGCTAAGTTTTGAGCAGGGTGGAGACAGTAAGTTCTGGACTCCAGTACTGGATGCCACATTTTGGACTAGCGCACGCTAGAGATAGACGATTAGCGCACGCTAACGGAGCCTGCAGAAGCCACTGGACTATCCGGTGACTTCGCTAGCGCACGCTAATGAAGGAGGATTAGCGTGCGCTAGACTGGACAGATATATATATGGCAGTTGACTTTATTTTCGTCATTTCTCACCTTCTTCACTCTTTTTCGACGGGAATCGCTCGGGAGAGACGATCTTGGGCGATTGGAGGCGATCTTCCCTCTAATAACAACATATTTGGTTTGAGAACAAGGATTTCACAACATCTAATTCATCATAACGTCCGAATCAAGGTAAAAATCCTTAGAACCCTACTTTTTGGGAATTTTGGGGTTTTTCATAGATTCGTCCGATTTTTCCATTTTGAAGCTTGAGAACCTTGAGATTATGATGTATCTATACCGTATGCATGGTTTTCCTACGATTTTACAGTTTGGATTGTGCCGTTTTCGGACTTGTGAGATTTTGGACGATTTTCCAACCTCTAGTTGATTATCCGTATATTTTTATGAATCGTAGATGGGTTTCAGGGGTTTCTTCGTGTAATTCGAATATGGATAATTGATTATCATATTCCTTGCGAATCGTTTAGGTGCCGGAAACGCGTTCTTGGACCTACCGAACTCATACCCCTTTTTCCGTTCGATTTCTCGATGTCTCAAAGGCAAGTATATATTTATGATTGTACGTTCTCGACTTTAAAAGTAAGATATATTGATGACATGATATGAACGAACCACTTTGGGGCGGGCCGATAGGTCCCCTAAGGGTTCCGTAGCCTCTGGTGCGGTTCCACGGTATTCATACATGTAATGAAGATGGACGATATGAACGAACCACCTTGGGGCGGGCCGATAGGTCCCTTAAGGGTTCCGTAGCCTCTGGTGTGGTTCCACGGTATTCATATATCCATTGATGCGATGCTATGAGATTTAGTTATTCCGGAATACTAGTCTTGAATTGATGAATTGACGGTTACATTTACTTTATTGTCGAGGAGTATTGTGTTTCATACTTGATATACTTGCACTAGCTATTCGACGGCTAACCCCTTTATGGGAGAAATAATTTTTATGTATTTCAGGTTCCAGGAGAGCGGACAGGCAGGTATCGGGTCGGCATGAAGATGGTGCGCAAGAGTGATACTGTGTTTGTCCTCCGGTTATGTTTGAGTTTTCTATTCAGTATTGTTGTACTGGAATAGTCATTGAATACTCGAGTATTGTTTTCCAATTTTCTTGATGTTCCGGCCTGTGTTTGCCGAGGTATTGATTGGTGTTGTGATGTCTTTAGATACAATGGATATGTTTTGAATACCTTTTGTATTGTTCTTCCTTCCATTGTATGTAGACCTTATCGGTCCAAAATTATAGTTCCGCGTATGTTTAGCCTTGTGGGTCCCACGGTGGGGCTTACGGCGCTGTAATATTCCCTGAATAACTTGGGGGTGTTACAGTGGGTTTACCGAGTGGAGGCAGAGGACAGTGAGACCGAAAGGGGACATCGAGTGCCGGATCTGTTCCCCCATGTCTGTATGAGATGAGGAGAACAGACGATCAGGATGCTGCTGTCGCATCAGGTACTGTTCAGATCCTTTCCCATCCAGTTAGCGTTTTATTCAATACAGGAGCTATGCATTCATTTATATCCTTGTCTTGTGTAAATCGTTTGAATATTTCTGGTTTTCATAATTGTGAGCCTTATATTGTGGGTTTACCGAGTGGAGAGAGGATAGTGGGAAACTTAGAAACTATAGATTTCCTTGTATCATTTGGAGGCAGAGAGTGGCTCTCAAATCTGATTGTGATAGAGATGCAAGGAGACGACCTGATACTCGGAGATGATTGGCTTAATCGATATGGAGCTGTTGTAAACTACCGAAAGAGGAATATCTCGCTGATAGCAGACGATGGTTCCGAAATACTGTTTGAAGGATGGAAACCAGGAAGCTCAGGAAAGATGATCAAGGCGATGAAAGCCATCAAATTGTTGAAACAAGGTTGTACCGGATACTGGTGCTACGCAATGAAAAAAGAAGTCGGAAAAGTAGAACTCTCATCCATTCCTATTGTGAACGAATTTCTGGATGTGTTTCCTGACGAATTGCCTGGACTACCTCCACGACGGGATGTAAAATTCACCATCGAGCTGGAACCAGGAGCTACACCAATTTCTAAAGCGCCGTATCGTATGGCACATACGGAAATGTATGAATTGAAGAAGCAACTAGAAGAGTTACTGGACAAAGGATATATCCAGCCAAGCGTATCGCCCTGGGGTGCACCAGTTATTTTCATTCAAAAGAAGGATGGATCGCTTCGATTGTGTATTGACTATCGAGAGCTGAACAAAATGACGATCAAGAACAAATATCCGTTGCCATGGATCGATGATTTATTTGACCATCTACAAGGAGCAACGGTGTTTCTAAGATCGATCGGAGATATGGATATCATCAGCTGAGGATTAAGGAATCTGATGTTCCGAAGTCAGCATTCAGAACTCGCTACGGACACTATGAGTTTGTAGTGATGCCGTTTGGTCTCACTAACGCACCTGCTGTATTCATGCAATTGATGAACCGAGTGTTCATAGAGTATTTGGACAAGTTTGTGGTTGTGTTCATTGATGACATTCTGGTGTATTCCAAGAGTCCGGAAGAGCATGCACGGCATTTACGGATTGTTCTAGACCTTCTGAGAAACGAGCATTTGTACGCTAAGCTTTCTAAGTGTGAATTCTGGCTAAAGGAAGTAATGTTCCTCGGTCATGTGGTATCAATAGAAGGAGTCTGAGTAGACCCACAGAAAATCGAAGCAGTTATGGATTGGAAGCCTCCTAAGAACGTGAAAGAAGTCCGGAGTTTCTTAGGACTTGCTGGATATTATCGTCGGTTTGTGGAAGAGTTTTCCAAAATTACCCGCCCACTTACTCGACTACTGCAGAAAACTCAAAAGTTTGAGTAGAATGAGATGTGTCAGAATAGCTTTGATGAATTGAAGAAGAATTTGATGACGGCACCGATTTTAGCACTCCCACAGGGAACTGGAGAATTCATAGTTTACAGTGACGCTTCGAACCAAGGTCTTGGGTGTGTATTGATGCAAAATGAGAAGGTGATCACCTATGCTTCACGATAGCTAAAACCTTATTAGTGAATTACCCAACGCACGACATGGAGCTGGCAGCAGTAGTTTTTGCTTTAAAAATCTGGAGACATTACCTGTACGGGACTCACTGTCAAATCTTTACGGATCACAAGAGTCTTAAATAGATCTTCAGTCAGAAATAGTTGAACATGCGGCAAAGGAGGTGGCTGGAACTGATTAAGGACTACGACTTGGAGATTCTACATCATCTAAGTAAAGCAAATTTAGTGGCCGATGCACTTAGCCGCAAGCCTGTTTCTATTCAGATGATGGAGACTCTAACCTCCCAGCTCAGCATTCAGCGAGAGATAATTAGAGAAGGAATTGAAGTATGATTCCAAAGAGTCCAAGGACAACTATGTGTGATGGAAATAACTTCATCGTTAACCAAAGAAATCAAATCTAAGCAAGTAGACGATCCTCTGATGATTCGGTTATGTGCTGAAGTGATCAAGGGAAAGGCCCCAGGATTTGTATTTCATGATGATGGAGTATTGAGATTCCAGAGCCGACTTTGCATTCCCGATGTCGATGTTCTGAAGCAGACAATTATGAAGGAAGCTCACAGCATGCCCTATTCTATCCACCCGGGCACCAACAAGATGTATAAGGACCTGAAGCAGAACTTATGGTGGGGAAACATGAAGAAAGATGTAGCGGATTATGTCTCGAAGTGTTTGACTTGTCAGCAGGTTAAGATCGAGCATCAATGACCTGCCGGAATGCTGAAGCTGCTCTCGATTCCTGAATGGAAGTGGGAGGACATATCGATGGACTTTATCACTAATATGCCGAGAACCAAGACAGGAATGAACATGATTTGGGTGATAGTTGATCGTCTAACCAAATCGGCTCATTTTATAGGCATTAAGGACATGTGGGGACCCGAGAGGTTGGCACGAGTATTTATTTCAGAGATAGTCCGATTGCATGGTACGCCAAAGACCATTATTTTTGACCGAGACGGGCGATTTGTGTCTCATTTTTGGAAAGCAGTTCATAAGGCCTTGGGAACCAAATTGAAATTCAGCATAGCTTATCACCCACAGATAGACGGATAATCCGAAAGGACTATTCAAACAGTGGAAGACATACTAAGGGCTTGTGCCTTAGATTGGTTAGCTGATTGGAAAGTTCATCTGCTGTTGATTGAATTCACCTACAACAATAGTTGGCATGCTTCCATTAAGATGGCACCGTTTGAGGCATTATACGGGAGGAGATTCAGATCACCCCTATGTTGGGACGATTCATCAGACTTGATCAGGACGGAACCGAAATTGATCATGCAGACACGAAAGAAGATAGCCTTGATTCGCGAAAGGCTGTTGACCGCCCAGAGTCAACAAAAATCTTATGCAGACATGTGTCGTCGCCCATTAGAGTTCAGTACTGGAGATCATGTACTCTTAAAGGTTTCTCCTACTCGGGTAATCTTTCGTTTTGGAAGAAAAGGGAAGTTGAGTCCGAGATATATCGGACCGTTCGAGATTCTTGAGAGAGTTGGAGTGTTAGCATACAGGTTGGCATTACCGCCGTCATTGAGCCATGTTCATAACGTGTTTCACATATCCCAGTTACGGAGATATATACCAGATCCGAGTCATGTCATTGATTTCGGCGAGATCGAAGTCGCTCAGGATGGCACGTTTGAAGAGAAACCGATCAGGATATTCGAGAGTCGATTTAAGCAACTGAGGAACAAACTAATCTCTTTGGTCAAGGTTCAGTGGTCGCGCCACGGAGTGGAAGAAACCACTTGGGAAACGGAAGATAACATGAGGTCCATATACCCAGAGTTATTTTCCTCTTGAGTTTCGGGACGAAACTCCTTTTTAGTAGGAGAGTATGTAATATCCGGATTTATTATTGAGTATTTCATCTGTATTTGAACCCTGTATTATTCGGGATTGTGATATCGATAATGGAAGTATGATATTTCTCGTATTTGTATCCTTGTACATGAGTATGGCAACATGTAAATTTTCCCATGCAAATACGTGATAACGTACGCTAAGAATGTAGCTTAATGTACGTTATTGGCTATAGTTAGCGCACACTACGAATCAAGCGTAGTGTATGTTACATAGTCAATAATTGAGCTGGGCGGCTGTCACATGCGCCAGCCGGACATGGGTCCGGATAAGATTCCCGCGGATGAACTTGGACACTTTTTAAGCCAACAGGTATTAACGTACGCTAAGGTAAGGATGTAGCATACGCTAATAGTATTGGTTACGTACGTAATATGGTAAGTATAGCGTACGTAATGAAGGTCAGAATCAGGACAGTTAACTATCGGGATGATAGCGTGCGCTATATTATGATGGGTAGCGTACGCTAAGTGACTTATGTACGTTATGCATGGAGGCTAACGTACGTTAAGGTCAGAAAATTATAAATAAGACATCACCCCATTTAATTTCAACTCGTTTATTTCACTTAGCCTTCGACATACTTCGTGCCTCCTTAAACACATTTAGACAATCTCTACTTGATCAGTGAAGATTGGATGTCACTTGTGTTTGATCGTTGAAGTGGAGAATCATCTTGGATTGGTACACAAGCAACCGGAGTCGGATTCTACCTATTGTCTCGGTGTTTTATTCATCTTAAGGTATGTTATACTATCTCCAACCTTGAATTTGTGTTCTTAAGGATATGATGATCATGCTATCAAGATATTCCATTGACGAATTATTCAACCGAACATCATGTTTAGAAGTTGAGATGTTTATGCTTATGGTATCATTGTTGAAAACATCATATTTGGAATCCTACTACGTCAAAAGATGAGAGTAATGTTCTGAGATCGATTATCTATATTGAATAGCGTTGCCATATTGATCGTAGACTTGGAGTTGATATCACCTTTGTTAAACAGACTTAAGAAAGAATCATCGAAGGTTGTATCCTTTCTTATGAATTGGAATTGTTAGTTCATCTTTGAAATAAAGTCTGAATGTAGTAATGATAATGGAATCTAGCGCATCAACCTTAGATCACCGAACTTCGCATAGAGTTGTAATCGAGATTGAATATGGTGTTGTGATGATATACGTATCCTTGAATTTCGAAGATGTTTTAATCCGTAAGATCATCCATAATTGTATGAACATGATATGTATGGAGATAACGTACATTAATAACTGAGGATTTCGTAAGCTTCATCACAAGTCGAGACAGTTGTCTGCCCAGTGAGGAACTGTCATGCATGCTTAGTGTACGCTAAGATATGTATCTTACGTATGCTAACGGGCAAGGTTAACGTACGCTACGTTTGGTACGTAACGTACATTATATCAGCAGACGAGTCAAGTCGATTGATCATAGAGGGACTGTCGATACATGGTTAGCGTACACTAGACCTTGTAGCTTACATAGGCTAACGAGTAGGCTTAACGTATGCTACGGAGAGTACGTAACGTACATTAAGCAGGTCAGACAGGTTACGTTTTATGAACTTCCGACCGTATTTTAGATTGTCAGATGTTCGTACGACTTGAGATGTATTCTATATTATTTCTTTTGTTAAGGTTCGAGCTTAGCAACGTGATTGATCGAAGGGAGCGACCTTCGAGCGTTTTGATATTCGTGGGAGTATTATTCTTGTCATCGAATCGAGGCAGGTACTTTAATTATTCTATGTATTGATGTTATACATATTGTTGTACATATATGTCGTTGTTATATGTCCAGCTCGTGTTGGTCCGACGGGATCATCGGGGGATCTATGCTAGCGTGCGCTGGATCATCGTACGGGTTTTTCCACCACGGTTTGGTCTGACGGGATCATCGTGGGTTCTTGGCAGTGAACGCTGGATCGTCGGAATTACCATGTGTATGTTGTGATATCATGTTGTGATTATCATTTGTGTATGTTATTTATGAGTTTCTCGTAGGAGAAGACTCGTTGGTATCTTGTCATTCATGTTATTATTATTCTTCGTGAGATGTTGAATAATATGTTGTGGTACTTGTACTAGCATCGTTGTGCTAACCCCTTCGGTGGTGAACATTTGTTTATGTTCAGGATCCAGGAGAGCAGGGAAACAACCACTGGAGTTGCATGACGACGAGGGTTCATAGATGTTTCGGCCAGGTTTATTCGTTTGTTTATTATGTCGTTTTAATAAGTACTCGAGTACGTCGTCGGTTGTGATATTTGGATTTGGTGATGTATTGATATTCTTCCTTTGAATAATTGTATTCTCGGTATTAGCCCAGAACTGTTGTAATTTTATTTCAGTTACTTTCATGTATTGATATCTGTTATTGTCTTTTCATTTTTTTAGCCTTGTAAATTCTTATGTAAAGGATTTACGGCGCAGTAATATATCGGGGGTGTTACAAATGTCGGCTTCCAGTGAAATGTGGTGTTATATATCCTTTATTTTTCTAGACTATTCAATTCATTCCCAGTTTTTTGTAGGAGTTATTTCCGAAATATAGGATTTCTTGGAGCTGACTGGACTCCGGCCGCGGCACAAGCCCTCCGTGCTGCGGCACACATTTTTCCTCAACTCCTATCCATCTCACTGTACTCCGGTTTGCGGCACAATCCCTGCGGGCCGCGCCCCCCCTGAAATTTCCACTCCCCCTGCGGGTCGCGGCCCCCCTAGGACTTTTTGTCATTTTTTTCTGAGTGTGCCTAGGCGAATGAAGTCAACCCAACCCTTGGGGCTTCCTTTTAGCAGATTTTTCTACATTTTTCATCACTACTTCACCCTTGAGAGAGAATATACACAAGAGAGAGATACAAGAGAGAAGATAAAAGAGAGATTATACTTGTTTGATTTCCCGAAGCTGTATCGATCGGATCGTCGGGATATTTTGACAAGAGCTTGGTAGCGATTGGGCAAATCTTTTCACCGAAGTAGATCGAGGTTTTGAGTCCGAAAGTTTGGGTATTTTGTTAGCTTTTTGTGTAAGCTATTTACGTTATTTTTCTTTCTCGATCTTGTTGTTGTTGTTGTGTATTCCAAATACTTGAAGATTGTTTATTACCAAGTATTTGAAGATTATTGTTGTATACCTCTAGTTTGTACAAGGGATGAATCGTGTATTGTGTATTGATGATAGTGGATTTAAGCGGCTTCGGTCCCGTGGTTTTTACTCTCGTCTTGAGGGGTTTTCCACGCTAAAAATTGTGTCTCGTTGTTTATCATTTTTTATATCATTTGTATTATTTGTCGAGTTGTAATTGATTTACTCTACTCGTCGGTAACCTCAAAGTTACAATTGAGATTGGGAAAGTTGTCAAACGAGTTTTCGCATTTTCGTTGTGACATTATATTGTCAGTTTTTCCAACAAAGTGGTATCGGAGACACAGGATTCTTTGTTTCGCGGTTGTATTATCTCAATTGTAAGATGGAAGCCAATACAAGTATAATGGTGAATTTGAATGGTTCGAACTACCATGTATGGAAGGGTAAGATGGAAGACCTTCTATATGTGAAGGATTATTATCTACCGGTCTTTAGCAAAGACAAACCGGAAGGCAAGTCCGACCCGGATTGGGCTATTTTGCATCGCCAAGTGTGTGGCTATATTCGACAATGGGTTGATGATATTGTGTTGAATCATATTAGTGGAGAAAAGGACGCTCGACAATTGTGGCACAAGCTCGAGCAATTGTATGCTCGGAAGACGGGGAATAATAAGCTATTCCTCATTAAACAAATGATGAACCTAAAATATTGAGATGGGACTCCTCCGTCGGATCATTTGAATGCATTCCAAGGTGTTGTGTTGAGATTTATACATATCAACAGGCGATCGGCATAGATACCGGGCGACCGAACCAGGGAGAGACTGTAGGATAAGGTCGGTTTGGAGAGAAGTATCCATTTTAAAATCAAGAGCCTCCAATCTCTCGATCATGGATATCATTTTGAGGACGTGTTCCCCAACTTTCTCACCTTCCTTCATCCTTGCACCAAAGAGTTGCTTGGATATCTCATATCTAGCAGTTCTGTTGTGCTCATCATAAAGCTCGGTTAAGTGAGATAGAATCTTTCTAGCAGAAGTCATTTTCTCATGAGCTCTCTGAAGCTCATTAGACATGGAAGCCATCATATAAGCATGGACTTTCACGTCATCCTTAACCCACTTTTCGTGGTTTTCAATCTCTTCCTGATTGGCTCGGGTCTGCACAGGAGGCGCCGGAATATCCGTCTCCAAGATGTATCCCAGTGCCTCTATACTGAGAACAATCATCAGATTGCGGAGCCAATCCACAAAGTTAGGTCCCATTAAGGTGTTCTTTTCGAGTAGAATTGGGAGTGGATTCATTGTCATATTGAGATTTGAGTCTGCATTAAGTACGATAGATTAATTAGTGACTCATTCAATTATGTTCTGAGTATAGAATTAAAGTCTTTTTATTCTTGTTACCCAGCTCCCACTATTTTAATCGGAAGATCACACTCCCATGTGAAATCCGGAAGTATCGTCGCTCTACTTCATAGTGGTGATCGAGTTCTTTATAAATCTTAATAGAGGGCAACCGAACAGGTTTCTAGTCTATTAATTTTCATAAAGTGGTGTCCAACACCAACCCATCTAATGGATGATTCGATCTTCTTTTTCCCCTTGTTCACTCCCCTCAACCTATACGATTTCTATGGTTCATGAACAAGTTAAGTTTATACCATCGACGCAAATCAGTTTCACAATTGAATCTTATCCAGCAACTTATCAGGTTTCTAGGGATAAAATTTGCTCCAACCGAAGGTATCCAATGCGCTCCCGATAATTTATCTGTCCTCCCCGAACGACTATCCCAATAACTCGGAAGCATAGCACATCCGGTTTGGATTTCAATTTCCCGAAAGCTCGATGGAGGGAAGGAAAACCTTGAAACCTTATAAACTTAATAATTTGTTGTGGAAGAATTATCGCGATTAACGTTATGTAACACCCCGAAATCAAACAGGGAATACTACACGCAGTAGACCCTCTCCGTGAGGATCCACCAGGCTAGACATCAAAACAACACATTATATTACATACCGACGAATCAAAATAACGAACCAATAGACCGATTTGGTCTTTCGTCACTGACGTACAAATCAAAATACATAAACTCATCCAGACTCATACCCACGCAAGGGTAAAATACTTGCGACAATGAACAATAAGACTGTGGAAAAGACAATACAATGGATTTCGACTAACTTAACCCAAAAGTGGCCTTCGTGTGATTAGTATCATTCGTCTTTCATCATCCCTCGTACCGATCCTGTGACTTGCTCCCGAAAACCTGCATGTACCTGGACACAATACAGATATCCACCCCCCGATTACTCGGGGGTTAGCAAAACTCCACTGTTTCGCTAGTGCAAGTATAAAGTGCAAAAACGAGCCATACACAACACATTCCGAGAATACAACGAAAGACTTCCCGAGATATATTTAGTTAAAAAATAGTTCATGTCTTGAAAGTAGAAACGAAGCAAGTAACCACTTTGAAAACATTTCCAAATCTCGGGAGTTTTGAAACATTAGAAATTGAAAAGTTCTTAATTCCTCGAAAGCCACTTAGGGTCACAGCCCCAAAGTTCATTTTCCAAAATACAAACCCGTTAACAAAACACGGGGTCCACGACCCAACCATTCCGGTCATAAAACACAGGGTCCACGACCCGATCATCCACTTCAATTCACTTACAAGGACACATTACACATAATACATTATCTCATGCCATTCTAGCCAGACACCAAGACTCGATATATAATGTATCTCGACCCTGAGCAAAAAGCATTGTGATACTCCGAACATATCACAATAGTCATCAAAACATGAACATCAATCTCACAAAAACCACACTTGGTAACCCACGGCCATGCCCCTTAGCATCGACCCCCAGAGGTCCCGTCGAACTGTCCCCAGGTGGGAAACCACTTCCGCGGCCGTACCCCTTAGTATCGGCCCCCATAGGCCCCGTCAGACCATCCCCGGGTGGAAGAACAACAACACACGCACCCAAGTCGACTTCCGTGGCCGTACCCCTTAGTATCAGCCCCCAGAGGCCACACATGCCATTGTTAGGATTGTATACTGCAAAGCATACTTTATGCTTGTATTACCTAATTTCCCTGTTGCTACCTATGAGAATATTAATTACATTTAATCACATGTTTTGCATATTAATTCACGTTATGGTTATGCAAATGAAATGTCTAATTATTTATATTGTTGATAATGTGGTGTGTTGGTGTCACACGGAAGATCACATTATCGGTGCCTTATAAAATAATATAATAGTTCACAACCTATATAATTATTAGACAAATTATATAAAAGGTTGTAGTGTATGCTTGAGAATAGTTGGTCTTGACTATTAGCATATGTTGTGCGGTGATTTATACACCTCGATGGCGATCGGCACGATGGTGAGGAGCCAGTCAAAGAAGACAGACGCTGGGGCAAGCACCTAGCGATCGGCGTCCAAGGCGATCATCTGTAGGCGTCTAGCGATCGCCAATGATATCTGACTGTAGACGATCGTCACATACCGCATGTGAATCCGACACCCGTCAGAGTCTTCGAAAATCGAATCTCGGACGTAGACCCACGTGCAGATCCACAAAGGCGCCGCAAGATAAGGCCTTTGACCCCAGCCTGTCACCAACCTCACACCTACCGACAGGCCCGCCGAAAGGTACAAGGTGGGTCCTCCCCAGACAACGACTCAGGACGCATGCAGGTTTCCCATTGGCTCGCACAGCTGGCTGCCAGCTGCAGCCTCGATCTTTAAGGGAACAGTCCCACGTGACGGGACGATCGCCCATCTTATTCTAAAATAGAAAACGGCGGTCGCCCGCGATCGCCGAAGAGGACCCAACAACCTTGTCTCCTATAAATAGGAGGCATCCAATAGTGGCCAAGGAAGCAGTAAAAAACATACAGACAGACACTCTAAACACAGTGAAATCCATTGAGGAACAAACTCATTCACATATACAGAACATCAAAAGCAAGAACTCACAGAGCTACAAATATGGTTCTTTCGGCAATCTTTACGCTCTATAGCTAAGATAACTAGAGTCTTTACACTCATTGTAATAGATTCTAACATTAATATTTGTACTCCAAAGTATTCATATTAATAACATCTCGCGAGAGCATTCAAGCCCGGGACTAACAACCCCGGCAAATCTTGTGTTATTTACTTTCCCACGGAAGTGTTCTCGCATTTGTTTGTTACTCGACCATTCTAGAAATATCATCTCCGGATAATATTTTGGGTAACAACAATTGGCGCTAGTAGGAGGGCGATCTTAACCTTCATTTTTATTCCGACCGTCTCGAAGAACACTCACTGTTCTCCGGGGCATATACTTGAAGAAACACTCATTGTTCTTCAAAGAAAAAGCCTTCAGAGACATGACATCTGCCACGACCTCCAAAAGAGCCACCCTGCAATCTGCCAGACATCTCATTCCTCCCCAGACCGAATCCCAGCCTACGGTGGAAGGTGACTGCGGCGACGCTAGACTTTCACTCCCGCCCCCGAGGGACGGTCCCAGCCTCTCACTCGATCAGTTCCAGACCGCGAAACAGATTGAGGAGAAGCGAAAGCTTAAGGGGCTATACGTCGAGAAATCGTCGAAAAGCCCCGAGCCGCAGGAAAAGGCTCTCGTAAGGCGGGATGATTCTGTCTTCAGCCGCCTAGGGAGCGATCCCTCATGGCGACCCAGGCATTCAGGCCCCAGCCGGGAGTCATCGGAGTCTGAATCCGTGACCAGGAGTTCGGCATATCCGACTCCCAGAAGACAAGTCGGCCAACGGGCTCCCACTCGCCCAAGAATTGAGCCTGGTGGCGGAGAACGCGGCACCTACCATAGGGCCAGGAGATCAGTACATGATCGCCTTGGCTCCCGCTCTGAGAGCCAATCAGCGAGTAGTCAGGCTACGGCTATGGCCGCCATGCAGCGCCAGCTCAACGAAATGAAGGCGCTCCTAGAGACTGGGTGTTAGGCGTATTTTTATACGCTTATTCATCATTATTTGATATTGTTTTGAAGAGTGAATTTGATTAAATGAGCCTTTAATGCCTTAATTTTGTATGTTTGTCAGGAAGTTGAAGTCCGGAAGCGTAAACGAGGCGAAACGGGCGAAAACAGCAAAATTTTGGCTATGAGCCGCGGCACAAGGAAGCAGGGCCGCGGCACAGGAAGACACCCAGCCGGTCACTAAGTAACATGTACTCTGTGCCGCGGCACAGTCCAGGTGAGCCGCGGTACAGAAGAATTAAATGACGCCCAGGCATCCAGCTGAAGGCAAAGGGCCGTTTCGAAGCCAGTTTTCGACCTACTCATACGGACGCGATTTGGAGGATATGAAAAGCTATAAATAAGGGTTTAAGACCCTAATTAAGGATATTTGATCGGTTAATCTTGGGATCTTGCGTTTAGAGACGGCATAAGAGGAGGGAAGCAGAAGACTTCAAGGGCAGAGGGCGGAAGCCGAAGAACGGAGGAATCCGAGCTTCATCTGCGTTTGATTTTAATGCTTTCATTCATTTATTCTGTATTTTCAATTATTAGTATGTCAGGCTAAAACCCTAATCTAGGATTTTGATGAAACTTACGTTTTGACGGATTTTGCTTGAGATTATCTAATTAATTACCTTTTTGTTGAGTTTTCCCAATCGTGTTTAATGCTTGCAATTATCTGGCCAATAGTTGTATTGATTTAATCATTCAATTCGAATCGGGAGAGGAGAATTGGTGAGGAACTATTGGTGAGGACCGTTTTATTCTGCGAGATAGGAATATACTCATAGGAACTACGTGGCCTTTTGGAGATTTTATGCTTTTTGCCTATTGACGAATTAATTCACCTAGGGATAGAGTGCGTTATTCGCCTTTAGAAAATCTATTGACCTCGGGAGAGGCGGTAGAATATATCAGCAATCTCCGCCTTGAATAAATTGGGAAAATTATTTACTACGGATAATCGAGAGTAAATTCGGATAAACCGAGTGGATTCAGAATCCTAGACTTATTCATCATTTGATTTCTTTTCTTCTAGCTATCGTTTTCTACTGTTTAGTCTTTTAATAATTCTTTTAGAAATTAATTGCAAAACACAAATTCGATTGTTCGAATAAAACTAGAATACACAAAATCGGTAGTTAGTGATTCAGTCCTCGTGGGAACGATACTCACTCATCACTTTATTACTTGTAAACGATAACCTGCACTTGCGTGTAAGAAATATCGCAACAAGTTTTTGCATCCATGTGCCCCATGAGTGTCTTTTACGTCAAACGGTTTCCCAATACATGAGAATGGAAGTTCCACCCTAGGATTATCCCGATGAAGCATCCCGAGATTCGAACCTAGTGGTCAACTCGAATCAAATTCTTGAGCATATATATAAGGGAATACTGTCCGAGGATTATTTTTATGAAACTCGTGAAAATTTTGCCATTAGACTGTGGAACGGGACGGACTAGCTTGTTTATTTTAGCCTTTCATATTGACGGTCGATTTGATTCACGTTTGTTAATCTTTGAGCTAGATTTTCTTCATGAACGAGTAATTAGGACTGAACTTGATTACTTTGTGGGATCAGTGTTCTGAGTGTAGCTTGCTATTACGACACTCGTATTATTCAGAGAGAATTTCAGGATAGTATTGATTAGGTTGAACACTACGAGTCGCACGATGATTCACGACATTCTTTTGTTGAAATTAATTCATTTTGATTGAGGACAAGCAAAGGCTTAAGTTTGGGGGTATTTGTTAGGCATATTTTTATACGCTTATTCATCATTATTTTATATTGTTTTGAAGAGTGAATTTGATTAAATGAGCATTTAATGCCTTAATTTTGTATGTTTGTCAGGAAGTTGAAGTCTGGAAGCGTAAACGAGGCGAAACGGGCGAAAACGGCAAAATTTTGGCTATGAGCCGCGGCACAAGGAAGCAGGGCCGCGGCACAGGAAGACACCCAGCCGGGCAATAAGTAACCTGTACTCTGTGCCGCGGCACAGTCCAGGTGAGCCGCGGCACAGAAGAATTAAATGACGCCCAGGCATCCAGCTGAAGGCAATGTGCCGCGACACAGAGTACAGGTTACTTAGTGCCCGGCTGGGTGTCTTCCTGTGCCGCGGCCCTGCTTCCTTGTGCCGCGGCTCATAGCCAAAATTTTGCCGTTTTCGCCCGTTTCGCCTCGTTTACGCTTCCGGACTTCAACTTCCTGACAAACATACAAAATTAAGGCATTAAAGGCTCATTTAATCAAATTCACTCTTCAAAACAATATAAAATAATGATGAATAAGCGTATAAAAATACGCCTAACACTGGGGCAGGCGCCAAGAGATCGATCGTGGGACCAAGTGAGCCACTCGCGGCCCAGATCGAGCTCGCCCCAGTTCAACCGAAGATCGCTCCCCCTCAAACACCTCTATACGAGGGGAGATCGGATCCTCAGACCCATTTGAGCAAATTCCGGATTTACATGACCGGATGTGGAGCATCGGACGCGATGAGGTGCCGAATGTTCCCATTGACATTGGGCAACCTCGCCCACAGGTGGTACATCTCACTACCACCTCGCTCGATCAATTGTTTTGAGAAGATGGCGAATGACTTCACATCGTACTTTGCCGCCAAAGTTGCTCGGCCAGAAGGCCCCCACCGCATGATGAAAATCAGGCAGGGGAAGAACGAGCCCGATGAAGACTACATCGACCGGGTGGATGAAATAGTCCTCACCGGCGAGCCCATTAGCGACGAGCTCACTGTCTACTCGGTCCTAGGGGGATTCTACGGCCACTCGCCCATGTTCAGGCACCTTACAAAGGACATCCCCCCGACCTACGCGATCTTCCGCATTAGGGCCGCTGATTTCTTGGCCAGGCAGAGGATACTCACCCCCCGCTTAGGTGAAGGATCTGCCGGAGATGGGAAGGTGCCATCCCACATCCAGAAGAAGTCAGTCGCCAAGCCCAGAAAGGCAGTCGCAAAGCCGCCTGGTGAATTCAAAGCCTTCGAGGATGTGGAGGTTCACCTCCTCCGCAACCTCAATCTATCTCCGGCCCACATCTTTAACGCCATCAAGGGGCGCGAGTAGCTCAACAAACCAAAGCCGATAAGGGAGATCGGTCATCTAGACCGCATCAAATTTTGTGCCTACCACAAGAGTCCCGGCCACAACACCAGTCAGTGCCGCGACCTCCTCAGACAACTCTAGAGACTGTTTGAGGAAGGCAAATTGGATAACTTGGTTATCAAGCCAGAACCCCGAGCAGAGAGGACCAGGGGGCGCGAGTGCCGACAGAGCGACGGGATCCCTCCCAATCCAGTCGCCAGGATCGAGCAGAATGAGCTAGAGTATTCTGACGAATCAATCCCTCCGATCAACCCTGGCGGTCGGATCAACATGCTTCAGGCGGTAGGTGGAAACCTCGGCGGCCTTTCCCCGGTCTCCACCATGTCGAACAGAAAGCGGAAGGCCGAACTAAGGGCGTTCGCCGGGGTCCATGTTGTGGTACCCCCAGAGCCGACCATCTCCAAAGACGCGCTCATCACTTTCTCCAACAAGGATAGGGAGGGAGTGCAGTGCCCCAAAGTGGATGCATTGGTGATCTCTGCATGTATCCTTGGGAAAATGGTTGATCGCATGCTGATTGACAATGGGAGCTTCTGCAATATCATATTCAAATATTCTCTTGACCAACTCAGAATCCTGACCAAGTTCATCAAGCCATTTGACACCGTGCTCCAAGGGTTCGGCGACAGCACAGTCCAAGCCTACGGAAGGATCAAGCTCTCTGTCGAGCTAATATATTATTACGATCCCAAGGTTAGGATTACTAGGAACCTCAACTTTGTAATCATAGATAGGCCCAGCATCTATAATGGGTTCCTAGGTCGTCCATTTCTAGAAACCTTCGAGGCGGTCGCCTCTTCTTTCTTTTACTGTATCAAATTCCCCACTGCCGATGGGACGATCGGTACTGTAAAAGGAGACCAACTAATGGCTAAGAAATGTTTGAATTACTCCTGTGTCGTAACTTCTTTCAACACTTCCCGTACTATTTATAACATTGAGACAATCGGCAATCAACCAATGGAGATCGACGAGCCGAGCATTTCGTACCAGACTGACTCAGAAGATGGCATCTCACATCGATTAACGGACGACATTGAGCCAATGATCGATTTCGAGCCAAGTCTCGACATCGATCCAAGGATCGAGTCCAGAAATCGTTCCAAACGAGAAGCGACTGTCCCCATTGAAGAGTTGTAAAGTATAACAATAGATCTGGCTCGCCCAGAGCGGGAAGTACAGATCGGCACGAGCGTCGACCTCGAATTAAAGGAGGATCTGATCAATTTACTACATAAGAACATCGGAGTCTTTGCCTGGTCGCATCAAGATATGGTTGGCATAAGTCCTTAACACACTTGACACTATCTAAAGATCGACCCGGCAAGGAAGCCTGTTCACCAGAAACATAGGAAATTCGGTCCAGAGAAGTACGCAGCACTCGAGATAGAAGTCAAAAAGCTACTCGACAACAAACTAATCGGAGTAGCTACATACGAACCACAGTGGGTAGCCAACGCGGTGCTCGTGAAAAATCCGAGCAACTCGAGGAGGTTATGCATCGAATTCACTGACCTCAACGCGGCATGTTCAAAAGATCACTTTCCGATGCCTCGTATCGATCACTTGGTTGATAGTACAGCAGGCTGCAAAATGATGTCATTCATGGATGCCTTCGCCGGATACCATCAGATCCCAATGGCGGAGAAGGACATAATGTACACATCGTTCCACACAGAAAAAGACATATACTTTTGGGTCCGGATGCCATTCGGTCTGAAGAATGCAGGGGCGACCTACCAACGGCTAGTCAACGGGATGTTCGCCAACCAAATCGGCAAGACCATGGAGGTCTACATTGACGACATCGTGGTCAAAAGCCTCAAAAAGGAAGATCACCTCAATGACCTTGCCGAGCGTTCGCCATCCTCAAGAGGTTCAATATGAAGCTGAACCCCAAGAAATGCAACTTCGGGGTGAGCTCCGGAAAATTCCTGGGGCACATCGTGAGTCAGAAGGGGATCGAGGCGAACCCCACCAAGATCCAGGCGATCCTCGACATGCAGGAGCCACGGAATGTCAAACAGGTGCAACGCCTCACTGGTTGTCTAGATGCCCTCAACCGTTTCATATCTCGGCTCGGGGATAAAAACAAGCCATTCTTCGCGACCATAAAGAACAAGAAGTTCGCATGGACAAAGGAAAGTCAAATAGCATTCGCCAAAATTTAGGAGTACCTATCTAACCCCTAGATCTTGGCAAAGCCGATCCCCGGCGAAAAGTTGTTCCTTTACCTGGCAGCCTCGGAGGTCGCGCTGAGTGCTGTTTTAGTGCGAGCAGAGGGGCAAGTCCACTTGCAGATCTACTTCGTTAGCCAAGTGCTCCATGACGTGGAAACGCGGTACACGCCTCTGGAGAAGATCGCCTACGCTCTAGTCATGAGTGTTCTCAAGCTAAGGGCCTACTTCTTCGAACATCAAGTGGAGGTCCTGACGACTCTCCCCCTAAGGCAAGTCCTGCACCGGCCAGACACTAACGGGCGACTCCTCAAGTGGTCATTGGAGATCGCCCAATACGGTATCACGTACGCTCCTCACATGGCGATCAAAGGCCAGGCTCTGGCGGACTTCGTGGTGGAATTAACATTCCCTCATAGTCCGACCCAGGTCGGCCGCCCTGCTTGGAAGCTGTATATGGATGGCTCGGCAACCAACTCGCGAGCAGGGGCAGGGATTGTCCTCATCAGCCCCGACGGCCAAAGCTTCACAAATGCTGTACGTTTCGGGTTTCGGGCGACCAACAATGAAGCTGAGTACGAAGCCTTGGTAGGCGGGCTCGATTTAGCCCTCGCCCTGAATGTTCGCCATCTCCACATCTTCATGGACTCCCTCTTGGTCGTGAACCAAGTCAAGGGAGAATATGAGGCGCGCGGCGAACAAATGACCAAATACCAAGAACTGGTCGCCGAAATGTGCACAAAGTTTGAAGAAGTTCTGATCGAACAAGTCCCAAGAGAGCACAACTCCCAGGCCGATGCCCTATCCAAACTAACATCATCAGCTGGGGCAGCAGATTTCTCTAACATCCAAATCACAAAATCAACAAAACCGGCGATCGACAGAAGCCTGATTACCACAGTTGCCATTTCCGAAGAGAACTGGATGACTCCTTTCATTGGATACTTGAAGGACGGGACGGTCCCCGACGACCGTATCAAAGCTCGCCAGCTCCAACTCCGTGCAACCAGATACACCCTACTGGATGACCGGCTTTACAAGCGAGCTTTCAGCCTTCCCCTCCTCAAGTGCATTACGCCGGAGGAAGGCCGGCTCGTTTTAGCCGAGATCCATGACGGGATTTGTGGAAACCATGCGGGCGGGCGAGCTCTCATCCACAAGACAACCAGGCAAGGTTTTTTCTGGCCTTCGCTTCAGAAAGATGCGATCGCCTATGCCAGATAGTGTCATAGGTGTCAAGTGATGGGACCAAACATCAAGCTTTACCCCGAGCAGCTCACTTCGATATACAGCTCATGGCCATTCGCCTAATGGGGCATCGACCTTATAGGTCCCTTGCCGACGGCGCCAGGGGGCTGTAAGTTTGCCATCGTGGGGGTCTATTATTTCACGAAATGGGCTGAGGCCGAGCCGCTCAACAAGATCAGCCAAGAACAAGTAATCAAGTTCATTTGGAAGAACATCATATGCCAATTCGGTCTGCCCCAGGCTATCATCGCCGACAACGGAAAGCAGTTCGATGGCTTGGAAGTCATGCAATTCTGCGAGAAGTGGGGAATCAAAAAGTTGTTCTCGGTCCCTTACCACCCTCAGACGAACGGGCAGGTAGAAGCTGTAAACAAGATCCTCAAACACACGATCAAAGCAAGACTTGAATCCAAACAAGGACGATGGGCGAGCGAGCTCCCAGACGTTTTGTGGTCCTACCATACGACGACCCGAAACTCGACTGGCGAAACCCCGTTCGCCCTCGCCTTAGGAATGAAAGCGGTGATCCCTTCGGAGATCGCCGTACTCATCCACCGAACTGAACAAGAGATGACGACGGACACTGATGTGGCCCGGCGGATCGACTTGGACATGCTCGAAGAACGGCGACTGACCTCAGAAATGAAGAACACAATCCACAAAAGGAGATCCGAGAAGTTCTTCAATTCGAAGGTCAAGGAAAGACGATTCCAAGTGGGCGACCTGATCCTCAAAAAAGTCCAGACTCACAGAGGAGTCTTTGACCCGAATTGGGAAGGCCCCTTCAGGATATCTAAGTGGCTAACTAGGGGAGCCTACGAACTTGAACACCCTGATGGCACTCCGGACCAATATCCTTGGAATGCCGTACATTTGAAGAAATACTACCAGTGAAAACTTTGTATTCAGTTTCAGTCACCCAATGTACAAAGAGTATAATGAGATTTTCCTATCCCATCTATATGATTCGCCTCGACGAAAACGAACAACTAAAAAGAGGACGGCTCGCTCGCCCTACAAGAGGTCATCGTCTAAAACATGACAGACCTATGCAAGTGATCGCCCCTCCAAGCACAATGTATACCGTCGAGGGTCGTCATCTAACATGGCGATCCAAGGTAGAAAAGTGCAGCCATGGTCCTGGAGGTCGATGGAACCGACAACTTCGTCCATGCAAGATTCCTTTGGGTTGCGATCGCTCGCCTTTCGTTTAAATACGAGGCGAGCGTAGCCGAAGGACCCTCCAATTAAATCCGTGGACACGCTCGCGCGCCCTCAAAAGTACATCATCTAACATGATATACCCGGACAAGGCGACGCGTCCCTACCCCATCACAACGTATACCGTCGAGGGTCGCCATCTAACATGCCGACCCGAGGTAGAAGAGTTCTAACAAGCCGCGGACGTGGAGTCGAATAAACCGACGACGCCCCGTGCAAGGACTCCTCCACACCAAGACCGCTCGCCTTTCGTTTAAACACAAGGAGGGCGCAGCCTAACGGAGGACCCTAACAATAAAGTGAGTCGAGGGACATACCTACGGATGGAATGTCCCTCACACATAAAGACACGGTTACGGAGGTCGGTCCATCGAACTCAGCGACCGTGCAAACAGTCGTCCTCCCTCAAAGAATCGGCAAAACTCAAGATAGCTCGTCAAACATACTATTTTCGTTCCCTTACTTACACTAAGTAAACAAAAACAAGGGGCAAAGTGGAGCTATTCCTGAAATGCGATCGGGAGGAAGGGACCATACACGACCGGCTTCGTTAAAACACACGCATGACGATTTCGTTTAAGAAATTTTCAAGTGTATCAATACAATCAGATCCATTCAACATTCAAACAGTCAATCGTACAAACAAGGCATCAGGTGCTATTGTGTAAACACTTGTACAAATGCATATGCAAACATTCAGAGCACACGATCATACATATGAAGAATCAGATGCGAAGAAGAAGTATTTTATTCCATTAAAAATGATCGTACATACAAGCCCGAAGGCAATACAAGAGAAAACTGGAAATTACAAGCGAAGGAAAACAAAACAACTCCACCATCACTCAGGCCGCCCCCGACTGGCCTTCGCCCCCAGCAGGCGGATCGGCGTGCGCTTCCTCACCAGCCTCAGGATAAAAAAGTTTATCCGGAAACGGATACCAGCTCAACTCAATCCCTAAGTCGGCGAGATCGAGGATCGGCAGGGAGAAATTCGGATGGAGGGTATGCTCGAGTACGTAGGCCTTGAAGGTTTCTATCATAGGGCCTACCTCGATCCCTACCTTCTTGGCGGCACGGATAGCGTCGGCGTAGTCCATATAATAGGCGAACTCGCCGACGTATCCCACATTAAGGTAGGGATCGGTCTCGATCTCTTTTAGCTGCCCCTTCAACCCCGAAGTCGTCTTGTCGGCATCCGCAAGCTCGGCCACCTTGGCGGCCAGTTCTCCCTTCACTTTCTCCAGCTCGCTGTTGAGACGATCCACTGTCGCCTTCAGCCCAGTCACCTCCTCCAGCGAGGCCGCGTGCAACCGACGAGCATCCGTCATCTGATCGCAGAACAGATCGACCATCTCCTTAGACCGACCAAGCTCTTGCTTCATCCGGTCGAGGTCTTGTTTGGCCCGTTTGGCCGTCTCAATATGTTCCTTCTCTATGGCCATAATCCGGTTAGCAAACTCGGCATTCTGGTTCCGAGCAACCTCGAGGTCTTGATGGAGGTGAGCATTAGAGGGTCGCCCCTCGTAATCCTTAACAGCTTGGGCAGCCATCGTCGCCACCTGGAGAGTCAGGGCGAGCGTCTCCTGCATGGCATCTCCATACCGCCGACGAGCAATCGCGTCGAGGTCGGTAGTCCAGGCCTTAGGAAGAGAGGAGATGGCCCGGGATACATAAGAAGGGACGTCAAGGGACTGGCGAGGAGACTTGCTCGCCAGGAAATCCAACACCATCGGCGAGGTGTACGGATCGGCATTACGGATCCTGCAACACAAACAAAAAGAAACAAGGGAGTTAGTATACATCCTACATAAATAGCCTAACTCAGAAAGATCAAACCGGTCTTACCTGTTGACCAACTCGGGGTCGCGGTTGAAAAAGGGCTTACCCCGAGGAGTTTCGGCTTCGGCGATCGCCGCGGTCTTCAGGAAGGCAGCTGATGGCCTGGACCCCTCCGCCATCGGAACAGCAGAGATAGGTGGCGCGGCAACCGGCGGCTCCAAAATGGATACCTCCGCGTCAGCAGTCGGCAGGGACTCCTCCGGCCTCCGCCTCTTGCGGTTGCGCTGGAGCTGTTCTTCCTCCCGAACTTCCGGCTCGAGGACCGGCACCGTAATAGGTCTCACCGCAGGGACAGAACGGGACGTCATTGCTGGGGCACGACCCGTCTTCTTTCCCTGGTGAATATGACCCAAAAGACCGGGATTCAACATTGAGATCTCTCTTGGTGGCTCGGCGTAGCGGGGAAAATGGATCTCTGTCAAAGAAGAACTTCAGACAAGTTAGACATCTACTTCAATCAGACGAACGTCATACAGGAAAGAGGAAGTAAAAATTCATACCTGGAACCTTCAGATGACGAGGGAAGCGAAACAATCGAGCTCCCAACCAATGAAATTCGTGGCTGACTGAGCGAACATCGATATAGGAGTCCGACAGACCGTGAATTCGCTCCCAGACGATCAAGAAATCAAAGGGGAGATCGCCGATCGCTAGAACGAGGAAACCTGCAAAAAGGAAACCAAATTAGATCAGTTCAAGGTGTATCCAAATAAAGGGAGAGTTAAAACCCTTACTCGGATTCCTCTCCCGAAAACTGGTGGGGATATCCAACTCTTCCTCCGGCTTATCGCTCGAGACTGACCTCCATGCTCCGCCGACTCAGCACCACTTTTCCAGGTCGCCCCGAACCTTGTTCGGCACCCCAAGGACCACCCTATCCATGCGACCCTGGATATGGTATCCACCGACCGATCCCTTCTGCAAGGTCAGCTTGAAAAGATAGTTCATTTCCAGCGCAGAAGGCAGACGGAACAACCGATGACCGCCAAACAATGTCAAGGTGCTGATAATCTGCAGCTAGGCGTTCGACGTCAACTGGAGCGGCGCCACATTCCAGGCAATCAGCAAATACGACACGGCAAACGGCAAGGGAAACCGCAATCCGGCCTCCAAGATCCTTTCATTGACAACAACCATACCCTCGGGAGGCTGATCGGCACATTCGTTCTCCGAGGGCACGTGCAGTGAAACGTCAGAAGGGATGTGGAATTTTTCCCTCCAGCGAATCAAGTCTTTTCTGGTCGCCGAACTCCGGATCTGTCCAAGGGTCCATGAGGAATGGTCCGCAGCCCGGAATGACGTCCGCTTCACGGGCTCATAGGGGTGGGTGGTAGAATATGCTTTGAAGTCAAAATCGGGACATGGTCCTGCAATCCTCTCCATAAGTTTAGCAAAATCTAAATAGGCGGGGCCGAACACGCTGTTCTGCTCTTAGTACAGCCTTACCGCTTCATCCTCATCCACTGGAAAGCCCCTCTGCCCCGCCGCTGCCGCTAATCTCGCCGCGTCGGCCTCATTGAAGAGATCCTCAACCTCCGCAGGTGTTATTCCCGCACGGATGGCCTAAACGGCCGTCTCCATGTTGAGAACCACGGAAGTTTCTTCCCGGGCAGGCGATGTCGCGGCGGCAGAAGAGCTGCCGGTCTCATAAACTTTGGATCCTCCTCCAGACATATTTCGAAAAGTAAAGGGGGAGAGGAAATTTTGTTCTTGCCTAGAAGGAAAGTCGGTCGGCACAAGAATCTTCAAGGAAATTCGGCAGAGTCTCGTCTAAAAGGCAAGGGCGCATAAAGAAATAAACTGAAATGACCCTATCCCTTTTATAGGCGAGCACAGGGACCTTTGTGTAAATAGCTGGAATCCCGGGGGCCTGGAGTGCAACCGTCGGGAGGGGGACACATTAAATGCAGCCCTCGAAACCCGCGTACGCGTCGTTTCGAGGGCACGCTAGACGACAAGTCTGACAAAACCGTCGGGCTCCCCCAACGATAGCACGACGCGTGTCCCTACAACGTTTCAAGAGCCCGCCTTCATTTCCCGCTATTTCCAGCGCATAAGGAGATTGTCCAGATTCGAAATCAGATCATCCAGGCGACGGTCGTCCTTGTCATAAGCAGACGAGCCAATCATCTAGAAGGCGATCGCCAACAGTGCCACCTCACCCCATGTTTTCAACATCGGAGCGAGCTGGAGGGCAATTGTTGTGCGGCGATTTATACGCCTCGATGGTGATCGGCACGATGGTCAGGAGCCAGTCAAATAAGACAGAAGCTGGGGCAAGCAACTAGCGATCGGCGTCCAAGGCGATCATCTGTAGGCGTCTGGCGATCGCCAATGATATCTGACAGTAGACGATCGTCACATACCGCATGTGAATCCGACACCCGTCAGAGTCTTTGAAGACCGAATCTCAGACGTAGACCCACGTGCAGATCCACAAAAGGCGCCGCAAGATAAGGCATTTGACCCCAGCCTGTCACCAACCTCACACCTACCGACAGGTCCGCCGAAAGGTACAAGGTGGGTCCTCCCCAGACAGCGACTAAGGACGCGTGCAAGTTTCCCATTGGATCGCACAGCTGGCTGCCAGCTGCAGCCTCAAACTTTAAGGGAATAGTCCCACGTGACGGGACGATCGCCCATCTTATTCTAAAATAGAAAACGGCAGTCGCCCGCGATCGCCGGAGAGGACCCAACAACCTTGTCTCCTATAAATAGGAGGCATACAACAGTGGCCAAGGAAGCAGTGAAAAACGTACAGACAGACACTCTAAACACAGTGAAATCCATTAAGGAACAAACTCATTCACATATATAGAACATCAAAAGCAAGAACTCACAGAGCTACAAATCTGGTTCTTCCGGCAATCTTTACGCTCTATAGCTAAGATAACTAGAGTCCTTACACTCATTGTAATAGATTCTAACATTAATATTTGTACTCCAAAATATTCATATTAATAACATCTCGCGAGAGCATTCAAGCCCGGGACTAACAACCCCGGCAAATCTTGTGTTATTTACTTTCCCACGGAAGTGTTCTCGCATTTGTTTGTTACTCGACTATTCCAGCAATATCATCTCCGGATAATATTTTGGGTAACAACAGCATACATTAGCGTATTTGCATACGTTGAACTGGATCGAGGTGAGATAGTGTCTTTTGTACTGACTGTAAGAAGAACGTAAATCTCGGATAATTATTATTTCTTAATTCTAAGTATATAATATTTAATTGTGTATTTATAATAATTATTGCTTTGATTTATCATAGGTGAGAGTCAAAATGATCGACTCAATAAGCCTCGTATCTTGGGCAATAATATTGTTTATACGACAGTTATTATTATTACTAGAAATCGTGTCCCGACTCGTGCGGGTTGATGATGTCCCCTTGAGGAGCTCGATAATGATTATTATATTAAACCCTGTAGGTGGATTTAATTCCGATATAATAATAAGGTTCGAGTGGTACTACTCTTGGATAAGATATTAATTAATTAATTAAAGCTCTCAGTAGCTTATAATTAATTAATGGACATTCGATATCTTAAACACGGAAAATAATATATTTAATAAGGAGCCCAATTTCATAATTTGGGATTTTGGTAGAAAGTGCAATATCAACTTTTTAGTGGACTAAGTTGATATTAATAGATTCATTATATTAGGAAGAGTCCTAATAAGGTAAGATGAATTTATTAAGGAGTCCTTCCATAATCCTCCTTTAGATCCCTAGTAGTAGTCCAAGAGCCTATAAATAGGACATATGGGTGGATGGCCGATTTTCATCACTTTCATACACAAGGAATTTCGATTTTTATTCTAAGTGTTTAATTGTGGATCTTGAGTTGTGTCTTTGATTCCACAATTGAGAGAACACTTTAATTCTTGCTACATATCGGAATTATTTGAATAAAAGAAAATCGAGAATTGTGAGGCATAGAAATCGGCCGATCCATAGGTGTCCGAACAAGATCTGGTAGCTCGTTGCCCACACAACGTCCGGTTCAAGGCGGATCATACTCTAGAAGATCTAAAGGTAGAAATACAAGGCGATCAAGATGGAAGTATCCAATACTCTTCAAAAGGTAATATCCTATGATCTTGGATCTAGATTAGGATATTTTATTTAATCAACATATTTAATTAATAAATAATAAATAATATTTAAATTGCTTATTAGTCTTAGTAATTAATTAATTAGCATGGCTAAATAGATCTTATGCTCATAGATGCGTAAAATGCGATTATCATCTTTCTCAAACTTCACTTCCGCTGCGTTTTACTTTCCAACAATTGGTATCGGAGCCGGATTTTTAGGCTTTTGCTATTTTAATTAATTTTGGTGATTAATTGATAGCAATTTAAATATTCATATATTTTGATGTTGGAATATTTTGCTAGATGTGTTCTTGCAGGTGATATAATCCAATTATCATGGTTTATACGAATGATGTATTTATTTATTTATTTTTATTAATTATGCAATTGTTGGTTTGGCCCGTTTTTTGAGGCATGTAATGGTTTTTCCCGTGAGAAAATCCGCGGGTAGTTCTAGGTGTTTTTATTTTTCGTGTAATCTTGATGTAATTTCGATGTATTTTATTTCGTATAAAATTGTAATCGAATTCGGAAAAGACGGGATCACGAAGAAATAGAGCGTAACCGGACTCCGGGACTCTGCTCGCGGCCGACAAGCAAGAAGCAAAGGCCGCCAGCAAAGATACGATCGTCACGAGTACCCGATCTTTGCGGCACTGTCCGGGCCATTCGGTTTCGGCCAGTCATCGATTTTAGTCCGGTCTGCTTACATTGCGCCATTACTGGGAGTCGGGATTTAAGATTAAATTTTTTTATGTAATTAATTTTGCATAAAAATAAAATTTTAATTTTGGAAATCCACGGCCCGGCCGGGGAGGAGCGACGAGATGCTTGATTCAGTGGGAGAGATCGAGTCGAAGATTTTCTCGGATTCAACTCAAGGAAGAAGACCATGATAATTGGATAATTTAATTATCCATGCTTTATTTTTGGTTTTTATTGTTTTGATGTATGGCATGTATGGATGTATGCGTAATATGTTTCCTTGCATGTTAGGACGAGAAAATTAAAAACCTTAGGATAAAATAACTAAGTGATTAAATTGATTTTTTTTTTTTTAAAATAAAATCAAATTGGCCTCCATAATTAATTTAAATTGTGAAGTAATTAGCATGCGCGTTGACATTAGAGTCTTCCTCCATATCGGATGTGCTAATTATAGGTTCACTAGTTTTAAATTTCAAAAGGATAACATAAGGTAAATATTACTTTTTATGATAGGACCTCTCCATCTGTAGGACTATTATTTAAATGATAGAGGAAATTACAGCCAACTACCCTATTAGATGGCCTCTTTACACTTTAGTCCCTATTGTTTCATAAATTATAGCAAAGGACAAAAACCTGAATTGGTGTTGACTTCTATTAAAAAGACGAAAATGTCCCTCTATTTACTTGAATAATACATTTCTTTTAAAATACATTTCATATTAAACAAATAGCTTATAAGTTATTAAAGTGTTTGCCTAATACATTTCTTTTAAAAAATATTCTTTTTTCAGAAAATATTTTTTTTTCGAATTATAATTTTTTTCCAGAAAATATATTTTTTTTCGCAAAAATATTTTATTTTATTTTTTTCTTCAGAAAATAATTTTATTTTTTCAAAAAAATAATATTTTTTCAAGAAAATAATTTTATTTCAAAAAAATATTATTTTGCCAAAAATATTTTTTGCTCCTGAAAATATTTTTTTATTTTTTTTCGAAATAATATTTTTTTATTTTTTTTCCAGAAAATAATTTAATTTCGAAAAAATATTAATTTGCCAAAAAATACCTTTTTCTCCAGAAAATATTTTTTTAATTTTTTCGAAAAAAGATATTTTTTTTCCAGAAAATAGTTTTATTTTTTCAAAAAAATAATATTTTTTCCAGAAAATAATTTTATTTCGAAAAAATATTATTTTGCCCAAAAATAATTTTTTCTCCAGAAAATATTTTTTAATTTTTTGAAAAAATAAAAATTCCATAAAATAATATTATTTTCGAAAAGATAATTTTTTCCGAGAAAATAATTTTTTTTTTATTTTTTCGAAAAATAATATTTTTTTTCCAGAAAATACTTTCTTTTTTGAAAAAAATATTTATTTCTAGAAAGCTTGAAAATTTATTACACCGAAGTCCAAAAGTATTTTATATATTACAATGAGGTCCAGCATGTGCCACCCACGTGAGGCGAAAATTAAATGGGTAAACAAGAAAAAGAAAAATAAAAGGGCAAATTCGGAATATCAGTACTCTCTCTCCGGTGACATCATCTGAAAATTTGACTTTTGTCCTTCGTTGTAAATATAGTTTTTGGACAGTACAAAGTTTGTCCTTCATTGTAATATCTGAAACAATAGGGACCAAACTGTAATTAGACCATCTAAAAAGGTAGTCAGATGTAAATCGCCCTTAAAAGATAATATTTTAAGGATGTTAAATTATGGTGTTCACTTAGGTGTATTAATTAATAAGCTCCCCATCGGAGTCTATATTGATTAATACATGGCCAAGAGGAACCAACTATTAATTTTACTTGTCATAACGTAATTTGACTAGATAGTAAAATTAAAGACGTAAAACTCCACTTGGAAAATGTGTGTGTAAACGTCTACACGATCGTGGCTTTGCATGTGCGGATTTTTCGAGGTGTTGGTTGCTAGCATATATATTGTGTTTTGAGGTTTTTTGATATATTTTGCTATGCATTATGTGATGGATGTTTTAATTTTATCTCAGATGTCTTTCAATCCACTAGCTGTTATTCTCAAAGAAAATAAACTTGTTGTCACTAACTTTGCCGATTGGAAAAGAAATCTTGACATTGTCCTGACTGCTGAGGGGCATAAATTTGTCTTAATCGAGGAGAGCCCTCTAGAACCAGAACCGGATGCCACTCCCGAAGAGTTGGCTGAATTCCGAAAATGGAAAAAGTCTGATAAGATGGCTCGCTGTTACATTTTGGCTTCACTGACAAATATATTGCAGCATCAGCATCAGACGATGGGCTCGGCCGCGGAAATGATGAAAAGTCTCACCGAGATGTTTGGTCATCAGAACCGGTCGGCTAGACAAAATGCAATGAGGGTATTGATGACAACCCAAATGTCTGAAGGGACTCCAATGAGGGATCATGTTCTAAAAATGATGTCCCACTTGAACGAACTGAGCATACTGGGGGCTACTATCGATGCGGAAACGCAGGTCGATATAATCTTAGGCAGCTTACCTAGAAGCTTTGAGCAGTTCCACCTCAACTACAATATGAACCGTATGACATATAGTTTGGCGGAACTTCTGACAGAGCTTCAGTCTGCTGAAGGTCTCTTCAAACAAGGTTATCATCAGATTCTTGCGGCAACCGGTGCTACTTCTTCCAAACCAAAATGGGGAAAGAAGAAGAAGCAGGTTGGCCAGAAGCAAGTGGCAACCCTCAACGTGAAAAGCAAGGCTCCTCACCCCGAGGCAAACAAAAAGCCAAAGGGAAAGTGCTACAAGTGCGGTCAGAAAGGACATTTTAAAGCGGACTGCCCTGCTCTTAATAAAGGTATGTATCGTGTACTAGTAGTCAAAACATGTTTGACAGCTTGTTCTTCCACTTCGTGGATAGTTGATTCAGGCTCCACTGATCATGTTTGCTTTGACTCGCATGGTTTTCAGGTAACCAAGCAGCTTAGTGTGGGCGAGATTACCATCAACTGGGGCGATTATTCCAAGCTTATGGATGTTGCAGTGGGAGTCGTGCAGTTGAAGATTAATGATAAATTATTAGTTCTCAATAATGTATTATTAGTACCGGATTTTTCTAAATTAAAAAGCGATGGTTATTCAGTTTCTTTTGATGATGATGCCATTATTAAGAAAAGAAGCGGTTAATATATTTGCAAAGGTACTTTTAATGATGGACTATATGTCGTTAATACTACACAAACTCCTATGCATAAATTACTTAACTCTTTGTATAAACCTAAAAAGAGAAAAGAACCTTCAAGCATAAACCAAACATATCTGTGGCATTTACGGTTGGGACATGTAAACCTTGGAAGGATTTAAAGATTGGTAGACGATGGCCCATTGGATGATCTCCAAGTTGAGTCATTTCCAATTTGTGAATCCTGTCTGGAAGGTAAAGTGGCCAAAAGGGTTTTTAAAACCAAGGGAAACCGTGCTCAGAATGTGTTAGAATTGGTTCATACGGATGTATGTGGTCCAATGAATATCCAGGCTAGGGGTGGTTTCAAATACTTCATCATGTTCATAGATGATTATTTGAGATATGGATACATCTATTTGATGCGACGTAAGTCTGAAGCCTTTGACAAGTTCAGAGACTTCAAGGCTGAAACGGAGAATCGTCATGGGAAGAGTATCAAGTCACTACGATCTGATCGTGGTGGCGAATACCTTAGTGGAGAGTTTTTGGATTTCTTGGCGAATGAGGGGATTTCGTCCTAGCTCACCGCGTCGGGAACTCCACAACAAAATGGTGTGGCTAAAAGAAGGAATAGGACTCTTTTAGAAATAGTTAGATCAATGATGAGTTATTCAGATTTACCTATTTGGTTTTGGGGATACGCCTTAGAAACAGCGTGGCGTACATTCTAAACCTGGTGCCTTCGAAATCAGTTCCAAAAACACCCACAGAACTGTGGAGTGGGCATAAGCCCAGTCTAGGACATGTTCGGATTTGGGGTACTCCAGCACATGTGCTGAATAAGGAAGCTGATAAGTTGGCATCTCGTACAGAAGTATGAGTGTTTGTGGGATATCCTAAGGGAACGAAGGGTGGCTTGTTCTATAGTCCCCAGGATCATAAGGTCATTATTAGCACCAATGCCCGATTTCTGGAAGAGGATTATATGATTAGTCACAAGCCCATGAGCGAGATAATTCTGGAAGAACCGAGGGGCGAGACTCCATCTATACCAATCGTACAAACGCCAACTAACACTGCACCACGTATCGATTCTGATACTTTTACACCAACTCAGGATTTGCCTCGTCGTAGTGGGAGGGTTGTTCGTCAGCTCGAATGATTCATAGGCATGGGAAAGTCTTCAGACTCAATCCCAAGCAAAGATGAATCAGATCCCTGGACCTATAAGGAGGCAATCTAAGATAAAGATGTTGACTCCTGGCAAGTAGCAATGGAATCAGAAATGGGATCTATGGATTCCAATCAAGTGTGGGAGTTAGTAGAGCTACCTGATGGTGTACAAGCCATTGGGAGTAGATGGGTCTACAAGCGAAAGAAAGGACATGACGGGAAGGTTGAAACCTTCAAAGCGAGGCTTGTTGCAAAAGGTTACACTCAGAAAGAGGGTATCGATTATGATGAAACCTTTTCGCCGGTAGCCATGCTTAATTCAATCCGGATCCTTTTAGCTATAGCTGCGCATTTGGATCTGGAGATTTGGCAGATGGATGTCAAGACTGCATTCTTGAATGGGAGTCTAGACAAGGAAATCTATATGCGCCAAGCAGAGGGATTCATTGCTGAAGGAGAAGAGCACTTGGTGTGCAAACTTAAGAAATCTATTTATGGACTTAAGCAAGAATCTAGATCTTGGAACACTTGTTTTGACGAAGTTGTCCAGTCATATGGATTCGTCCAATGTCCGAGTGAGAGTTGTGTGTATAATAAGTGCGATGGAAATGTGTTGGTGTTTCTTGTACTGTATGTAGACGATATTCTTCTGATTGGAAACAACGTGAAGGAATTGTCGGACGTATGGGTATGGCTATCTGAGCAGTTCGATATGAAGGATCTAGGAGAAGCAGGACACATCCTTGGAATCAGGATCTTTCGTGATCGGAAGAAGATGATGTTGTGCTTATCCCAGGCATCCTATATCGATACAGTGCTGAAGCGGTTTAGCATGGAGAATTCCAAGAAAGGTTTTCTACCTTACAGACATGGAATTCAACTATCTAAGAACATGTGCCCTAAGACACAAAAGGAGATAGATGACATGAAGATGGTCCCTTATGCATCTGCAGTGGGAAGTCTCATGTATGCTATGCTTTGCACTAGACCAGATATCTGTCATGCCGTGGGCATGGCTGCTAGATATCCTTCAAACCCAGGACTAGGACACTGGATTGCTGTCAAGCACATACTCAAGTACCTGAGAAGAACTAGGGAGTACATGCTTGTATATCAATCAGACGACCTGTTTCCGGTGGGTTATACTGACTCAGATTTTTCATCGGACAAAGAAAAGTCCAAGTCTACTTCGGGTTATGTGTTTAGCCTGGGAGGTGGAGCCATTAGTTGGAGGAGTGTGAAGCAGAAATTCATCTCGGACTCTACTATAGAAGCCGAGTACATGGCAGCCTCTGAGGCATCCAAGGAGGCAGTGTGGCTCAAGTACTTCCTGCAAGACTTAGATGTGATTCCCGATTTGCCAGAGGGTATTACACTTTATTGTGATAATACTGGTGCAGTCCCAAATTCAAGGGAACCACGAGCCCGTCAGGCAAGTAAACATATCAACCACAAGTACCACATCATGCGACACTTCGTAAAGGAAGGAGACGTAGTTGTATCCAGGGTTGCATCGGAAGATAATCTTGCTGACCCTTTCACGAAAGGCCTACCTTCAAAAGTTTTTGAAAGGCATGTGGAAGGAATGGGATTACGGTGTATGACAGCATTGCTTTGAGTATAAGTGGGAGAAATGAGAGACTATATAATAGAGTAGTATACTTAAAAGCATGTTTTGAGTAAAGTGGGAGATTGTTAGGATTGTATACTGCAAAGCATACTTTATGCTTGTATTACCTAATTTCCCTGTTACTACCTATGAAAATATTAATTACATTTAATCACATATTTTGCATATTAATTCACGTTATGGTTATGCAAATGAAATGTCTAATTATTTTATATTGTAGATAATGTGGTGTGTTGGTGTCACACGGAAGATCACATTATCGGTGCCTTATAAAATAATATAATAGTTCACAACCTATATAATTATTAGACAAATTATATAAAAGGTTGTAGTGTATGCTTGAGAATAGTTGGTCTTGACTATTAGCATACATTAGCGTATTTGCATACGTTGAACTGGATTGAGGTGAGATAGTGTCTTCTGTAGTGACTATAAGAAGAACGTAAATCTCGGATAATTATTATTTCTTAATTCTAAGTATATAATATTTAATTATGTATTTATAATAATTATTACTTTGATTTATCATAGGTGAGAGTTAAAATGATCGAATCAATAAGCCTCGTGTAACACTCCAAATTAGGCGGATATTACAGTGCCGTGGACCCCCGACTGGGACCCACCAGGCGAATAAAAACTGATGAATTAAATAATATAATTATAGTACCGAACCACATTATATTACCAAATACTCCGATGAGGAGCTTAAGTACAATACACCAGGACAATACAGAATACTAGTATATTTTATATGAAGATAAAATATACCACCCTGAATAAATAAACATCTCAAACGGAATTTGCAGCGGAAAATACAAATGAAGAAAAACAAGAATGACTGAAAGGACTGGGGCCCCCTACTAGTATCACTGGGACTCCTCGCCGTCAACATGCTCTTCCCGTACTTTTGCCTTGCCGTGACCTGTAAATAATTTCCCCTAACGGGGTCAGTTACACAGAACAACAATCCTCAAGGGTTGAAAATACACAATCATGATATATCTTTAGTTATGAAATATCCTTAGTTATGATTTAAGCTGAAGAGGAGCATCATAGTATGCCCGTAATGTTCTGTGCAAGTGTACAAGACGAATGACCGGACACACCCGTCCTTGTACCTAATTAGTCTCACGGAGGTAATCGCATCGTGTGCATACCCAATGTATCGGTGACCCAATACATGACCATCGCGTGCTCGACTAAAAATTCCACACATCCGCACCCGGCCACGCGATATGAACCCAGAAGGTCATATGAACGAGAATGACCATAATGAATATCAATGAATAATAATCCGACAAAGTCAATAATGACTCACCGAGATGAAAATAATAGTAAAGTGATTGATAGCTCAATGAAATGATTGGAACCGTCGTTCCTCGTGAATGAAGTGATTATTCGACAATTTCAAGTCTCAATACAGTTAATACAATGATGAATGAGTTATGATTATGAATGAACAACAACAAAATGAAGGAATATCCTTTTAACCGAGTAAGAATTAACTTACACAACACCGGTGACAATTGTCCTTCCACGAACAAACGTCCTAAATGAGATGTTAGTCGCTCGAACAACCTTGAACAACACAATTACCAACAATCCATTCAACATACTAATCAAACACGAATATAACGAACTCAAAACGTCGATACGACTAAACCAAGTTCATTGGGGCATTATATCAAACACGTTGTGGCCAATCTTTGATTGTTTACAACCAAACCTCAATTATACCAACATCAAATCCCCAAGAAGTGTTTCAAACCAACAAAACATCTTCAATACGATCAATAATCCAATATGAATATCCAAATTCGTGATTTCAACAACAATTAATCGAAAACCCCCAAATCCAACTTAATATTCAAAGTGTTCTTGAATAATCCTTCAATAATCCAATGAATGTTTATACAAACTCATAATCGTATGTATATCTCTTCATACAACATGATTATAACGTCTAAAACATCATATCTCAACACAAAATCGAAATCCAAGATGTTGAAGAAATTACCTCTTGAAGATCCAAACACTTCGATCCGATGAACATGAGTTAAATCGAGTATCCAAGCTTCCCACACGAATGAAGATGAAGAAAATCTAACACCCAAGTGATTGATGATGGAAAATCTCTCCCTCAAACTCTCTCTCTCGGATATAAGTTGAAGAAATGAGAAAATGAGGAAAAAGTCCCGACCAAGCCCTTATAAATTGTCGGAAGTTACGGCCGTAACTCGGCCTACTTACGGCCGTAACATCCCAGGTCAACGGCCTTACGGCCAGAACCACCACCAGACGGCCATAACTCGCCTTTCGCCTGTAAATCGCCGACAGCCATACGGCCGCTCAAGAATCGACTTACGGCGTAATCGCCTCGTCCAAAACACCTGCCGACATCCATATGGCCGTACCCGCACACCTTACGGGCGTAACTCGACCGATACGGCCGTATCCGGCCAAACTTACAGGCGTAAGCCCCCTTCGTCGAAACTGACCAGGCACCCTGCCTGCAACGTACGGTCATATCCGGCCAAGCCTTACGGCCGTACTTGCCTCATCTTACGGCCGTATGCCGCAACCCTTACGGCCGTAAGTCCCGTTCGTCCAAAATGGCCTGAAATCAACAAACGCCTGTTACGGCCGTATCCGACAATCCTTACGGCCGTAACTCGTTGCTGGACAAGATGAAAATCCGACAACCCCGATTTCTCGTTACGATTGATGAATGATCCGACATACCAAACGTATGCGAAAGTAAACAAGTCCAACACATGCCTAAGATGATACTACCAACACAAGGCTACCAATCACGATGATAATGATAATACTCCCGTCTCGATCCACAGACGAAGATGAAATGACGATCGGTAACTGATACACGGTTACAACATGCCAACAATGAAGGCAAATGAATGAATCATGAATGATGAGTGATTATTAATGAGTGAAAATTACTGAGTGACAAATATTGACTAATAAATACTGAATGATAATGAATGAATTACAACCGGGTATTACATACTCCCCCCTTAAAAAGAGTTTTGTCCCTAAAACTAAGGGTCAAACAACTCGGGATAACTCTCCCGCATACTCTCCTCGGTTTCCCAATTAGCCTCTTCGACTCCGTGTCTAGACCACTGAATCTTGACCAAAGGAATCTTCTTGTTCCTCAACTATTTTATTCATCGTTCTAAAACTCATATAGGACGCTCCTCATACGAATGATCATCCGCGATCTCGATTTCGTCGAACTGAAGTATGTGGCTCGGGTCGGAAACATACTTCCGAAACTGAGAGACGTGAAACACATTATGAATTCTGCTCAACGCCGGAGGTAAAGCCAATCGATAAGCTAACTCGCCTACTCTATCCAAAACTCAAACGGTCCAATGAATCTCGGACTCAACTTTCCTCATTTTCCGAAACGAAAAATACCTCGACTCGGGGACACCTTGACCAACACATGGTCACCTGTCTCGAACTCTAGTGGTCGACGACGATTATCTGCATAAGATTTCTGTCGACTCTGAGCTGTCAACAAACGACTCCTAATCAAAGATACCTTCTCCCGGGCGGCTATAAGCATATCGGGCTCGGTGCCAATTGATTCTGATAAGTCGTCCCTATTGGGATTCCACAGAAAATAAACGCAGTGGAAGAATAAACGGAATCCCTAAGAGGATCGATCAAGTAACGTATATACGAAAAGAAAAATACGAAGATCAAGGAATCAAAGTCCCATACCTATGATGTCTCTGAAAAACCTTCGTATGATGATGATGAATAGCTCTTCGTTCCAAACACCTAAAGCAAGGTGCCTCTACTTCACACGCCAGAACTTGATGGAAAAAATCGACAAGCTTCATTTCTTCAAGAATGCGGCTAGGGAAGCTTGTAGGAATTTTCTCTCTCAATGTATTCTTCTTATATATTGTCTCTAAGATCAAGATGAAGTTATCAACCTTATTCTGTCTCTCTAATTCGTGATTTTGAGTTCAAGGAAGAAGAAGAAGTTCTCTCTCTTTTCTAAAGACTTTTATTTATAAAAAAATGAAAGTCACCCTTTAACACATGAAGAGGGTATCAAATACACCTCACATATGTCACCTAGTGACATAAAATAAGTATAAAAGAGACAAGAGAGGGAGGGGGGCGGCCCTAAGGGAAATTTCCAAGAAGACGGGTCGAATTTACTCGGCTCGTGTATTGGATGTTCGTCAAAACGAATCCCTCGTGTACCGGATGTTCGTCAAACAAATCCGTTTTATTTCCAATGTGTTTGGACTAATTAATTAATCCAATTAATTAATTATATCAAACACAAATATATATTTATCTAAGAAATATAATTTATGAATTAAAGTAATCACCCAGTAACCTACTTACAATTCATAAGACCGCTATTTGATTTATCCGATAAATCAAAATTAGATATCTAATATCTAATATTATAAGAGAGATTATTAATTCACATTTATCCATCAATGATCCTATTGCGCAACTCCGTAGGTTCATCTCAGCCGGCATTGGGAGGAACCAATGAGTGCGGGCAGCACTTAGTCAGCCTAGCGGGCCGCACTGTAAACCCCGACTGAGAATGAATGAACGAATCATTCCAGAACCATTATGTCGTGAATACTATATATGTATAGACCCTTCATCAGATGTCCCGGTCAAGTCTTCGGGTCACGGTAAAGTCAAACCCTATTGTTAACTAAACTCTATACATGTGGTAATGCAAATCAAGACCGACTGATTAATAGTGTATTTAATACGACTATATCAGAATGCTTTGGCCAAAGACTTATGATCTTATTTGCCATTAACCGTATAGGACATTCGCCTGCTCACTAACAGTAGATAAAATCCTTTCTTGGCGTACAGTAAAGACTGCTACCTGCCCGTATATTCCGCACTTCGAGGTCGACTCAGCAATTAAGCAAATGAGTCTAACTACTCTAATGACACACTAAACGTCACAGGCACATCTTCTACTGAACCCTCAAGTCAAAGGTCCACGTATACTATCACAACCTTTCGATTCGTCATCGACTCTCCAAGAGTGAATACCGTGTGACTGAATTGAATATGTGTCGTGTTCGAGTATACTGGTCCCACCAATATACTTATAACTATGCTATCAAGACGTGCACACGTCCTAGCATCAGTTATACAAGTCTTATTAAAACTTAATGTCCTGTTAAGTTTTATCGACTTGCGAACTAGTTAAGCATTCGAGCTCTAAACACTTCTAGTGCCTATCTCCTTATCTCCGTAAGGAGTAGAATGTTCATTCTCAAATTCCAGGACTATTATTCTATATACCAAATCACAATGCCAATGATATACAATAATATAGAAATAATAATTGCCTTATTAAATATAATATTCATAATTACAATACAATTGCTCTCACTCTCTCATCCTCTGAGTGGCATTCGAGGGTATATTCCTAACAATCTCCCACTTGCACTCAATGCCACAAACTATGGTATCTAATACCCATACTCTCCAGATGTCTCTCTAAGACCTTATGAGATAGTGGCCTGGTAAGCGGATCAGCAACGTTATTTGCTGTGTCTACTCTCTGCAGTGTAACATTCCTATCCCGAACCATTTCTCTAACAAAATGATATTTTCTCGCAATACGTTTGGTGTTGTGGTGAGCCCTAGGCTCCTTAGCCTGTGCAACAGCTCCGTCGTTGTCACAAAACAAAGGTCACGGCTTCTGCGTTAGGAACCACTTGAAGTTCCTCGGTGAACTTCTTTATCCAAAAAGATTCTTTAGCCTCTCTGTGGCCGCACGATATTCGGCTTGACATGTAGAGATAGCGGTCGAACTTTGCTTGACACTTCTCCAAGAAACCGCCCACCATTCAAAGATAAAGATATACCCGATGTGGACATCCGAGCATCCATGTCCCCAAAAATCTGAGTCTGTATAACCCATCACTCTTAGTTCTCCACCGCCGTATGTTAGAACCAAGTCTTTAGTCCTCCTTAGGTACTTAAGAATGTTCTTTACTGATCCAATGTTCTGCCCGGATTTGATCGAAACCGACTTACTACGCTCACAAAGATAGGCAATGTCCGTCTAGTGCAATTCATAGCTTACTTGAGGCTACCTACTGCCGAAGCATAGGGCACCTTACTCATTTCCTTTCTGTCTTCCTCACTTTGAGGACACATCTCTAGGGAAAGTTTTGCACCATGTTGCATAGGAAGGAACCCTCTTTTTGAATCTTCCATCCTAAATCGCTTCAGGATTTTTCTATATAGAGGGCTTGGGAAAGACCTAACATTCTTTTCGCTCTATCCCAGAGAGACGAATACCTGAATATAGGTAGCTTCTCCCAAGTCTTTCATTAAGAACTCTTTAGAAAGCCAAGCTTTCACGTAATCCGAGCATTCCTACGTCGTTTCCTATAAGTAGAATGTCATCTACATATAGTATTAAGAACGCAATTTTGCTCCCACTAACCTTCTTGTAAATACAGGGCTCTTCTTCATTTTGGACAAAATCAAACTCTTTGACTGTCTCGTTAAAATGAAGATTCCAACTCTGTGAAGCTTGCTTCAGTCCATAAATGGCATGCTGAAGTTTTCATACTTTATGAATATTGGTTTGAGATATCAATCCCTTAGGCTGTTCCATGTAAATCTCCTCCTCTAGGAATCCATTTAGGAATGTCGTTTTCACATCCATTTGCCATATTTAATAATATAAGTGGGCTGCTATAGCAAGCATCATGCGAATAGACTTAATCATAGCTACAGGCGAGAAGGTCTCGAAGTAATCGATTCCTTCTCTTTCGGAATAACCCTTTGCCACAAGCCTGGCCTTATAGGTATCAACCTTGCCATCTCCATCAGTCTTTTTCTGATAGATCCATTTGTTTCCAATAGGCACTATGCCTTTAGGACGATCTACTAAAGTCCAGACCTGATTAGCATGCATTGAGTCTATCTCAGCTTCCATAGCTTCTTGCCACTTGGTGGAGTCAACGTCTACCATCGCTTGGTCGTATGTAGAAGGATCATTATCTTGACTACTTTCTGTCATCTCATGGACACCTAGTTCCTCTTGATGTAGATAGCCATACCTCTCAGGTATTTGAGAAATTCTACTAGACTTGCGAGGTTGTGTTTGTATTTTAGAAGGTTGGGTTCTAATATCTTGCATATGTGTCTCATTTGGTGTTTCTTTTATTTCTTCCAATGAAATATTTCTACCTGCCCCTCCTTCCTGAATAAACTGATCTTCCAGGAAGTGTGCTTGTATAGCAACGATGATCCTATGATCTTCGTGCATGTAGAATAAATATCCCATGGAATCCCCTGAATATCCTATGAAACGACCTTTCACAGACTTAGTTTCCAATTTCTCTACTTTAGTCTTCTTGACATAAGCAGGGCATCCCCAAATCCTAATGTGATTAAGACTTGGTTTCCTACCTCTCCACATCTCATGGGGAGTCTTAGGAACGGATTTGGAAGGACATCTGTTCAAGATATGCACAGCAGTAAGGAGCGCGTAACCCCACAAATAAATCAGTAGATCAGTATAGTTAAGCATGGAGCGAACCATGTCCAACAAGGTTCGGTTCCTTCTTTCTGATACACCATATAATTGTGGAGTAGCTGGAGGAGTGAATTGTGATACTATTCCTAGTTCTTTTAAGAACTCATTAAATTCGGTACTCATGTATTCACCACCCCAGTCTGACTGAAGAGTCTTAACACGGTTACCTATTTGATTTTCAACTAGGGCTTTAAATTCCTTGAATTTATCAAAAGCTTCAGACTTATGTTTCATTAAGTACACAAATTCATACCTGGTATGGTCATCAGTGAATGTAATGAAATACTGAAAGCCGTCTCGTGCCACTTTAAAAGGGCCACAGACGTCGGTATAGATCAATCCAAGTTTTTCAGCAGCTCTTTCAAAAGTCCCTGCGAAGGGTAACTTAGTCATTTTGCCTTGAAGGCAAGATTCACAAGTTGGATAGGGATCTGATCCCAATGGATCCGTTGTAATATCCGCAATTTCGGATTTCCGGTAATTTTCATTTTCGGCGGAGGTCCGTTTCGAAAACTCGCTTTTGACCGTTTCGTCATTCGGAGAATATTTAATTCTGCACTTTTTGTCATCCGAGTTCGTTTCGGTGCTGCTTTGTTGAGTTCCGTGCTTTTTAGCGACTTTTCCGCGCTTGAGTTCGGTTCTTGCGAATCTCGTTCGAAACTATCGTTTGGGGTTTTTCGTAAGTTCATTTAACGTTGTTATACGTGTTGTGAGCTTCGGTTTGATTATTCGTTGTCGTATGGTGATTTTCGGGCATTTGGGCCATTTTCGTAATTTCCCAAAGTTTGGGGTAATTACCTTCCGTTGTCGAATTTCGAGCCTTCGGGTGGTCGGAATCGTGTGTTCTCTTAGTGTTCGGATTCGTCTTTGTGAGTACTTCGTAACCGTATCTTCGGTTCGTATTCGTGTTCGGTTTCGGTGTCGTTTTGTTAAGTTCAGGATTACTAAACGACTTTTCTAAGTATGAGTTCGGCTTTGTTAGATCACCATTAATTCTTTGAAACTCCAAAAATTCTGAATCTTTACAATATTATAGAGCATCGAGTTAGCTTTCCAATGGTTTGAACGGTGAGTCAATCGGAGTCCGGACGAGAGAGTTATGGTCGTTTTAGCTCACCCGCTCGTTATTGGCCGATCACGCTGCCGAACTCGGCCGTGTCGTCCCGACACGGCCTGCGTCTGCATTTCGTCCGAAATGCCGGGTTTCGTCTCAGACCCGACCGTGTCGCCTCGACACGGCCCGTGCTGCACTCGTCCGGAAATGCCGGACCGATCGCTGACACGCCCGACCGTGTTCCAGACACGGTCGAGTCGTGCCGAAGTCGCCGCTTGACGGAGTCACTATCGGGCGACGCGACCGTGTCTAGCGGTGACACGGTCGAGTCCTCACGCCGCCGTGGTCGGCTATTTAAGGCACGACCGAGTCATATCCGGCATTTTCCACTTTTCTTCGTTCCTTCCGCGATTTTTCACTATAGATCGATGGTTTTGAGTAGAATCAACTTATATAAACATGTTTTGGAAGTTGGAATCATGGATTAACATCATCTTCCACCCGGATCGAAGGTAAGAACACCTAAACTTTTGCTTTTTGGATGTTCTTGGGGTTTCTTAGTGTTTTGGCCGATTTTCTTTGTTTTGATTGATTCTCGATGAAACTTGATTGTAAACTCGTAATCATTCAATACCCTTGAAGTTTTGTGGAACGGATTTGAGTATTTCTTTGAATAATCGATTAAATTGGACTACGCCTTCAAAGTGTCCGATAAAATGCTTCAATGGGTAGAACTTGGGAAGTTCCATACGTTTCGTAGAATTGTGATTGAATTGATATCGTTGTGACTTAGAACGAATTCTTGTGAAGAACTCGAGTGGAACCCTTTCGTTCGTTGCCTTCTTTGGGGTCCGAGCTTCCTGGTCGAACCGTGTTCTTCGGAGCGTTCGTAGCGGTTATTAAGGCAAGTATCTTACTATACGACTTGTATCTTGCGACTAGTAATCACGTATGAGATTTATGATGATTTTGCGTGCCTTCGTAAATATGTTCCGTTTGAGTTGGTTGTGTTTTCCAAATTTGAAGGCTTTGTGATAATAGTGTTATATTGGTATACGTGTTAGGCGTTGTGCCATTTGTGCGGGATTGCGATGTACATATGAGATGGTTGTACACGTGGTTGTGCAATGTATTGTGTACCGAATGTGTGTTATGTTGGTTAAATGTCGTTGATTGATGATAGTTGTTGCGAGTGTTGAGGTTGTGTTATGTGCGTGCAATGTATGATTTTGTGGTGATCAAGATGATTGATTAATTGTGCTCATTGTTGTATGTAATGCGAATGTGATGTGCTGGAACGCTAGGTTCACTCGTGCGGGTTCGACGGGGCCTACGAGGATTCATGGCACAGGTCCATGGGATCGGAACTTAGTGTGTGGTGCTGAGGTCCAATCGTGCGGGTCTGACGAGGCCTACGATGATTCATGGCACAGGTCCATTGAATCAGGACACAAGACGCCCAACCGCAAGTGGTTCGACGGAACCTACGGTGACACGTGACACAGGTTCACGGGGTCGGGATTGTTTGTTGTGATTGTTGTGTTTGCTCAATCCGTGTGGGTTGTTGAACCTACGGAGACTCGTGGCAAGCGATCACGGAGTCATGAGCATAATTGATTGTTGTGATTGTTGTGTTTGCTCGATCCGTGTGGGTTGTTGAACCTACGGAGACTCGTGGCAAGCGATCACGGAGTCATGAGCATGATTGATTGTTGTGATTGTTGTGATTGGTTAAGTCCGTGTGGGTTGTTGAACCTACGGAGACACGTGACAGGGGATCACGGTGTCACGAACTATGTTTTGTAAATCAAACTTTTTTGTAAGAAAGTTTTAAGAAAAGAATGTTGGGCCGAGCCCCATGAGATTTATGGAAATGTTTTCGTACTGTAAATTGTTGTAATACAATTTTGAGATTTGGGTTAAGACCCTAAGATTTTCGAAAGGTTTTGAAATTCTAAAATTTCCGAGGTGATAATCTTATTTTCGAATGCTTCATAGCTTATCTTTCCTTGTGAAAACCTCCCGGGGATATTTTGATACTTGATTGTCATATTTGATTCACGATTATTACTTGCTTGTTATATTTCGTATGATTTGATACTTGCACTAGTAAAACAGTGGAGTTTTACTAACCCCCGAGTAATCGGGGGGTGGATGTCTGTTCTGCGTCCAGGTACATGCAGGTTCAGGGGAGCAGTCACAGGATTGGCACAAGGGGATGACGAGCTGCGATACTAATCAAGAGTTGAGAGTTGGTAGAGTTTAGTTGTATTGTTAGAGTTGATTCAGTCTCCCGCTATATTGTATTTCGACCCCTGTGTGGGTAATGTTATTTAAGTCAGTTTTATTGATTGGGTTGTGTGACCTCATCGGTCTGTGTATTCACGTGTAAGTGACCATATCGGTCCGTATCATTTTGTTGTTTGACCCTGGTCGGGCAAGCATTTGGTCGTTTATGGATGTTTAGCCTGGTAGATCCTTGTGGCAAGGGTCTACGGCGTGTAATTTTCCCATATGGTTTTGGGGATGTTACATTTATGGTACCAGAGCTTAGGTTGCGGAAACCTAGGCTGTCGGGTCGAGTCAAGTCGTGATTTGTCGAGTAATGTGTTGTCATGTCGTTTGAGTCATCAGGTGACAAGTTGAGTTGTGCGTAGTCACAATGTATCGGTTATGTTGTCGGACGAGATTGGTATCGTGGGCGACCGTCACCTCCGTGCGACCTGTGGATGTAAGTCTCCTCTTTTATGCGAAGTACCTGTGTATCTCGATTTTATCTTAGTGAGTTAATTGCGGTGCATGATTTTCTTTACACAGTATTGTGTAATATAATTGTGTTTAGTACTTGTGGCATATAGTATGTGTATAGAACTGGGCACATTATTGTTTTATCTTTGAACCACCGGGTGGTGTGGTATGGTGTGGAAGTTGTAAACCTTGATGGATTTCGAAAAGGTATCGGCGACTGAGTTTTATTTTGAAAATCGATTCCCTTAACCGAGTTTTGACATTATGGCCTTGATCGTTTTGGCGAAATTCTTATGACGGTATTTAGTATTTTGTAAATGGCTTTTGTGAGTTTTTGAAATATTACCGTCATCGCCCTTTGGCGTTTTTGTAAATAGTTTTTATCTGGTGGGTTCCGGCAGGACCCACAACGCTATAATGTTCCGTGTAATTACCTGAGATTTTTGGGCATTCTAGCCTTGAATTATCTTTGAAAATCTTGAGTATCCTAGAAATAAATTTCGAGACGCACGTTTAAAATGAATTGTTTTCTCATGGTACTTCCAAGGTGCCACGATATGTTTCCGAATTCTTCTACCTCGAGGACCAAAATGTTTTGAGATATTTTTCAATGTTTTATAAACACTTTTACTTAGACCCGAGGGTCGAATATTTCCGAAAGTTTTTCACGAAAAGAAAGTGTCCTCATTTTTATCGAATGCGAAATAGTTTTCCAAAGTCTCGATAACGATGTCTCACGATTGTACTTTTTTTTGAAGGGTGATACACAAGATCAATCGGTGTTTCCAAAATTATTTTCAAAAGGAGGTTTTCGTTTTTAAAAACCTATCCATTCCCGTTTGAGGGCTGGGTATGTATGTATGATGTTCACGTTGTCGTTATGATGTTTGCTCCCGAGTATGATCGAATTGGTGCCATGAACGTCGAGGCGTTGCCACGCATTTGCTGTACTAGCCCTCTGTGAGAGGTGTGAACCGGTGTTTATTGTTTATCGCCTCGTGGCGATTTGCGTGTTGTCGCACGAGTGTGAGATGTTGAAGCTTGGGTTTGTACGTTTGTGTACATGTGTGATTGTTTCATAATGTTTGTAATTATGTGCTGATTATCGTTCGGGCCGTTGATGTCGCCGAACGATACTGTCGTTGTTGTAAGTGTTTGTGTGTGTATTACTTTACGATGGTAATCGTTGTATATGATATGTTTTATGATTCTTTATTATGCTGAGTCGGCATCTCCGGTATGTTGTTTTGCGGTGTTATGTTCCATTGTATCTAGCATCTGTATTTTCGATATGCCGAGCCGAGGCATTTCGAACGTATTGTGCCGGGGGCATGTACGTGCCAATTGTCCTTCTCGTCAGTAACGCTTTTCAAGTGTGGACCCGAGAGACACAGGATCCAGTTTTGCGAGTTGGGTTCCGAGTCTTTCGGGGCGCGAACTTCAGTAAAGATATGAGGATCGGATCTGAGAGGCCCATGGGAGATATTTCTGCCGTTTGCTTTTTGTGTTGTCACCTTACTCCAGTTGTTGTGAGTTGCGGGAACGACATTTCTTTTATAAGAGGTCGAATGTAATGCCTGTATCGTTTTGAATTCTGCATTTCCTCTTTCTCAGGTCTATCGACTCGTCGTGTTCGTTGATACTTTATGAACTTGTTCTGTATTTCGGTTTCATCGTTCGAACGAACTGTGATCTTGTTGTGGGTCGATCTGGTTATCGATGTGACTTTTTGGGTTCAGTTCGATTCTTGTGAACCTTGTTCGGGAGTGACCTCATATGGTTCTATTAGTTCTTTTATTCGAAGTGGATCGGATTTGGAACTCTTGTGTTTTCGACTCTGTCGACTCATTATGTTCGTTGACATTTCTGAGCTTGTCCTGCCCCTTGCTTTTGTTGATCGAACGAGTGTGGTATTGTTTTGTAATAACTCATTTGTCGTTGTGACTTTTCAATCGCTATTCCCTTTCCTGTGGATCTTATGGGAATGCACGTCTTGTTGTTCTCACCAGATCATCCTGGGAGTTGTTGTTTGAATTTTCTTATCCTTCGTGTTTCGAACATGATTGTTCGATTTTTGTTGTCTCGATCGTTGTGGTTCGATCGTTTGTTTGTTCGGTTTTGTTCTCATTTCGTGATTGTTAAGCATTCAGGCTCCTTCCTAATTCCCTTAAGTTCGGGAAATTAGTCTCGTTTTCGATCTTCCAACCCTTGGGCGGTGGGATTCTGTATTTGTTCAGCGGTTGGCTCGCGTTTTGATTGATGTACCGTTGGGTTGGTCAATCATATTGATTTTCGTTCGTTGTGTTTTGTGATTGTCGGATAATTGACTTGGCTATATTATCCGTTTGATGACGCTTGTCATTTGTTGGTTTTATTATATCCCTAACGGCGATGTTGTGTTGGTCGCCGTGGAGCGTGTTTTCACGCCGTATATTCCTTTGCGTTGTTTGTAACATTTCGCCGTTGGGCGTTAGTTACGCATTCTTGTGTATCTTGTTGAGTTTTTCCTAGCGGAATATTTCTTCCCCCTACTTGTTTTAAGTTTCGGGACGAAACTTCTTTTAAGGAGGGTAGAATGTAATATCCGCAATTTCGGATTTCCGGTAATTTTCATTTTCAGCGGAGGTCCGTTTCGAAAACTCGCTTTTGACCGTTTCGTCATTCGGAGAATATTTAATTCTGCACTTTTTGTCATCCGAGTTCGCTTTGGTCTTTGCTTTGTTGAGTTCCGTGCTTTTTAGCGACTTTTCCGCGCTTGAGTTCGGTTCTTGCGAATCTCGTTCGAAACTGTCGTTTGTGGTTTTTCGTAAGTTCATTTAACGTTGTTATACGTGTTGTGAGCTTCGGTTTGATTATTCGTTGTCGTATGGTGATTTTCGGGCATTTGGGCCATTTTCGTAATTTCCCAAAGTTTGGGGTAATTACCTTCCGTTGTCGAATTTCGAGCCTTCGGGTGGTCGGAATCGTGTGTTCTCTTAGTGTTCGGATTCGTCTTTGTGAGTACTTCGTAACCGTATATTCGGTTCGTATTCAGGTTCGGGTTTCGGTGTCGTTTTGTTAAGTTCAGGATTACTAAACGACTTTTCTAAGTATGAGTTCGGCTTTGTTAGATCACCATTAATTCTTGGAAACTCCAAAAATTCTGAATCTTTACAATATTATAGAGCATCGAGTTAGCTTTCCAATGGTTCGAACGGTGAGTCAATCGGAGTCCGGACGAGAGAGTTATGGTCGTTTTAGCTCACCCGCTCGTTATTGGCCGATCACTGCCGGCCGAACTCGGCCGTGTCGTCCGACACGGCCCGTGCCGTACTCGTCCGGAAATGCCGGTTTCGTCTCAGACCGACCGTGCCGTCCCGACACGGCCCGTGCTGCATTTCGTCCGGAAATGCCGGAACCGACTGCCGACACGCCCGACCGTGTTCCAGGACACGGTCGAGTCGTGCCGAGTCGCTGTCGGACGGGTCACTATCGGGCGACGCGACCGTGTCTAGCAGGACACGGTCGAGTCCCTGCCGGCCAGGGTCGGCTATTTAAGGCCTGGACCGAGTCATATCCGGCATTTTCCACTTTTCTTCGTTCCTTCCGCGATTTTTCACCATAGATCGATGGTTTTGAGTAGAATCAACTTATATAAACATGTTTTGGAAGTTGGAATCATGGATTAACATCATCTTCCACCCGGATCGAAGGTAAGAACACCTAAACTTTTGGTTTTTGGATGTTCTTGGGGTTTCTTAGTGTTTTGGCCGATTTTCTTTGTTTTGATTGATTCTCGATGAAACTTGATTGTAAACTCGTAATCATTCAATACCCTTGAAGTTTTGTGGAACGGATTTGAGTATTTCTTTGAATAATCGATTAAATTGGACTACGCCTTCAAAGTGTCCGATAAAATGCTTCAATGGGTAGAACTTGGGAAGTTCCATACGTTTTCGTAGAATTGTGTTTGAATTGATATCGTTGTGACTTAGGAACGAATTCTTGTGAAGAACTAGAGTCGGAACCCTTCCGTTCGTTGCCTTCTTTGGGGTCCGAGCTTCCCGGTCGAACCGTGTTCTTCGGAGCGTTCGGTAGCGGTTATTAAGGCAAGTATCTTACTATACGACTTGTATCTTGCGACTAGTAATCACGTATGAGATTTATGATGATTTTGTGTGCCTTCGTAAATATGTTCCGTTTGAGTTGGTTGTGTTTTCCGAAATTTGAAGGCTTTGTGATAATAGTGTTATATTGGTATACGTGTTAGGCGTTGTGCCATTTGTGCAGGATTGCGATGTACATATGAGATGGTTGTACACGTGGTTGTGCAATGTATTGTGTACCGAATGTGTGTTATGTTGGTTAAATGTCGTTGATTGATGATAGTTGTTGCGAGTGTTGAGGTTGTGTTATGTGCGTGCAATGTATGATTTTGTGGTGATCAAGATGATTGATTAATTGTGCTCATTGTTGTATGTAATGCGAATGTGATGTGCTGGAACGCTAGGTTCACTCGTGCGGGTTCGACGGGGCCTACGAGGATTCATGGCACAGGTCCATGGGATCGGAACTTAGTGTGTGGTGCTGAGGTCCAATCGTGCGGGTCTGACGAGGCCTACGATGATTCATGGCACAGGTCCATTGAATCAGGACACAGTACGTCCAACCGTGTGGGTTCGACGGAACCTACGGTGACACGTGACACAGGTTCACGAGGTCGGGACTGTTTGTTGTGATTGTTGTGTTTGCTCAATCCGTGTGGGTTGTTGAACCTACGGAGACTCGTGGCAAGCGATCACGGAGTCATGAGCATAATTGATTGTTGTGATTGTTGTGTTTGCTCGATCCGTGTGGGTTGTTGAACCTACGGAGACTCGTGGCAAGCGATCACGGAGTCATGAGCATGATTGATTGTTGTGATGGTTGTGATTGGTTAAGTCCGTGTGGGTTGTTGAACCTACGGAGACACGTGACAGGGGATCACGGTGTCACGAACTATGTTTTGTAAATCAAACTTTTTTGTAAGAAAGTTTTAAGAAAAGAATGTTGGGCCGAGCCCCATGAGATTTATGGAAATGTTTTAAATCAGTAAATTGTTGTAATACAATTTTGAGATTTGGGTTAAGACCCTAAGATTTTCGAAAGGTTTTGAAATTCTAAAATTTCCGAGGTGATAATCTTATTTTCGAATGCTTCATAGCTTATCTTTCCTTGTGAAAACCTCCAGGATATTTTGATACTTGATTGTCATATTTGATTCACGATTATTACTTGCTTGTTATATTTCGTATGATTTGATACTTGCACTAGTAAAACAGTGGAGTTTACTAACCCCGAGTAATCGGGTGGATGTCTGCTCAAGGCCCGTGTACATGCAGTTCGGGGAGCAACACAGATTGGCACAAGGGGATGACGAGTGCGATACTAATCAAGAGTTGAGAGTTGGTAGAGTTTAGTTGTATTGTTAGAGTTGATTCGGTCTCCCGCTATATTGTATTTCACCCCGTGTGGGTAATGTTATTTAAGTCGCTTTATTGATTGGGTTGTGTGACCTCATCTGGCCCGTGTATTCACGTGTAAGTGACCATATCGGTCCGTATCATTTTGTTGTTTGACCCTGGTCGGGCAAGCATTTGGTCGTTTATGGATGTTTAGCCTGGTAGATCCTTGTGGCAAGGGTCTACGGCGTGTAATTTTCCCATATGGTTTTGGGGATGTTACACCCGTAAGCCCATCTTTCTCCATTTTATGAACCTTGGTCTGACCGATATGACCAAGTCTAAGATGACACTTAAGTGCTTGGTTCGTTTCATCCCTACCACGCTTCCTAGTTATAGTGTTCACAGTTGTTTTATTCTTTAAATTTAAATGGTATAAACCATTTAATAATGTAGCAGTACCAACCAGTTTATTTCTGAAATAAATACGATAGGACCCATCTCCAATAAAGAAGTGAAATCCCGTTCGGTCCATGACCGGAATTGATACAATATTCTTGTGCCCCTTGGGCAAAACAAGTACATCATCTAAAGTAAGAATAAAACCAGATTCTAAATCCAACATAAGGGATCCGATATCAGAAGCCTCGACACTATGCCCACTTCCTACGGTGACCATCACCTCCCCTGAATCCAGCTTCCTACTTCGTTCTAGATCCTGATTCATTGTACAAATGTGAGAACTCGCACCGGAATCAAGTATCCAAGAAGTAGAATATACAGATACAGAACAATTTGTTTCTAAAACCAGTAGTTCCGTACCTGAAGGCGCATTACGGTCAAGCTTTGGACAGTACCTCTTCCAGTGGCCTAGCTCGCCGCAGTTGAGGCATACATCCATTTTCTTGGCCCCCTTGCTCTTTTGAACCATTGGGGCCTTTCCCTTTCCCTTGTCGATCTTGGCTATTGGACCTGACTGCTTCTTGTTCTTTTTCTTCTTATTCTTGGCCTTCCAAGTCCCAGAAGAAATCACAAGTGCAACTTCCTTTCCCTTTGTCTTCATCTGAGACTGTGCATTCGTCAGTTTGTTCATTAGCCCAGCTAAGTTACATGCAATCTTATTGCAGTTGAAGGTCATGACAAATTGTGAAAAGGAGTCAGGAAGTGACTGCAGGATAAGGTCAGTTTGGAGAGATGCATGCATCTGAAAATCAAGAGCTTCCAATCTCTCAATCATCGCGATCATCTTGAGGATATGGTCCTCAACCCTCTCTCCTTCCTTCATCCTGGCGCCGAATAATTGCTTCGATATCTCATATCTAGCAGTTCGGCTATGCTCTCCATAGAGCTCAGCCAGGTGCGATAACATGGCTCTCGAAGACGTCATCTTTTCATGGGCACGTTGAAGCTCATTGGTCATTGAGCCTAACATGTACCCTCGCACTCTTATGTCGTCTTTTACCCATTTCTCATGGGCATCGACATCTTCCTGATTGGCTCGGGTTCTTGCAGGAGCCGCTGGGATGTCCGCCTCCAAAACGTATCCCAAAGATTTCCATAGTTAGGACAATCCTCAAGTTCAAGCCACCCACATAGTTCGGACTACCAGACGTTCTTTTCAAGTAGTATAGCGAGTGGGTTCATTGTCATATTGAGAGTTTTGTTAACTGCAGAGAATAATTTAAGATTCGTTAGTGATTATTTAATTATGATCCGAATAAAGAATTTAAGGGCTTTCTTTATTCATAACTCGGCTCCCACTATTTTATCGGCATTTACATACTCCCATGTTAAATCTGGAAGTCTTGGGTGACTTCATAGTGGTGATCGATTTCTTTACAAAGTTTAATAGAGGGCAACCCATACGGTTTCTATTCTATTATTCTTTATAAAGTGGTGTCTAATACCAACCCATCTAATGGATGATTCGATCTTCTTTTACCCCTAGTTCACTTGCCCTCAACCCATTCGGTTTCTATGGCTCGCTGAACTATCTAAGTTTAAACCGTCAGCTCCTATTAGTCTGACAGTTGAATCTTACCCGGCAACCCATACGGTTTATAGAGGTTTGATTTGTCACAACCAAAGGCATCTAATGCACTCTAGGAATTTATCAACTTTCCCCAAAAATATTACCCCGACATACTCGGAAGAATAATATTCCGATTTAGATTTTAATTTTCCATGAGTTTGACGGAGGGTAGGAAACCTCGTAACCTTTATAACTTAGTGTTTGTAAGTGGGAGTATTAACGGGATTATATGTTACACTTTGCACATTAATCCGTTTATAAGCGCGGTTTGTGGTTTGTCAATCATTCAAAATGAAAAACAATAAATAGCAACCTAGTTACTACCAACATATAGCTCATGGACTTTTTCCTAAGTATTGGGCCAAGCCAAATAAAGAAAGGAAAAACACAGTATTGATTCTTCGTCTTCTAGTCGGTCGTCTTCGGTCTTTGTCATAGCCATATGAAGAATTATATCATTGAACAATACGTCCTATTATACATGTTTTCTAGTAAAAATAAATAGGCTCAAAACGGCCTTTACAACCATATCGAATCGAATAAATCAACAACTAAGTCCACGAGCTATATCACCATCACATAAGGCATTCCATACAATATGTAACGATAAATGAAATTAAATAATCAATTAATATATTAATTCAATTAATATAAAAATTAATCTATTTAATTTCTACAATATTAATCAAATTAATATTTATAATCGTCATTTTAATCCGTTCAAAGTAATCCGGCCTAAACAATATTCTCGTCTAATAATTTCCCTTAATAAGAAATATTCCAAATATTTTATTAAATCCAATTAAATCCAATTTAAATTTCGGAAATTATTACAACGAAATATAAACACAAAAATGGAGTCCCGGAAAATCCTAGATTGCCCAGCCCACGGCCCGATTCAAAATCGGGCCGAAAACCCGAGAACCGCCCGGACCGAGTCACTCTCGGCCACTGCCCGGCAGGCTGGCCGAGCTTACTAGTCTGCTACAGTAGCCTACCGAGTCACTCTCGGCCGGCCAGGCAGCAGCTGCGTCTTCGTGCGGTATTCGTGTTTAACCCCCGTTTTTCTCATTTTTTCGACTTGCTTCCATAATGAAAAAGTTTCTTAACTTCATGAAGAACTTATAAATCAACAAAAATCAAATTTTTCCAATTTATAATTCACATAAAATAGTCAAAACTTGACTTACTACAAACGATTAAATTTCTTCGATTATATCTATTATGATTCTAAATCATAAGCATCATCAAATAACATTCCAAATGCAAACATGATCGTATATACGATATATTAGACCTCTCTCCGATATCACTTTTGGGATTCCATAGAAAATAAACGCAGCGAAAGAATAAACGGAATCCCTAAGAGGATCGATCAAGTAACGTATATACGAAAAGAAAAATACGAAGATCAAGGAATCAAAGTCCCATACCTATGATGTCTCTGAAAAACCTTCGTATGATGATGATGATGATGATGATGAAGAGCTCTTTGTTCCAAGAACCTAAAGCAATGTGCCTCTACTTCACACGCCAGAACTTGATGGAAAAAATCGACAAGCTTCATTTCTTCAAGAATGCGGCTAGGGAAGCTTGTAGGAATTTTCTCTCTCAATGTATTCTTCTTATATCTTGTCTCTAAGATCAAGATGAAGTTATCAACCTTATTCTCTCTCTCTAATTCGTGATTTTGAGTTCAAGGAAGAAGAAGAAGTTCTCTCTCTTTTCTAAAGACTTTTATTTATAAAAAAATGAAAGTCACCCTTTAACACATGATTGAGGGTATCAAATACACCTCACATATGTCACCTAGCGACACAAAATAAGTATAAAAGAGACAAGAGAGGGAGGGGGTGTCCCTAAGGGAAATTTCCAAGAAGACGGGTCGAATTTACTCGGCTCGTGTATTAGATGTTCGTCAAAACGAATCCCTCGTGTACCGGATGTTCGTCAAACGAATACGTTTTATTTACAATGTGTTCGGGCTAATTAATTAATCCAATTAATTAATTATATCAAACACAAATATATATTTCTCTAAGAAATATAATTTATGAATTAAAGTAATCACCCAGTAACTTACTTACAATTCATAAGACCGCTATTTGATTTATCCGATAAATCAAAATTAGATATCTAATATCTAATATTATAAGAGAGATTATTAATTCACATTTATCCATCAATGATCCTATTGCGCGACTCCGTAGGTTCGTCTCAGCCGGCATTGGGAGGAACCAATGAGTGCGGGCGGACTTAGCCAAACTGGCGGCCGCATCAGAACCCCGACTGAGAATGAATGAACGAATCATTCCAGAACTATTATGTCGTGAATACTATATACGTATAGACCCTTCATCAGATGTCCCGGTCAAGTCTTCGGGTCACGGTAAAGTCAAACCTCATCATGTTGACTAAACTCTATACATGTGTTAATGCAAATCAAGACCGACTGATTAATAGTGTATCTAATACGACTATATCAGAATGCTTTGGCCAAAGACTTATGATCTTATTTTCCATTAACCGTATAGGACATTCGCCTACTCACTAACAGGAGATAGAATCCTTTCTTGGCGTACAGTAAAGACTGCTACTTGCCCGTATAGTCCGCACTTCGAGGTCGACTCAGCAATTAAGCAAATGAATCTAACTACTCTAATAACAAACTAAACGTCACAGACACATCTTCTACTGAACCCTCAAGTCAAAGGTCCACGTATACTATCACAACCTTTCGATTCGTCATCGACTCTCCGAGAGTGAATACCGTGTGACTGAATCGAGTATGAGTCGTGTTCGAGTATACTGGTCCCACCAATATACTTATAACTATGCTATCAAGACGTGCACACGTCCTAGCATCAGTTATACAAGTCTTATTAAAACTTAATGTCCTGTTAATTTTTATCGACTTGCGAACTAGTTAAGCATTCGAGCTCTAAACACTTCTAGTGCCTATCTCCTTATCTCCATAAGGAGTAGAATGTTCACTCTCAAATGCAAGGACTATTATTCTATATGCCAAATCACAATGCTAGTGATATACAATAATATAGAAATAATAATTGCCTTATTAAATATAATATTCATAATTACAATACAATTGCTCTCACTCTCTCATCCTCTGAGTGGCATTCGAGGGCATATTCCTAACAGTCACAACACAAAGGAGATCGACAACGACGACCGTACAAGGCCTCGTAAGGTGCTATCTTAATCGAAGCGTGCCAACTATTATTATACGTGAACTCAATCAACGGTAATTGGGCTTCCCAATCGTCTTTCCAATCGAGGACGCATGCCCTCAACATGTCCTCCAATGTCTGAATAGTCCTCTCTGATTGTCCGTCGGACTGAGGATGAAAAGCGGTACTGAGATTAAGCTGAGTTCCCATAGCACGATGAACTAATTTCCAAAAATGTGACACGAATCATCCGTCACGATCGGAAACGATACTTTTAGGAGTACCATGCAATCTCACAATCTCTTTGATGAACAACTAGGCCAGTCTCTCGGGACCCCACGTATCCTTAATCTCAAGGAAATGAGCTGACTTAGTTAAACGATCCATAATTACCCAGATTGTATTTATGCCACGACGACTCGTCGGCAAACTCGTGATGAAATCCATAGAAATGTCTTCCCACTTCCACTCTGGAATAGGGAGAGGTTTCAGCATACCCGCCGGTCGCTGATGTTCAATCTTGACTTGCTAACAGGTTAAGCATCTCGAAACAAATTCTGCGACTTCTCGCTTCATATTACTCCACCAGTAATTTTGTTTCAAGTCCTTGTACATCTTGCTAGACCCCAGATGAACGGAATAAGGGGTAGCATGAGCTTCTCTCAAAATCGAGTTTTTCAACTCGTCATTCGCCGGTATGCACAACCGATTCTTAAATCGCAAAAGTCCATCCTCGTGGACCACAAATCCAGGGGCTTTCCCCTGAGCCATATCCTCACGGATGCGCAACAATGATGGGTCTAAACCCTGATTCACTCTGATTTCCTCCTCAAGTGGCGATGAAATTTCTAACATGCAAAGTTGCCCTTGCACTCGCTGAAGCCAGACCACGATCTCGGGTTTAAGAAATTCCTGTTGAAGTTCCTTCTGAGCTGTTAAACGAGCAAGCATTTGCTCCTGAACGGACTTACTACTCAATGCCTCGGCAACCACGTTTGCCTTACCCGGGTGGTATAGGATCTCGATATCATAATCTTTGATTAGTTCCAACCACCGCCTCTGTCGCATATTTAACTCCTTCTGAGTAAATATATACTTCAAGCTCTTATGATCAGTGTATATCTGACAGCTAACGCCATAAAGGTAATGACGCCAAATCTTCAACGCGAAAACCACGACTGCTAGCTCCAGGTCGTGGGTTGAATAATTAACCTCGTAAGGTCTCAATTGCCGTGAATCATAGGCAATAACCTTCCCATTCTGCATTAATACACATCCGAGACCGTGTCCGGACGCGTCACTATAAACCACGAATCCTTCCGTCCCTTGTGGCAAGGAAAGTATAGGTGCTGAAATTAACCGGCTCTTGAGCTCCTCAAAACTCTGTTGACATGCGTCGGACCACGTGTATTTCTTATCCTTTCGCAAAAGGTTCGTCAATGGTTGAGCGAGTTTAGAAAATCCTTCCAAACCGTCGATAATAACCGGCTAATCCGAGAAAGCTTTGGATTTCCTTAACATTCTTCGGAGGTAACCAATATTGGATAGCCTCCGTCTTCTGAGGATCAACACGCAATCCGTATGATGAAATTACATGCCCAAGAAACGTCACTTCGGACATCCAGAATTCACATTTGGAAAACTTTCCATAAAGTTTCTCTCGTCTAAACACATCGAGAACATGGTGAAGGTGAAACTCATGCTCCTCCCGGTCACGAGAGTAAATCAAAATGTCATCAATGAAGACAACCACGAACTGATCCAGATAATCGATGAATACTCGATTCATTAACTCCATGAATACCGCAGGTGCATTAGTTAACTCAAACGGCATTACCATGAACTCATAATGACCATAGCGTGTACGAAACACTGTCCTTGCGATATCCGACTCTCGAATTCGTAACTGATGATATCCAGATCTCAAGTCGATCTTGGAAAATACTGAAGCTCCCTGAAGTTGATCTAAGAGATCATCAATACGGGGTAGAGGATACTTATTCTTGATCATCACCCTGTTCAACTCCCGATAATCAATACACAAGCGAATCGAACCATCCTTCTTCTTGACAAACAACACTGGTGCTCCCCACGGGGACGCACTCGGTCGGATATAACCTTTCTCGAACAATTCCTCAAGTTGATTCTTCAACTCCTGCATTTTGATCGGGGCCATCCGGTACGGCGCCTTCGATATCGGGGACGTACCGGGCTCCAACTCAATCGTGAATTCCACATCTCTCTATGGAGGCAAACCAGGTAACTCGTCTCGAAATACATCAGCATATTCTCTCACTACCGGAATATCCATCAACATTATTGGTGATTTCTCGGTTTTGGTCATATAGCACCAATAACCAACACACCCCTGACTGAGTAATTTCACTGCTTTCATCAAGTTAATGACCTTACCAGAACAGCTGGGATTACCTCCCTGAAAAACATATTCGACCCCATCGTCTGAAATGATAGTGACCATATGCTTACGGACACTAATGATGGCATCGTGACGATCCATCCAATCAATACCCAAGATGACTTCGTCTCTCGGCAAATCTACTACAATTAGGTCCGCTAGCCATACACGGCCATGAAGCTGAATCGGACAATTCTGAATCTCATGATTTCCAATAATTCGTCTACCATCAGGTAGTCCAATGACATACGGCTCGGAACTTGTAGCACTACCCATACGTAGCCTACTCAAACATGACTCGGAAATGAATGAATACGATGCACCAGTATCAAAAAGGGTACACACAGGTTAAGATAGAATATCGAGTGTACCTGAGATCATCTGGGCCTCCGGGTCCTCGTTCTTCTTCATCTCATAAATTCGGGGCTTGCCGGCCACCGAACCGGACGCTCCCGTCTGATATCTCTTAGCTCTGTCTTTGTTTGCTCCCATCGTCTTGAACGACGCAGACTGAGTGGCCTGAGATGACGCCGGAGTAGGTTTGGAGTCCCTTCAGCAAAAACGGGCCTTATGCCCAGCAATCCCACAGTTATGACACGTGATAGTCTGCCTCGGACACTTGGTGCTGACAAGACCAAGATCCCAACAGTTAAAATAGGTGATGGCCGAACTGGCCGCTCGGGACTGTGATTCCGCCAGTCTGGGTGCCACAGGAGGTCGCTCAGAGAAAGTAGTGCCTGCACGATGCTTCTTAAAGGTTGTCTGACCGCCTTCAGACTGATTACGATTCTTGGACTTCTTGCTAGCAGATGAAGGTTGCTGCTTAGCAATCTCCTTAGCAGTAAGCTCATAAGTAAGAGCCTTCTCAATGAATTCGGACAGAGTGGTGCAATTATGATTAAGTAACTGCATCTGCATACGGGGTTTCAGCCTCTTGCTGAAATACTTAATCTTATCCGCCTCGAAGTGAATGATAGATGAGGCGAACGGAAGAAGTTCCTGAAATTTCTCGGTAATGGCGAGAACATCCTCGTCTGCTGAGGAGTCAGGAGTGAGTAATTCTGATAGCTTGGCCTCCCTGAGTGGGGCTGGATAATACCTCTCCATCAAGAGAGTCTTGAATTGATCCCAAGTACATGATCCGTCGGTGGGCTTCAATGATAACCACCAATAATGAGCGCTCTTACCCAGATAGTAAGCCGCAACTGAAACTTTGTGTCCTTCGGGACACTCTACCATAGCAAACAACTTCTCGAAATGCTCGAGCCAATGAACAATATCCGCCGGCTCAGATGAGACCTCAAAAGTAGGTGGCCTTTGGCGAGAGATGTCGCCGATGATACTGCCCACACTCCTCTCTTGCCTCTGAGGTGGCGGCGGAGGAGCCTGTTGATTTTGAGTAGATGAGTTATGCATCGTCTCCATCAGTTGTGCAATCTGAGTCATTTGGGCCATCATGCCCTGCATAAAAGCGAGTCGATCAACCCGAACACCTTCTGACTGAGTTGTGCCCCGGGTATGACTCCCTGATAGTGAATTATTACGTCTAGGTGAATGAGTGGCAGTGTCGTTGCTCGATGAATTAGCATTATTCCTCGCGTTCGCACGTGTATTCACACGAGCTCTCGGGTTTCGGCCCGCACCGCGGTTTCGTCCCCCGCGTCCTCTGCCTACTCTCTCCATACTGAAGTAGAAAAGTCACATGATAATTATATCTCCCGCATGAATATCACGTTATGATTACGTCATGAAATGATGAAAATGAGCATACGCGCTCTAACACAGTGATTACATGAACGATTGACTGAGGTGACTAGATTATCTGATGATATTCCAGAAATGATTATCTTGAACAAGTTAACAAGATTAATGATATGATCTTCAAGATCAACAACTGGGTAATGAAATGAACTGAGTGATTAATGAGTTAATATGATCAACATGATCAAAATGAAAATGATGTTTGAGGATTGTTAACTGATGAATTATGAATGATTATTGCCAGAAATTATACCATGGCGTTAGAAGTCTTACAGTTCTTTCGGTCTGATTGGCTCGGCATTTGCACAGGTCACACGTGACGCGAAAGTCCATTGATACTAGTCCGATGACGATGATTTCAAATGAGACATGACTCGGAAGGTAGTATTCAAAACCACGCTCTGATACCAACTCTGTAACACCCCAAATTAGGCGGATATTAATGTGCCGTGGACCCCCGACTGGGACCCACCAGGCGAATGAAAATTGATGAATTAAATAATATAATTGTAGTACCGAACCACATTATATTACTAAATACTCCGATAAGGAGCTTAAGTACAATACACCAGGACAATACAGAATACTAGTATATTTTATATGAAGATAAAATACACCACCCTAAATAAATAAACATCTCAAATGGAATTTGCAGCGGAAAATACAAATGAAGAAAAACAAGAATGACTGAAAGGACTGGGGCCCCCTACTAGTATCACTGGGACTCCTCACCGTCAACATGCTCTTCCCGTGCTTTTGCCTTGCCGTGACCTGAAAACAATATCCCCTAATGGGGTCAGTTACACAGAACAACAATCCTCAAGGGTTGAAAATACACAATCATGATATATCTTTAGTTATGAAATATCCTTAGTTATGATTTAAGCTGAAGAGGAGCATCATAGTACGCCCGTAATGTTCTGTACAAGTGTACAAGACGAATGACCGGACACACCCGTCCTTGTACCTAATTAGTCTCACGGAGGTAATCGTTACTGCAGGCACACCCAATGTATCGGTGACCCAATACATGACCATCGCGTGCTCGACTAAAAATTCCACACATCCGCACCCGGCCACGCAATATGAACTCAGAAGGTTATATGAACGAGAATGACCATAATGAATATCAATGAATAATAATTCGACAAAGTCAAGAATAACTCACCGAGATGAAAATAATAATGAAGTGATTGATAGCTCAATGAAATGATTGGAACCGTCATTCCTCGTGAATCAAGTGATTATTCGACAATTTCAAGTCTCAATACAGTTAATACAATGATGAATGAGTTATGATTATGAATGAACAACAACAAAAGGAATGAATATCCTTTTAACCGAGTAAGAATTAACTTACACAACACCAGTGACAATTGTCCTTCCACGAACAAACATCCTAAATGAGATGTCAGTCGCTCGAACAACCTTGAACAACACAATTACCAACAATCCGTTCAACATACTAATCAAACACGAATATAACGAACTCAAAACGACGATACGACTAAACTAAGTTCATTGGGGCGTTATATCAAACACGTTGTGGCCAATATTTGATTGTTTACAACCAAACCTCAATAATACCAACATCAAATCCCCAAGAAGTGTTTCAAACCAACAAAACATCTTCAATACGATCAATAATCCAATATGAATATCCAATTCGTGATTTCAACAACAATTAATCGAAAACCCCCAAATCCAACTTAATATTCAAAGTGTTCTTGAATAATCCTTCAATAATCCAATGAATGTTTATACAAACTCATAATCATATGTATATCTCTTCATACAACATGATTATAACGTCCAAAACATCATATCTCAACACAAAATTGAAATCCAAGATGTTGAAGAAATTACCTCTTGAAGATCCAAACACTTCGATCCGATGAACACGAGTTAAATCGAGCATCCAAGCTTCCCAAACGAATGAAGATGAAGAAAATCTAACACCCAAGTGATTGATGATGGAAGATCTCTCCTTCAAGCTCGCTCTCTCGGATATAAGTTGAAGAAATGAGAAAAGGAGGAAAAAGTCCCGACCAAGCCCTTATAAACTACCGGAAGTTACGGCCATAACTCGGCCTACTTACGGCCGTAACATCCCAGGTCAACGGCCTTACAGCCGTAACCAGCCAGCTCGTACGGCCGTAACTCGGCTTCGTCCAAAAACTGTCGACAGCCATACGACTGTACCCGCAAATGACTTACGGGCGTAACTCGCCCTCGTCCAAAACACCTGCCGACATCTAGACGGCCATACCCGCACACCTTACGGGCGTAACTCGACCGATACGGCCGTATCCGGCCAAACTTACGGGCGTAAGCCCCCTTCGTCGAAACTGACCAAGCACCCTGCCTGCAACGTACGGCCGTATCCGGCCAAGCCTTACGGCTGTACTTGCCTCATCTTACGGCCGTATGCCACAACCCTTACGGCCTTAAGTCCCGTTAGTCCAAAATGGCCTGAAATCAACGAACGCCTGTTACGGCCGTATCCGACAATCCTTATGGCCGTAACTCGTTGCTGGACAAGATGAAAATCCGACAACCCCAATTTCTCGTTACGATTGATGAATGATACGACATACCATACGTATGCGAAAGTAAACAAGTCCAACACATGCCTAAGATGATACTTCCAACACAAGGCTACCAATCACGATGATAATGATAATACTCCCGTCTCGATCCACAGACGAAGATGAAATGACGATCGGTAACTGATACACGGTTACAACATGCCAACAATGAACGCAAATGAATGAATCATGAATGATGAGTGATTATTAATGAGTGAAAATTACCGAGTGACAAATACTGACTCATAAATACTGAATGACAATGAATGAATTACAACCGGGTATTACACCTCGTATCTTGGGTAATAATATTGTTTATACGACAGTTATTATTATTACTAGAAATCGTGTCCCGACTCGTGCGGGTTGATGATGTCCCCTTGAGGAGCTCGATAATGATTATTAAATTAAACCCTGCAGGTGGATTTAATTCCGATATAATAATAAGGTTCGAGTGGTACTACTCTTGGATAAGATATTAATTAATTAAAGCTGTCAGTAGTTTATAATTAATTAATGGACATTCGATATCTTAAACATGGGAAATAATATATTTAATAAGGAGCCCAATCTCATAAATTGGGATTTTGGTAGGAAGTGCAATATCAACTTTTTAGTGGACTAAGTTGATATTAATAGATTCATTATATTAGGAAGAGTCCTAATAAGGTAAGATCAATTTATTAAGCAGTCCTTCCATAATCCTCCTTTAGATCCCTAGTAGTAGTCCAAGAGCCTATAAATAGGACATATGGGTGGATGGCCGATTTTCATCACTTTCATACACAAGGAATTTCGATTTTTCTTCTAAGTGTTTAATTGTGGATCTTGACTTGTGTTTTTGATTCCACAATTGAGAGAACACTTTAATTCTTGCTACATATCGGAATTACTTGAAGAAAAGAAAATCGAGAATTGTGAGGCACAGAAATCGGCCGATCCATAGGTGTCCAAACAAGATCTGGTAGCTCGTTGCCCACACAACGTCCGGTTCAAGGCGGATCATACTATAGAAGATCTAAAGGTAGAAATACAAGGCGATCAAGACGGAAGTAACCAATACTCTTCAAAAGGTAATATCCTATGATCTTGGATCTAGATTTGGATATTATATTTAATCAACATATTTAATTAATAAATAATAAATAATATTTAAATTGCTTATTAGTCTTAGTAATTAATTAATTAGCATGCCTAAATAGATCTTATGCTCGTAGATGCGTAAAACGCGATTATCATCTTTCCCAAACTTCGTTTCCGCTGCGTTTTACTTTCCAACAGCCATCCCCGGGTGGAAGAACAACTCACAGATTACAGAACCACAACTCTCAAAGGTCAGACACATAAAATATATATAGTCGAGGTACCTTGCTAGAATGGCCATATTATCCAACATGTACTCACGACCCAGAACTATATCAATTCACAAGGGAGCACAAGATCTCAACAGCACCGAACGACACAACCAATATCACACAAACCCACATATTCATCCATAACTACGTGACTCCAAGCACATAATTTGACAAGAGAATTACATTTTACATTTACCGACGCCATAATCATACATAATGACATCACACGAAACTAAGGTGATCCTATACTCGACACTAGCACACATAATCAACTAAGCATATTAATTCCCGACCCACACGGGTCACTTTTACGAAAACCATGATGGTAAATATACCGATTCTTTTGAAAAATGGTTATAATTATTTATTTAGCACATATCGACACTTAGCAACCATTATATCCACAAAACACGTAATGTATGGGCAAGATACTTGCCTCGACAATTGATATCGGACACTCCGAAGAACACGGCTCAACCGAAAACCGCGAACACCTACAATTCTCCGGCGAAGACAATGAATACACCCACGATCGGAAAGCTTGAAGAAGACGACGAACGGAAGGGTTCCGACTCGAGTTCTTTGCGAGAAAACAGACCCTAACATCATACCATCAATAAATTAATGAACGAATGAGGAAGAATAATCGAAGAATGCCCGAATCCCCTTTGTGACATTTTATCGGACACCTTCAAGGCATCGATAAGAAACTCAATAAAACGACAAATCCTCGGCAATCCTACCGTGGAATAACAAGGAATTTGATATAATACAACATAACAATCATCAATCATCACTATTCTAAATTATTACGGATTAAACGGACAAATCGAACATAATCCCCAAAACTAAATTTTAAGAAAACTTGCCTTGATTCGCTGGATTGAAGGATGTTATGTGATGATCAATCGATGATATGAACTCCAAAACTTCGTGGATTCATAGAAGAACAACATGTCTTCGACTTCCCAAAGACTCCAGCCGCGAACAGGAAGATAGGAAATGAAAACGAGTGAAAAAAACCGACTGTTCGGCCATATTTATACGCCTGCCGAACACGGCGCAGCAACCGGCCCAGACCAGCGCCGTGTGTCTCGGCCGTGTCTCGGCAGGCTGCCAGTCCTGGCGGACCCGGCGCAGGACACGAAGCTCGGCAGCGCCGTTTTCAGGGCCGTTTCGCACAGGTCCGGCCAGCCACCTCCAGACACAAATCGAAAATTTCGACCGAACCACAACGACCCCGAAACCCGAACCTGAATACGAATCGGAGATTCGGTTACGAAGTACTCGCAAAGACGAATTCGAGCACTAAGAGAACACATGATTCCGACCACCCGAAGGCTCGAAATTCGACAACGGAAGGTAATTACCCCAAACTTTGGGAAATTACGAAAATGGCCCAAAACGTCCGAAAATCACGATACGTGATCGAATAACCAAACCGAAGTTCACAACACATCTAACAAAGTTAAACGGACTTACGGGAAACTCGAAACAGTAATTTCGAACGAGATTCACAAGAATCAAACTCGAGTGCGGAAAAGTCGTTAAGGAACACGGAACTCAACAAAACAATACCGAAACAAACTCGGATGGCAAAAAGTGCAGAATTAATCATTCTCAGAATGATGAAACGGTCCCAAGCGAGTCGTCAAAACGGACCTCCACTGGAAAAAAGGAAATTATCGAAATCCGAAACTGCGGATATTACATTCTACCCTCCTTAAAAGAAGTTTCGTCCCGAAACTTAAATCAAGTAGGGAGAAGCAATATCCTGCCAGGTAAACTCAACGAGATACACAAGAACCGAAAAAAATTGCGCCCAACGGCGAAACATTACAAGCAACGCAAAGGGTATACGGTGTGAAAACATGCTTCACGACGGCCAACACAACGCCACCGGTAGAGACATAATAAAACCAACAAGTGACAAGTGTCATCAAACAGATAATACAATCAAGTCGATTATCCGAACAATCACAAAACACAACGAACGAAAATCAATACGATTGACCAACCCAACGGTACATCGATCAAAACGCGAGCCAATCGCTGAACAAATACGGAATTCCACCACCCAAGGGTTGGAAGATCGAAAACGAGACTAATTTCCCGAACTTAAGGGAATTACGAAGGAGTCTAATTGTTCAATAATCACGAAACGAGATCAACAAAACCAAACAATCAAGCGATCGAACCACAACGATCGAGACAACAAAAATCGAACAATTATATTCGAATCACGAAGAACAATAAAATTCAAACAACAACTCCAAGGTTCACATCTCGACTCGAGACAATATATGATCCGGTGAAACCAACAAGATGTGCATTCACATAAGATCCATAGGGAAGGGAATAGCAATTGAAAAGTCACCACGACAAACGAGTTATTCCGAAAGAATACCACACTCGTTCGATCAACAAATGCAAGGGGCAGGACAAGCTCAGAAAATGTCAACGAACATAACGAGTCGATAGAGTCGAAAATACAAAAGTTCAAAATCCGATCCACTTCGAATAAAAGAACTAGTAGAACCAAAAGATGTTACTTCCGAACAAGGTTCACAAGAATCGAACCAAACTCGAAAAAGTCACAGCGATAACCAGATCGACCCAAAACAAGATCACAGCTCGTTCGAACGATGAAACTGAAATACAGAACAAGTTCAGAAAGTATCAACGAACACGAGAGAGTCGATAGACCCGAGAAAGAGAAAATGCAGAAGTCCAAAAACAATACGGGTATTACCTTCGACCTCTTATAAAAGAAGGTCATCCCCGCAACTCACAATAACGGAAACAAGCAACAACACAAAAGCAGTCGACGAAAACATTTCCCATGGGCCTCTTAGAGCCGATCCTGATATCTGTACTGAAGTTCGTGCCCTGAAAGACTCGGAACCCAACTCGCAAAACTGGATCCTGTGTCTCTCGGGTCCACACTTGAAATGCGTTACTGACGAGAAGGACAATTGGTACATGCATGCCCCCGGCACACCACGGTTGAAACACCCCGGCTCGGCATACCGAATATACAAATGCTAGACACAATGGGACGTAACATCACAAAGCAATAAACCAGAGATGCCAATTTGGCATAACTTATCAACACATACTAAAACCACAAATGTACACAATCATATAAACCCAAGCTCTAACAGCTCGCACAGGTACGATAGCACGCAATTCACCTCGAAATGACAACATTAAGGATCAACATCACACCTCTCACAGAGGGCTAACGTAACAAATGCGTGGCGACGACTCAACGCTCACGCCACCAATTCAATCACAATTCGGAGGGCTAACATCCTAATGTCAATACCAACATCATACACACCTTCTCCGACCACAAGCCGGAAATGATGGTTTTTAAAAACGAAAACCACCTTTTGAAAACAGTTTGGAAACACCAATTGATCTTGAGTATCACTTTACAAAAAGTTGAAAAAACATCATTGTCGAGACTTTGAAAACAACCTTGCGTTTGAACAAAAATGAGGACACTTTTCTTTTAGTGAAAAACTATCAGAAATATTCAACCATCGGGTCTAAGTAAAAGTGTTTCTAAAACATTGAAAATATCTCAAAACATTTTGACCCTCGAGGCAGAAGAATTTCGAAACATATTGTGGCACCTTGGATGTACCACGAAAAAATAATTCATTTTAAAAGTACGTCTCGAATTTATTTTCTAAGATACTCAAGGTTTTCAAAGATAATTCAATGGGCTAGAATGCCCCAAAAATTTCAGGTAATAACACGGAATATTATAGCGCCGTGGGTCCCACGCCGGAACCCACCAGGCAAGAAAAACATTTACAAAAATGCCAAAAAGACCGATGACAGTAATACTTTAAAAACTCACAAAAGCCATTTACAAAATACTAAATACCGTCATAAGAATTTCGCCAAAACGATCAAGGCCACAATGCCAAAAACTCTGTTAAAGGAATCGGTTTTCGAAATAAAACTCAGTCGATAAAATACCGAAAGCCATTACAAAAGAACTCACGCAGCAGATAAAAGAAATACAGTACAACATGCACAATCCAGCAACACTACTCCTCATATGAACGAAATATGAGAGTCAAATAACCACATATCACGAAATCAAAGTCCATAAGAGGATTCCGTCAACTAACTCATAATCATACCTGTAACTCGCATCAGACGAGGCACAAACACAAATAAGGGAGACTTACATCCACAGGTCGCACGAAGATGATGGCTGCACCCTGATACTAATCACGGCCGACATTCCAAATGACGCGTCGCGACACGACTCAGTCATACAAAATCTGACAATACAAGACTCAACAACGCATAACTCGACCCGACAGCCAAGGTTTCCTCAACCTAAGCTCCGATACCATAAATGTAACACCTTCAGATCAAACCGGGAATATTACATGCCGCAGACCCTCTCCGTGAGGATCCACCAGGCTAGACATCAAAACAACACATTACATTACATACCGAAGAATCAAAATAACGAACCAATAGACCGATTTGGTCTTTCGTCACTGACTTACAAATCAAAATACATAAACTCATCGAGACTCATATCCACGCAAGGGTAAAATACTTGCAACAACGAACAATAAGACTGCAGAAAAGACAATACAATGGACTTCGACTAATTTAACCCAAAAGTGGCCTTCGTGTGATTAGTATCATTCGTCTTTCATCATTCCTCGTACCGATCCTGTGACTTGCTCCCGAAAACCTGCATGTACCTGGACACAATACAGATATCCACCCCCCGATTACTCGGGGGTTAGCAAAACTCCACTGTTTCGCTAGTGCAAGTATAAAGTGCAAAAACGAGCCATACACAACACATTCCGAGAATACAACGAAAGACTTCCCGAGATATATTTAGTTAAAAAATAGTTCAAGTCTTGAAAGTAGAAACGAAGCAAGTAACCACTTTGAAAACATTTCCAAATCTCGGGAGTTTTGAAACATTAGAAATTGAAAAGTTCTTAATTCCTCGAAGGCCACTTAGGGTCACAGCCCCAAAGTTCATTTTCCAAAATACAAACGCGTTAACAAAACACGAGGTCCACGACCCGATCATCCACTTCAATTCACTTACAAGGACACATTACACATAATACATTATCTCATGCCATTCTAGCCAGACACCAAGACTCGATATATCTCGACCCCGAGCAAATAGCATTGTGATACTCCGGACATATCACAATAGTCATCAAAACATCAAAATCAATCTCACAAAAACCACACTTGGTAACCCATGGCCGTGCCCCTTAGCATCGACCCCCAGAGGTCCCGTCGAACCGTCCCCAGGTGGAAAACCACTTTCGCGGCCGTACCCCTTAGTATCGGCCCCCAGAGGCCCCATCGGACCATCCCCGGGTGGAAGAACAACAACACACGCACCCAAGTCGACTTTCATGGCCGTACCCCTTAGTATCGGCCCCCAGAGGCCACACATGCCATCCCCGTGTGGAAGAACAACTCACAGATTACAAAACCACAACTCTCAAAGGTCAGACACACAAAATATATATAGTCGAGGTACCTTGCTAGAATGGCCATATAATCTAACACGTACTCACGACCCAGAACTATATCAATTCACAAGGGAGCACAAAATCTCAATAGCACCGAACGACACAACCAATATCACACAAACCCACATATTCATCCATAACTACGTGACTCCAAGCACATAATTTGACAAGAGAATTACACTTTACATTTACCGACGCCATAATCATACATAATGACATCACACAAAAGTAAGGTGATCCTATACTCGACACTAGCACACATAATCAACTAAGCATATTAATTCCCGACCCACATGGGTCACTTTTACGAAAACCATGATGGTAAATATACCGATTCTTTTGAAAAATGGTTATAAATATTTATTTAGCACATATCAACACTTAGCAACCATTATATCCACAAAACACGTAATGTATGGGCAAGATACTTGCCTCGACAATTGATATCGGACACTCCGAAGAACACGTCTCAACCGGAAACCTCGAACATCTACAATTCTCCGACAAAGACAAAGAATACACCCACGATCGAAAAGCTTGAAGAAGACGACGAACGGAAGGGTTCTGACTCGAGTTCTTTGCGAGAAATCTGACCCTAACATCATACCATCAATAAATTAATGAACGAACGAGGAAGAACAATCGAAGAACGCCCAAATCCCCTTTGTGACATTTTATCGGACACCTTCAAGGCGTCGATAAGAAACTCAATAAAACGACGAATCCTCGGTAATCCTACCGTGGAATAACAAAGAATTTGATATAATACAACATAACAATCATCAATCCATCACTATTCTAAGTTATTTCGGATTAAACGGACAGTCGAACAAAATCCCCAAAATTAGATTTTAAGAAAACTTGCCTTGATTCGCTGGATTGAAGGATGTTATGTGATGATCAATCGATGATATGAACTCCAAAACTTCGTGAATTCATAGAATAACAACATGTCTTCGACTTCCCAAAGACTCCAGCTGCGGACAGGAAGATAGGAAATGAAAACGAGTGAAAAAAATGACTGCTCGGCCATATTTATACGCCTGCCGAACACGGCGCAGCAACCGGCCAGACCAGCGCCGTGTGTCTCGGCCGTGTCTCGGCAGTACCCGATCTGGCTGACCCGGCAGACACGACGCCGCGGCGCCAGTTTTGGCCGTTTCGCACAGGTCCGGCCAGCCACGTCCAGACACAAACCGAAAATTTCGACCGAACCACAACGACGATTCGAATGACCCCGAAACCCGAACCTGAATACGAATCGGAGATTCGGTTATGAAGTACTCGCAAAGAAGAATTCGAGCACTAAGAGAACACACGATTCCGACCACCCGAGGCTCGAAATTCGACAACGGAAGGTAATTACCCCAAACTTTGGGAAATTACGAAAATGGCCCAAAACGTCCGAAAATCACGATACGGGATCGAATTGTAATACTCGAGATTTCTGATATGTAATTGAACCTTGTGATATTGTAATTGTTGCATTTTGATCTGATTATTATTCTCCGTATTTCATGATCCGGTGTTGTTAAGCGCATGATTTCATGAATGTGATCTAAATTGTGATTCTGCGCATGTAGCGCACACTATCGACTATATGTAGCGTACGCTAATTTGGATCCGTAGCGCACGCTATGTATGAACCTTAGCGCGCGCTACACGTAGTCAGCATGATTGAGACAGGGCGGTAGGTGAGATCGGCTGCGGATCTCGGTCGGATTATGTCGGGATGAACCTGGACGGCTTTCGGGAAAAAGCCAAGTCAACGCGGTAGCGCACGCTACCCATATGAGGATAGCGCGCACTAAATGCTGAGTACAGTGAAGTCAGTAAGCCATTAGCGCACGCTATGAATATGGGCTAGCGCGCGCTAGTAACCACTTTCTATAAATATGACAGCATCCTTTTTCGTATTTTCAGTCTTTTCACTTCCCACATCCGAATCCTTGGACTTAGAGAATTACTCTCTTCATCCTAAACCCTTCATATCATCATCCTAGCCCGAGTTGAAGATTGTAGATCATTGGAGATTGGTGTTCAAGCTCTCGGTGTTGGATTTCTTCAAGTTCCTTCGTGTTCTTCACTACTTTGAGGTAGGTGATTCTTCACCAATATTAAGTACTATTATGAAAGACGTTTTGATCAGGATTTGGGACTATCTAGTCAGTTAAATACGTATGTAGTCGAACATCATGTGTTAGAAGGATATTTTCGACGTTTCGGTACTTATTCATCGTATAATCCTTTGAACCTTTTTAGTATATGGACTCCTAAGCATATTCATGTATCTTCAAAACCGATTATGACCAATATATGGAGATTACCAAGTTCTTATGTCCTTACGTAAAGGAATCATATGTTTTGGGACATGAAATGGATTGGACTTAAGATATTTTCTTGAAGATCAAAGATGAATTATGGTGTTGTAATGATGATACGTATCCTTGTGTATTGTAGTCATTTAATACGTAAAGATCTTTCACAAACTGTATGAGCATGATATGCACGGAGATGGCATGTATTAGCACTGAAGATTTCATGAGTTTCATCACCTTTAGCTCAAGTTTTCTGCCCAGTAGTAAACTGCCATGCACAGTTAGCGCACGCTAAGATAGGCATATTAACGTGCGCTATCGGGAATGAATAATGTACGCTATGTTTGGTACGTAACGTACGTTATGTCATCAGGCAGGACAGTCGGCTGATCAGAGGGGACTGTCAGTACACAACTAGCGTACGCTAGACTTGGTCATTTACGTAGTTAACAGGCAGGCTTAGCGCACGTTACGTAGAGTCCGTAGCGCGCGCTAAGTAGTTCAGGCAAAATTCATTTTTAGAGCTTGCGGCCGTAAAACCGGATTGTTAGATATTCGTACGACTTGAGGGGAATTCTTTATTATTTCTTAGGTCCGAGCCTTGCATAGGGGACGATCGAGGGGCAGTGGCATACGGACGCGTGTCATTTGTTGGAGTATTGGAGTATTTCATTCTTGCCATTTTCGAGGAAAGTATCATATGTTGAGTTTGATTTATATTGGAACTTTGATCATGCAAATGGTTTTGTTCATGTTGACGAATATGAGATTTATTTCTTTAATTTCTCGTGGTATTTGTTGTTAACTGTTCGTATTGTTGAACATATTGAAATGCATATATGTATTCATAATTGATTGGTTTATGGTATAAATGATCCGAGGGGGGTCATGAGGATCTATGCTGAGGGCGCTGGATCGAATGTCCACCATGCGTTGGTCCGACGGGATCATCATGGGGATCTATGCTGAGGGCGCTGGATCACTGGACGGGCTTTCCACCATGTGTTGGTCCGACGGGATCATCATGGGGATCTATACCAAGGGTGCTGGATCGCTGGATTACCCTGTATTGTGTGGATGGAATCGTGAGGATTCACATCGTTGGATTCCGATGACGGAAGTCCGTTTTTGCATGTTTTATGATGCACTGATGATTTATGTATTATGATACTTGTACTAGCATTGTTTTGCTAACCCCTTCGGGGGTGGACATTGTTTTGATGTTCAGGTAGCCGAGGAGCGGGGAAGCAACCACAGTACCGACAGGACGATGAAATGGCTCAGTGATGTGGTTGATGTTTATTGTTATTATGATTTGTCTTCTTGGATCACTTTAGTACTCGAGTACGTGTGTTTTAATAATGTCATTTTCGATATGGTTGTATAAGTTAACTCTTTGGATCAGTTGAACCAGTTCTGTATTTTGAACTTTAGTTGTAAGGTTGAATTATATTTACATTTCTTTTATTTAGCCTTGTAAATCCTTACTTAAAGGGTTTACGGCGCTGTAACTATTCCGAATATCTCGGGGTGTTACAGAATATGGTATCGGAGCTAAGATTCATGGATATCTTGGCAGTCGGGTTAGTTGGGTCTATTTACGTTGTTTGATTATTGGTCGTTTGTAACATCACTGCTGAGCCAGCATCGTCGTATGGACCGTTGTTGTAAGTTTCCTAATCTCAAATACTACCGTTTTATTTAATTCATGTTTTGTGAACATTGATGGACTTTCTTTTAGAAAGTTTGCCCTGGATATTGAGTATTTGTGTTTACAGTATGTTGAGAGGAGGTCGTGGACGCGGATGTGGTCGTGGACGTGGACGTGGAAATATGAGACAGGACGATTCGGCATCTACCTCAGAGATATCTGCTAGTCGAACCGATTCCCATTCTGGAGGACAGCAGGGATCAGCAAATAATAATGCAGATCCTAATGTGCCAGGAGTGCTTCAGCAGGTGGTTGCTCAGATAAACCAGTTTGCTCAAGTTGTTGATCGCATGCAGACGGCAATGGGACAGCAGCATAACGTGGATAATCGGGGAGACAAATGGCTTACTGAGGTGGTCAAATTGCACCCTCCGAAATTTGACGGTTCTGCTGAGACGCTTTCTTGGGATCACTGGCTGAAGGAGTTAGAGAAGATTTTTGCGGGGATTAACTGTCCCAACGACAGAAAGGTTCTGGTCGCCCAGTATCTTCTGACGGGGGAGGCCTTCGACTGGTGGGAGGCCATTCGACCTGAGGAGCATAATGTCGACTGGATGGAGTTCAAATTAATGATGGAAGCGCAGTATTGTTCTCGCCTAATTAGAGAGGCCCGAGTCTGGGAGTTTTTCTCACCACAAAATTCAGAAGCATCTGTGATAGACGTGATTAAGACTTTTAATCACCAGTTGACTTATGTGCGCCACTTGGTCAGGACCGAGGCAGAGAGGATTTTCCATTTCGACATGCGAATGAAACCGGAAATTCATCAATATATGTCCGAATTTGAATGTACCACCTTGCGACAATATCAGGACAAAGCACTGGCCTATGATATGAAAGAGGCGGCAGTAGAAAAGTCAACGGAAGCAAAGAAACAGAAGGTGTCTGGCAACTTCACGGAGAATAAGAGTAGTGGGCCTCGCAGGGGCCAGTCCTCTTTTCATTCATACAGGAGGCCTCCGTATCCTTCTCGAGGTGGAAAGAAGTTCCGGGCAGCACCAACCGTTTCAGACGCAGGGAAGAAATGTTATAACTGTGGCAAAGCGGGGCATGTTCGACGTGACTGTTTCGCGCCTGCTGTGACCTGTTTCGAGTGTGGACAGGAAGGGCATCGCGCAACATTTTGTGGAAATGCGACTCGATCTTTTGGTACTCGCACTCTGTCGGGTTCAAGGACACTAGTGTAAACCAGATGCGACAAAGCGGTTTCAGCAGAGAATGTTGGGAAAAGAGAGGCATCCATACGGGTCCGTTCCTCCGCGTATTTACGAGATGAAGAAGTCGACGATCGAACACGCCTATTGCATCGTGCGATTCAGATCCTTTTGCAACCAGTTAGTGTCTTATTCGATTCAGGAGCTACGCATTCTTTTATATCTTTGAACTGTGTTAATCGTTTGAAAATCTCGTGCTTGTATGATTGTGAACCTTATGTTGTGGGATTACCGAGCGGAGAGAAAATTGTGGGAACCCTAGAAGCTAGAGAGTTTCCAGTATCTATAGGAGGGAGAGATTGGCCATCAAATCTTATTGTAGTTGACATACATGGTGACGACTTAATTCTCGGAGACGATTGGCTCAATCATTATGGAGCTATTCTGAATTACCGGAAGAGAGTCATTTCTATCATTGCTGATGACGGATCTGAACACTTATTCCGAGGATGGAGACCGGGATGCTCGGGAAAATTGATCAAAGCAATGAAAGCCGTGAAATTACTGAAGGAGGGATGTCATGGACTTTGGTGCTATGCCATGAGGAAAGAGGAAGGAATAGAGCTCTCATCTATTCCAGTTGTGAATGAATTCTCAGATGTATTTCCTGACAAACTACCTGGGTTACCTCCGCAGAGAGAAGTGGAGTTCACTATCGAATTAGAGCCTGGAGCCGCTCCTATTTCCAGAGCACCATACCGCATGGTGCCAACCGATATGTATGAACTAAAGAAGCAACTGGAGGAATTATTACAGAAAGGTTATATTCAACCTAGCGTTTCTCCTTGGGGAGCGCCCGTTCTCTTTGTCTGGAAGAAAGACGGATCCCTCCGATTATGTATTGATTACAGGGAGCTCAACAAAGTGACGATCAAGAACAAGTATCCTATACCTCGGATCGACGACTTATTTGATCAACTGCAAGGGGCAAGGGTATTCTCGAAGATTGGCTTGCGATCAGGATACCATCAGTTGAGAATTAAGGAATCGTATATACCGAAGTCTGCTTTGATCGATGCGGGCATTATGAATTTGTAGTGATGCCATTTGGACTTACCAATGCTCCTGCGGTATTCATGCAATTGATGAATCGGGTATTCTTAGAATACTTGGATAAATTTGTGGTCATTTTCATCGATGACATCTTGATATATTCGAAAGACACAGAGGAGCATGTCGAGCATTTGCGTGTGGTTTTAAGCACCTTGAGGAAGGAAAAGTTATATGCTAAGCTTTCCAAATGCGAGTTCTGGCTTAGGGGAGTAACTTTCCTTGGACATGTGATATCAGCTGACGGAGTTCAGGTGGACCCAAGGAAAGTCGAAGCAATCTTGGAATGGGAAGCTCCTAATAACGTGAAAGAAGTCCGGAGTTTCTTGGGACTTGCTGGATATTATCGACGTTTTGTAGAGGGATTTTCCAAAATTTCCCGTCCGCTCACTCAGCTATTACAGAAAACTCAAAAGTTCACGTGGGATGAGAAATGCCAGGCTGGTTTTGACGAACTTAAGAGGAGACTGACGACAGCACCTATATTAGCATTACCAGATGGAACTGATGGATTCATGGTATACAGCGACGCTTCAAATCAGGGTCTGGGATGTGTGTTGATGCAAAAGGATAAGGTGATTGCCTATGCTTCTCGGTAGTTGAAACCGTACGAGGTTAATTACCCGACTCATGATCTGGAGCTAGCAGTTGTGGTCTTTGCCTTGAAAAATTGGCGACATTATTTGTACGGCACTCATTGTCAGATTTTTACAGATCATAAGAGCCTCAAGTACATTTTTAGTCAGAAAGAATTAAACATGAGGCAGAGAAGGTGGCTGGAATTGATCAAGGATTATGACTTGGAAATTCTCTATCATCCGGGTAAAGCAAACGTAGTAGCTGATGCATTGAGCCGTAAACCTGTTTCTCTTCGAGTGTTGGAAGCACTTACATCCCAAACCAGCATTCAACGGGAACTGATCCACGAAGGGATTGAAGTATGGTCACCAGGAATCCAAAGGCAACTATATGTGATGGAACTGACTTCGTCACTAGTCGAGGAAATCAAATCTAAGCAGTTGAACGATTCTCTGATCCTTCGGTTATATGACGAAGTAAAGAAAGGAAAGGCACCAGGATTCGTGATACAAGATGATGGAGTTCTGAGATTTTAGAGTCGACTTTGCGTTCCCGATGCCGAGGATTTGAGACGGACAATTCTGAAGGAAGCTCATAGCGCGCCTTATTCTATTCACCCAGGCAGCAGTAAGATGTATAAGGATCTAAAACAAAACTTCTGGTGGGGGAATATGAAGAAGGACGTAGCAGAATACGTTTCGAAGTGTTTGACTTGTCAGCAGGTTAAGATTGAACATCAGCGACCTGCCGGAGTGTTAAATCCGCTTCCGATCCCTGAGTGGAAGTGGGAGGATATCTCGATGGATTTCATCACCAGTATGCCAAGGACCAAGATGGGAATGAACATGATTTGGGTTGTAGTTGATCGACTAACCAAGTCGCCTCATTTCCTAGGAATTAAAGATACTTGGGGACCCGAGAGATTGGCGCGAGTATTTATTGCAGAGATAGTCAGATTACATGGGACACCAAAGACCATTATTTCAGATCGAGATGGTCGTTTCGTGTCGCACTTCTGTAAGACAGTTCACAGGGCTTTGGGGACTGAGCTAAACTTTAGCACGGCTTATCATCCTCAGACGGACGGTCAGTCCGAGAGGACTATACAAACAGTAGAAGACATGCTTAGAGCTTGTGCTTTGGATTGGTCAACTGATTGGGAAGTTCATTTGCCATTGATTGAATTCACCTACAATAATAGTTGGCATGCTTCTATTAAGATGGAACCATTTGAAGCTTTGTACGGGAGAAGATGCCGATCACCCCTGTGCTGGGATGATTCTTCGGATTTGATCGGGACGGAACCGGAATTGATAGTTCAGACTCAAGAGAAGATAGCTTTGATTCGAGAAAGACTGTTGACTGCCCAGAGTCGACAGAAGTCTTATGCAGACGTATGTTGTTGCCCTTTAGAGTTCGACATTGGGGACCACGTACTATTGAAGGTGTCTCCTACACGAGGAATTATCCGTTTTGGGAGGAAAGGCAAGCTAAGTCCGAGATATATCGGACCATTCGAGATCCTCGAGAGAGTTGGGGATTTAGCATACAGGTTGGCCTTACCGCCATCACTGAGTCACGTTCACAATGTGTTTCACGTATCCCAATTGCGGAAGTATGTACCAGACCCCAGTCACGTCATTGATTTTGACGAGATCGAGATAGCTAATGACGATACCTTCGAAGAGAGACCAATCAAGATACTTGAGAGTCCGATCAAACAATTGAGGAATAAACCAATACACTTGGTTAAAGTACAATGGTCACGACACGGAGTTGAAGAGGCCACTTGGGAAATGGAGGATAGTATGAAGACTAGATATCCAGAGTTGTTTTCATCTTAAGTTTCGGGACGAAACTTCTTTTTAGGGAGGAAGGATGTAATACCCGAGATTTATGATATGTAATTGAACCTTGTGATATTGTAATTGTTGCATTTTGATCTGATTATTATTCTCCGTATTTCATGATCCGGTGTTGTTAAGCGCATGATTTCATGAATGTGATCTAAATTGTGATTCTGCGCATGTAGCGCACGCTATCGACTATATGTAGCGTACGCTAATTTGGATCCGTAGCGCACGCTATGTATGAACCTTAGCGCGCGCTACACGTAGTCAGCATGATTGAGACAGGGCGGTAGGTGAGATCGGCTGTGGATCTCGGTCGGATTATGTCGGGATGAACCTGGACCGCTTTCGGGAAAAAGCCAAGTCAACGCGGTAGCGCACGCTGCCCATATGAGGATAGCGCACGCTAAATGCTGAGTACAGTGAAGTCAGTAAGCCGTTAGCGCACGCTATGAATATGGGCTAGCGCGCGCTAATAACCACTTTCTATAAATATGACAGCATCCTTTTTCGTATTTTCAGTCTTTTCACTTCCCACATCCGAATCCTTGGACTTAGAGAATTACTCTCTTCATCCTAAACCCTTCATATCATCATCCTAGCCCGAGTTGAAGATTGTAGATCATTGGAGATTGGTGTTCAAGCTCTCGGTGTTGGATTTCTTCAAGTTCCTTCATGTTCTTCACTACTTTGAGGTAGGTGATTCTTCACCAATATTAAGTACTATTATGAAGGACGTTTTGATCAGGATTTGGGACTATCTAGTCAGTTAAATATGTATGTAGTCGAACATCATGTGTTAGAAGGATATTTTCGACGTTTCGGTACTTATTCATCGTATAATCCTTTGAACCTTTTTAGTATATGGACTGCTAAGCATATTCATGTATCTTCAAAACCGATTATGACCAATATATGGAGATTACCAAGTTCTTATTTCCTTACGTAAAGGAATCATATGTTTTGGGACATGAAATGGATTGAACTTAAGATATTTTCTTGAAGATCAAAGATGAATTATGGTGTTGTAATGATGATACGTATCCTTGTGTATTGTAGTCATTTAATACGTAAAGATCTTTCACAAACCGTATGAGCATGATATGCACGGAGATGGCATGTATTAGCACTGAAGATTTCATGAGTTTCATCACCTTTAGCTCAAGTTTTACGCGGTAGTAAGCGCCATGCCGCGATTAGCGCACGCTAAGATAGGCATATTAACGTGCGCTATCGGGAATGAATAACGTACGCTACGTTTGGTACGTAACGTACGTTATGTCATCAGGCAGGACAGTCGGCTGATCAGAGAGGACTGTTAGTATACAACTAGCGTATGCTAGACTTGGTCATTTGCGTACGTTAACAGGCAGGCTTAGCGCACGTTACATAGAGTCCGTAGCGCGCGCTAAGTAGTTCAGGCAGAATTCATTTTTAGAGCTTGCGGCCGTAAAACCGGATTGTTAGATATTCGTACGACTTGAGGGGAATTCTTTATTATTTCTTAGGTCCGAGCCATGCATAGGGGACGATCGAGGGGCGGTGGCATACGGACGCGTGTCATTTGTTGGAGTATTTCATTCTTGCCATTTTCGAGGCAAGTATAATATGTTGAATTTGATTTATATTGGAACTTTGATCATGCAAATGGTTTTGTTCATGTTGCCGAATATGAGATTTATTTCTTTAATTTCTCATGGTATTCGTTGTTAACTGTTCGTATTGTTGAACATATTGAAATGCATATATGTATGCATAATTGATTGGTTTATGGTATAAATGATCCGAGGGGGGTCATGAGGATCTATGCTGAGGGCGATGGATCGAATGTCCACCATGCGTTGGTCCGACGAGATCATCATGGGGATCTATGCTGAGGGCGCTGGATCACTGGACGGGTTTTCCACCATGCGTTGGTCCGACGGGATCTTCATGGGGATCTATACCAAGGGCGCTGGATCGCTGGATGACCCTGTATTGTGTGGATGGAATCGTGAGGATTCACATCATTGGATTCCGATGACGGAAGTCCGTTTTTGCATGTTTTATGATGCACTGATGATTTATGTATTATGATACTTGTACTAGCATTGTTTTGCTAACCCCTTCAGGGTGGACATTGTTTTGATGTTCAGGTAGCCGAGGAGCGGGGAAGCAACCACAGTACTGACAGGACGATGAAATGGCTCAATGATGTGGTTGATGTTTATTGTTATTGTGATTTGTCTTCTTGGATCACTTTAGTACTCGAGTACGTGTGTTTTAATAATGTCATTTTCGATATGGTTGTATAAGTTAACTCTTTGGATCAGTTGAACCAGTTCTGTATTTTGAACTTCAGTTGTAAGGTTGAATTATATTTACATTTCTTTTATTTAGCCTTGTAAATCCTTACTTAAAGGGTTTACGGCGCTGTAACTATTCCGAATATCTCGGGGTGTTACACGAATAACCAAACCGAAGTTCACAACACGTCTAACAAAGTTAAACGGACTTACGGGAAACTCGAAACAGTAATTTCGAACGAGATTCACAAGAATCGAACTCGGTGCGGAAAAATCGTTAAGGAACACGGAACTCAATAAAACAATACCGAAACGAACTCGGATGGCAAAAAGTGCATAATTAATCATTCTCAGAATGATGAAATGGTCCCAAGCGAGTCGTCGAAACGGACCTCCGCTACAAAAAATAAAATTACCGAAATCCGAAATTGCGGATATTACACGTTACACTTTGCACATTAATCATTTAAGCGCGTTTGTGGCATTCATACGACATGAAACAACCATTCACAACCTAGTTGCTACCAACATGTGGTTCATGGACCGTTCCTAGAAAACAAAAACTTCGTAATCTAATTACAAGTCTTCGTCTTGAATCTTCGTCTTCTCGAAATGGATCTTCCTCCGGTCTTCGTCATTACATATAAATTTTACATCGAAAATTGCATCCTAGATACAAACATTTCTAGTAAAATAAATAGTCTCAAAACGGCCTTTACAACCCAATCGAATAAAACGAACGATTCAAAACGAAGTCCACGAACCACATCCCATTCAAAAACATTCATCCAATAAATACTATATAAATGGAAAGCGTAGAGATACAGTGATCCAATCAACAAAATGAACCGATCCAATCGATACACACAATCGGTAATATGATAACATTCAAAATAATTCGGTCGACCATAAATATTCCAATTAATCAAATTTCCCTTATAAAATGAAATACCATAAATCATTTTAATCATATTAAATCCAATTTAACATGAGGGAGATTAATTTTCAAGAACATACGAAAAAATCGAGTCGGGACGAAAAAAGGCCTGCCATGGCCGAGTCACTGCCGGCATCCTGCCGGCCGGACATGGCCCGTGCCGAATGGCACGGTCGGGTCGTGCCGGTAGTGTCCTAGACCTTCCTGCCAGACTCGGCCGTGTCGCCTGACACGGTCGAGTCACTTCCGGAAGATGCCGGCCAGACACGGCCCGTGTCACCTGACACGGTCGGGTCTGCCTGGCAGTGGCCTGTCCAGACTGCCAGACACGACCGAGTCACCCAGGACACGGTCGAGTCACTCTCGGACAGATTACCATTTTTGTCTAAAGATTCGTCCGACGTAGGCCTGGGACTTTTCGGTTCCTGGGAGAAAAATACAGGAACCGGAACCGAACCGCATAGTTTTTTCGCGGTTCGGTTTTTCCTGTTTTTTTTTTGTCCGAACCGCACAGGAACCGAACCGAACCGGAACCAATTTTGTATGGTTTGGACGAAATATATTATATTATATTTTATTTTATTAAGAATATATTATATTATTTTATATTATATTAATTATGTTTAATAATAATATATTATATTATATTATATTCAGAGGGTCGGTTTCTCGATTCGGTGCGGTTCGAACGGTTCCTTGCGGTTCAGATCGGTTCCTATTTAAAACAGACAGGAACCGCGAACCGAACCGAACCAAATACTAACAGTATGAACCGAACTGAAAAAAAAATTGTTGCTAGGAACCGAACCGAACCGTCGGTTCGGATCGGTTCTGCGGTTCCCGGTTCCATAAGTCCCAGCCCTAGTACGACGACGATTCGGGGCTAGATTTTCGACCAGATATCTAATATAAATATTTTCCGACTTTCATATCTTAAATATAAATCATATTTCCCAGAAATTTAAGATTTATATTTAGACATAAACTTACGAAAAATACAATTATTACGAACGAAAAACATATACCACGATTATGACTAAAATAATTCCAAATTATTCACCATCCAATCGAGCATTCCAAATGTCAATATCGTATATACGATCGCAAGACCTATGCTCCGATACCACGGTTGGGATTCGGTGCCTAAAATGAAGGCCCATCGGAAGCGGTAAAATGAAAATTAATCGGATCGATCGAGCTACGTATATACGAATATATAAACGAAAAACAAGAGTTATAAGAAACTCACCCTTGAAGTCCGTTGATTAAATGGTAACCTTCTCTTGAGCTATTCCCCAAGCTTTCATTGATCTCTACAAATCCAATCCGCTCCAAGCTCTTGAACGATCCAACACCGAAAGCACCGCGTCTCTACTTGCCACGCGCCGGAGAAACGACCAGAATGACAATACCCGATTAACCTCTAAGGTTACTGCTAGAATCAAGTGATGAAGCTTTGTATGTTAAGATTATTACACTCTAAGTGTTTTAATCTTACTCTCTCAATATTTTCTCTCAATTTTCTCCAATAAAAATGAAGAAGTGAATGAAGAAGATGAAGATGAGTGTTAAACTCAAAGTCTATCTCTCTCTCTCTCTTTACTCATGTTGGAAAGGCCTCTTCAAACAAGTGATGAGAGTCTTCATTTTATTCTCCATAAAATCCTCCCAAATCAAGACCAAATAATTAAAATGAATTAATTAAAAGATCTTGTTCCCTTGATACTTCAAGTCATCCACCAATTAAGGTGGAGACTATGACCAAAGGAAAGAGGAGGGAAAATGGGGTGGCCATCTAGAAGAAGCCGGGACGAGTTCGGTTCGTTTCGGACTCCCGTGAGTCCAAACAGATAAACTCCTATTCCGTTCCGATGTATTTGTGTTGATTAATTAATCCAATCAATTAATCACATTAAATACATAACAACATAATTAATTTCTCTAAGAAATAATTATATCTACGAATTAAATTAATCACCGAGTAATTTATTTAATTCATTAGGCCGTAAATCAATTTATCCAATAAATCGATTTAAACATCTAATATCCCAAATTAGATATCCAATATCTAATATTCATAATGAGATAATAAGCTTGATACATTCCATCGTCAATCCTATTGCGCGACTCGGTAGGTCCGTCTCAGTCAGCAATGGGAGGAACCAAAGAGTAGTAGCACCACCTAGCCAGCCTGGCGGCCTACACTGTACCCCAACTGAGAATGAATGATTGGGATCATTCAAGAACCATTATGTCGTGAATACCAGTATATGTATAAACCTTTCTATCAAATGTCCCGATCAAGTTATAGGGTCACGGTCAGTCAAAACCTATCTGTACTTGACGCTATGCATGCGTTAATGCAAATCGAGATCATCGAGCTCTCGTGTATCCAATACAACTAGCTCCAATGCTTTGGCCAAAGACTTATGATCTAATCTGCCACTAACCGCATAGGACATATAACCCGCTCACTAACGGGAGAAAGAATTCTATCTTGGTATTCAGTAGGACCTGCTACTTGCCCGTCAAGATGCACGTCGAGGTTGACCCCCGCCTTTCGGTTTACAGGGTCGAACTACTCTAATGAAAATCTTGACGTCACAAGCACATCCCTACTAAATCCTCAAGTCGAAGGTTCACGAATACCTATCACAACCTTTCGATTCCGTCATTGACTGTTGTTGTTGCCTAAAATATTATCCGGAGATAGATATTGCTCGAATGGATGGACAACAAACAAAGTGCGAGAACACTTCCGTGGGAAAATAAAAAACACAAGATTTACTGGGGTTGTTAGTCCCGGGCTTTAATGCTCTCATGAGATGTTATTAATACGAATACGTTTGAGTACAAATATTAATGTAAGAATGCGATTACAATGATTGTAAAAGATCCTAGTTATCTAGCTCTTGAGCGAAGCTCTGCGTGTTCTTGTTCTCGTTTCTGCCGACCGTCTTGTGGATTAAGAGGTCTCTAGAGTGAGAGAGAAAGATATCCGAAGTGTATAGCGTCGCCAAGAGAGTGAAATCCAAGTCGTAAGAAAAGCCAGAGAGCAGCCCTTTTTCCAAGTGCAGGAGGCCTTCTATTTATAGGACTGGCCGTAGGGGGGCGATCGCCTTTCCTGTGTTATAATAAGGGGCAATCTTCTTGCAGCACATGGGTTGGTTGCCTTAAAGTCCGTGACATAGGCTGGCTGCCAGCTGTGTGGGCCAATGAGAAGTCTGCACGCGTCCTGAGTCGCTGTCCCGGGCGGTCCCACTTTGCACCTTTCGGCGGGTCTGTCGGTAAGTGAGTAGATGCTGACAGGCTGTGGTCAACGATCCATGTTCTGTGGCGCCTTTTCCAGATCTGTACGTGGGTCTCTGTCCTGAGCTTCGGCCTTCGCCGACTAGACGAATGCTGGACTCGCGTGGCATGAGGCGGTTGTCATTGGCCGGGCACCAGAGTCGATCGCCAGGTGCCAAGAGACGATCGCTTTAGATGTAGATCGCTCGGCACTTGGGCTTGATCTGGGATCTCCGATCGGGAAGTCTGCCTTGGTCTATTCGAATCTAACTCGGTCGCCTGTTGTCTGTGCCGATCGCCTGTTGAGGTGTATAATTCTCGACACAACAATTGCCCCCCACCTTGCTTCCGATGTTGAAGACATGGGGTGAGGTGGTTCTTACTGGCGATCGTTTGAGGATAAAGATGGGCAACCCATTGTGCGGACTTTGGACTTGGGCGATCTATTTGATTGGCGAGCTATCTTCGGTCTTGTACCTGCAATTTTCAAATTTTCCGATCCCTCGTAGAAAGCTGATTGTTTCGTCGTTGAGGAACCGTGCACAGTCACGGAGTTTGATGGACCGACCTCCATGACCGTGTCTTGTGCGCGAGCGATATTCCAACTGTAGGTTTGTCTCGTGACTCATTTTATTGTGAGGGTCCTCCGTTAGGCTGCGCCTCGCCTCATATTTAAACGAAGGGCGTGCGGTCTCGGTCTGGAGGAGTCTTTGTGTGGGGCGTCGTCGGATTAATCGACTCCACATCCGCGGCTTGTTAGCACTTTTCTTCCTCGGATCGTCATGTAGATGGCAATCCTCGAGGGTATACATTGTGACGGGGGTAGGGACACGTCGCATTGTCCGGGTCCACCTAGTTAGATGATGAACCATTGAGGGCGGGCGAGCGTGTTTACTGATTTGTTTGGAGGGTCCTTCGGCTACGCCCGCCTCGTATTTAAACGAAGGGCGAGCGATTGCAGCCCAAAGGAACCTTGCATGGCCGAAGCAGTCGGTTCCATCGACCACCAGGACCATGGCTGCACTCTTCTACCTCGGATCGTCATGTTAGATGCCGACCCTCGACGGTGTACGTTGTGCGGGGGAGGCGATCTCGTGCCTTAGTCCATCATGTTAGATGATGAACTGTAGATGGCGAGCGAGTCCTCCGTTTTTTTGGAGATGTTGCTTGATTCTGGCGATCGGGGTGGAAGACTGATGATCGTCGTTCGGTCGCCGATCGCGTTACTCATAGGTGGAAAAGTAACCTTTGCCTGGCCAGAAAGTCTGTGGCCTTGGCGCGGAAGATCGCGTAGGTCGAGGGGATGTCCTTCGTAAGATGCCTGAACATACGCGAAAGACCTTCGAATCCCCCTAGGACCGAGTAGAGGGCGATCTCGTCGCTCACGGGCTCGCCGTTGAGGATTATCTCATCCACCCGATCGATGTAGTCTGCATCGGACTCGTCTTCCCCCTGCCTGATTTTCATCATGCGGTGGGGGCCTTCTGATCGAGCGACCTTGGCGGAGAAATACGACGTGAAGTTGTTCGCAGTTGTTCAAAGGAACTGATGGATCGCGGTGGCAATGAGATGTACCACCTGTGGGCCAGGTCGCCCAGCGTTAGCGGGAACATACGGAACCTGGTCGCGTCTGAGGCCCCACACCCGGTCATGTAGATCCGGAACTTGCTCAAGTGAGTCTCGGGGTCTGACCTCCCCTCGTACAAAGGTGTTTGCGGAGGAGCGATCCTACGCTGTACGGGGGCGAGCTCGATGTGGACCGCGAGTGGCTCGCTCGGCCCGGCGATCTTTCTCTTGGTGCCTGCCCCAGACTCTAGGAGCGCCTTCATGTCATCGAGCTGGCGTTGCATCGCGTCCATCACTGTAGCTTGGTCGCTCGTGGTTTGGCTCTTGGAGCGGGCGCCGAGGCGATCGAGTACCGATCTCCTGACCCCGCGGGAGGCGATGAAGTCTTCGTCACCGATCTCGGTTCTTCGGTGAGAATCCCGATGGTCGGCCTGACTTCTGGGAGTTGGGTATGCCGAACTCCTAGTGACGGACTCGGGTTCCGTTGTTTCGTGGCTAGGGCCAGAATGACCCGGTCGCCACGATGGGTCGCTTCCTAGGCGGCTGAAGACGGAGGTGTCCTGCCTTGCGTGCGGCTTTTCTTGCGAATCGGGGCCTCCTGGCGATCGCTCGGCCAGTAACCCCTTGAACTTCCGTTTGCCCATGCGGCGGATGGCCGAGGGGATTATAGCGGGCGCGTCGAATGCTCTCCATCGCTCCCGTAGGATGGCCATGGCCTCTTCGATCTGTTCCGCGGTTTATAACTGATCGAGCGAGAGGTTTGGGCCGTCCCTCGGGGGCGGGATCGAGAGTCTCGGGTCGCCGCGGCTACCCTCCGCCATAGGCTGGTGCTCGGATTGAGACGGAATGAGGCGTCCGGCGGATCGGCCAGCGGCTTTCTTCGATGTTGAGGCAGAAGTCATGATTTCTGAAAGCTTTCTTTGAAGAGCAGTGAGTGTCTCTCCAAGTATATATCCCGGAGAACAGTGAGTGTTCTTCGAGACAGTAGGAATTAAAATAAAGGTTTAGATCGCCCTCCTTATAGCACCAATTGTTGTTGCCCAAAATATTATCCGGAGATAGATATTGCTGGAATGGATGGACAACAAACAAAGTGCGAGAACACTTTCGGGGTTGTTAGTCCTAGGGTTGAATGCTCTCGCGAGATGTTATTAATACGAATACGTTTGAGTACAAATATTAATGTAAGAATGCGATTACAATGAGTGTAAAAGATCCTAGTTATCTAGCCCTTGAGTGAAGCTCTGTGTGTTCTTGTTCTCGTTTCTGCCGACCGTCTTGTGGATTAAGAGGTCTCAAGAGTGAGAGAGAAAGATATCCGAAGTGTATAGCGTTGCCAAGAGAGTGAAAGCCAAGTCGTAAGAAAAGCCAGAGAGAAGCCCTTTTTCCAAGTGCAGGAGGCCTTCTATTTATAGGACTGGCCGTAGGGGGGCGATCGCCTTTCCTGTGTTATAATAAGGGGCGATCATCTTGCAGCACGTGGGTTGGTTGCCTTAAAGTCCGCGACATAGGCTGGCTGCCAGCTGTGCAGGCCAATGAGAAGTCTGCACGCGTCCTGAGTCGCTGTCCCGGGCGGTCCCACTTTGCACCTTTCGGTGGGTCTGTCGGTAGGTGAGTAGATGCTGACAGGCTGTGCTCAATGATCCATGTTCTGTGGCGCCTTTCCAGTGCCGACCCCCTTATCCAACAAGGAGTGGAACATTTTGCTCTCAAATACACGGACTAGTTTCTATATGTATATTTACAAGTTAGGAATGCCAGTAACTACCAGTAAATAAAGAAACATCCATTGCCTTATATTGATGATTTACATAATAACAAGTATAATGCCCTAACTCAACATCTTCTGAGTGGCATTCGAGGGCATACTCCTAACAATCTCTCACTTGCACTCAATGCCACACACTATGGTATCTAATACCCATGTTCTCCAGATGAAGCTCCAAGCTAGTCTGAGAAAGTGGCTTGGTCAGTGGATCGGCGACGTTGTCGGCCGAGTCTACTCTGTGCATCACAATGTATCCCTTGCGAACAAATTCTCTTACAATATGATACTTCCTCTCAATATGTTTGGTGCTGTTGTGAAACCTCGGCTCCTTGGCACATCTTCTGACTCCGTCGTTGTCGTGATCTGTTGAACAGGCAGCTCAGCACATGGTATCACTTAAAGTTCTCCCATAAACTTCTTAATCCAAAACCCTTCCATGGAAGCATCCGAGGCTGCTTGATACTCAGCCTGACAGGTGGAATCAGCAGTCGCGCTTTGCTTGGCGCTACGCCAAGATACTACTCCTCCATTAAGAGTAAATATGTAGCCAGAAGTGGACATCGAGTCTTCCTTCAGTCCGTGGAAGTCCGAATCAGTGAATCCCACCACATCCAATTCTCCACCGCCATACATCAGAACCATATCTCTAGTCCTTCTCAAGTACTTGAGAACGTTCTTTACGGCAGTCCAATATTCCCTACCTGGGTTTGCCTGAAACCTACTCACCACGCTTACAACATGCGCGATGTCAGGTCTTGTACACAACATAGCATACATAAGACTACCCACGGCCGAAGCATATGGTATATTACTCATTTCCTTTCGTTGTTCCTCACTTTGAGGACACATCTTCAAGGAGAGTTTTATTCCATGTCGCATCGGTAGGAACCCTCTTTTAGAATCATCCATCTTAAATCGCTTTAAGATTTTATCTATATAAAGGGCTTGGGAAATACCTATTGTTCTCTTCGTTCTATCCCGGTAGAGCCGAATACCAAGAATATAGGTAGCTTCTCCCAAGTCTTTCATGGAGAAATTACTCGAAAGCCAAGCTTTCACAGAACTGAGCATTCCCACATCATTTCCTATTAGTAGAATGTCATCCACATATAGTACTAAGAATGCGGTCCTGCTCCCACTAACCCTCTTGTATACACAAGGTTCCTCTTCATTTTGCACGAAGTCAAACTCTTTGACCGCCTCGTCAAAACGAAGGTTCCAACTACGCAACGCTTGCTTCAGTCCATAAATGGAACGCTGAAGCTTGCACACTTTCTGAATATAGACTTCGGACACAAAGCCTTTAGACTGCTCCATATAGATTTCCTCCTCGAGGAATCCATTAAGAAAAGCCGTCTTTACGTCCATTTGCCATATCTCATAATCGTGGTAGGCAGCTATAGCAAGCATCATGTGAATAGACTTGATCATGGCTACAGGCGAGAAGGTATCGTGGTAATCGATCCCTTCTTTCTGGGTATAACCCTTTGCCACAAGCCTGGCCTTATAGGCGTCAACCTTGCCATCACCATCAGTCTTTCTCTTGTAGATCCACTTGTTCCCAAAAGGCACTATTCCCTTGGGGCGGTCTACTAGAGTCCAGACCTGATTGACATGCATCGAGTCTATCTCAGCTTCCATAGCTTCACACCATTTCGCGGAGTCTACATCCACCATCGCTTGGTCATAGGTCGTCGGGTCAGTCTCTTGGCTATCACTTGGAACCTCATGGAGACCCAGCTCCTCCAAGTGCACAAGCCCATACCTCTCAGGTAAATGAGACACCCTACTAGACCTACGAGGTGGTTGTATTTGTGTTTCAGAAGGTTTGGTTCCAGTTTCTTTCACAGGTGTCTCCCGAGGAGTTTCATTGTATTCTTCTAAAGAAATACTTCTACCTGCTCCGCCTTCCTGAATGAACTCATCTTCCAGGAAGTGTGCTTGTAAAGCAAAAACGATCTTTCGATCTTCAGGCATGTAGAATAGATATCCCATCGTCCCAGATGGGAATCCAATGAAACGTCCCTTCGCGGACCTAGCTTCCAACTTCTCCACCTTAGTCTTCTTAACATAGGCGGGACATCCCCAAATCCTAATGTGATTAAGACTTGGTTTCCTGCCCTCCCACATCTCATGTGGAGTTTTAGGAATGGGTTTGGAAGGACATCTGTTCAAGATGTAAGCAGCAGTCAGGAGTGCATACCCCCACAGGTAAATCGGTAAGTCAGTATAGCCCAGCATGGAACAGACCATGTTCAACAAGGTCCGGTTCCTTCTTTCTGACACACCATTTAACTGAGGAGTACCTGGAGATGTTAGTTGTGAAACTATTCCATATTTCTTAAGGAACTCGTCAAACTCCATACTCAGATACTCGCCACCTCGGTCCGACCGAAGTGCTTTGATATGATTACCAGTTTGTTTCTCGACTAGGGCCTTGAATTCCTGGAATTTCTCAAAGGCCTCGAATTTATGTTTCATTAAGTATACATAACCATACCTAGTATGATCATCTGTAAACGTAATGAAATATTTATATCCGTCACGTGCTGCTTCCAAAGCACCACATACGTCGGTATGGATTAATCCCAGTTTATCAGCGGCTCTTTCAAAAGTCCCTGTGAAGGTGGACTTAGTCATTTTGCCTTTAAGGCAAGATTCACAAGTAGGAAAGGGATCCGATCCCAATAGACCCATAAGTCCATCTTTTTCCATCTTGTAAACCTTGGTCTGACCAACATGACCAAGTCTAAGATGCCATTTCAAAACTTGATTGGTTTCATCCCTACCATGTTTTCTAGTCATAGTATTCACAACTACTTTGTTGCTGAGATATAGATGATACAATCCATTCAACAATGTAGCAGTACCCACTAGTTTATTTCTAAAATAAATTTTGCAGGAACCATCACCAATGAAAAATGAAATGCCTTTTCGGTCCATGACCGGAATGGATATAATGTTTTTGTGCCCCTTGGGCAAAACAAGTACATCTTCTAAAGTTAAAACAAAGCCGGATTCTAAACCCAAAAGAAGTGATCCTATGTCGGTCGCCTCGACACTATGCCCGCTTCCGACTGTGATCATAACTTCTCCAGCTCCAAGCTTCCTACTTTGTTCAGATCACGATTCACGGTACAAATATGAGAACTAGCACGAGAATCCAAGATTCAAGAAGTAGAAAATACGAGCGTAACAATTTGTTTCCAAAACTAAAAGTTCTGTACCTGAAGTGCCATGAAGAATCGGACAGTCTCTAGCCAGTGGCCCAGCTCACCTCACTTGAGACAAGCATCCTTCTTCTTCTTGTTCTTAGAAACCATCGGGGCCTTGCCATTTCCCTTAAGGTTCTTAACTTGTGGTCCTGTTTGATTCTTGGTCTTTTTCTTCTTATTCTTAGACCTCTGAGGTCCAGAAGAAATCACAAGAGCAGATTCCTTCATCCGCGAAGTCTTCATCTAAGACTGAGCGGTCACAAGTTTGTTCATTAGCCCAGCTAAATTACATGCAATCTCATTGCAGTTGAAGTTTATAACAAACTATGAGAAGGATTCAGAGAGAGACTGTAAGATAAGGTCGGTTTGGAGAGAAGTATCCATTTTAAAATAAAGAGCCTCCAATCTCTCGATCATGGATATCATGAGGGCGTGTTCCCCAACTTTCTCACCTTCCTTCATCCTTGCACCAAACAGTTTCTTGGATATCTCATATCTAGCAGTTCTGCTGTGCTCACTATAAAGCTCGGTTAAGTGAGATAGAATCTGCCTAGCAGAAGTCATTTTCTCATGAGCTCTCTGAAGCTCATTAGACATGGAAGCCATCATCTAAGCATGGACTTTCACGTCATCCTTAACCCACTTTTCGTGGTTTTCAATCTATTCCTGATTGGCTCGGGTCCGCACAGGAGGCACCGGAATGTCCGTCTCCAAGACGTATCCCAGTGCCTCTATACTGAGGACAATCATCAGATTGCGGAGCCAATCCAAAAAGTTAGGTCCCATTAAGGTGTTCTTTTCGAGTAGAATTGCGAGTGGATTCATTGTCATATTGAGATTTGAGTATGCATTAAGTACGACAGATTAATTAGTGACTCATTCAATTATGTTCAGAGTATAGAATTAAGGTCTTTTTATTCTTGTTACCCAGCTCCCACTATTTTAATCGGAACAACACACTCCTATGTGAAATCCGGAAGTATCGTCGCTCTATTTCATAGTGGTGATCGAGTTCTTTATAAATCTTAATAGAGGGCAACCGAACAGGTTTCTAGTCTATTAATTTTCATAAAGTGGTGTCCAACACCAGCCCATCTAATGGATGATTCGATCTTCTTTTTCCCTTGTTCACTCCCCTCAACCTATACGATTTATATAGTTCGTGAACAAGTTAAGTTTATACCATCGATGCAAATCAGTTTCACAATTGAATCTTATCCGGCAACCTATCAGGTTTCTAGGGATAAAATTTGCTCCAACCAAAGGCATCCAATGCACTCCCGGTAATTTATCCATCCTCCCCGAACGACTACCCCGATAACTCGGAAGCATAGCACATCCGGTTTGGATTTCAATTTCCCAAAAGCTCGATGGAGGGAAGGAAAACCTTGAAACCTTATAAACTTAATAATTTGTTATGGGAGAATTATCGCGATTAACGTTACATTTTGCACATTATTCCGGGCTTGAATGCTCTCGCGAGATGTTATTAATATTAATACTTTGGAGTACAAATATTAATGTTAGAATCTATTACAATGAGTATAAAGACTCTAGTTATCTTAGCTATAGAGCGTAAAGATTGCCGGAAGAACCAGATTTGTAGCTCTGTGAGTTCTTGCTTTTGATGTTCTGTATATGTGAATGAGTTTCTTCCTCAATGGATTTCACTATGTTTAAAGTGTCTGTCTGTATGTTTTTCACTCCTTTTGGCCACTGTTGGATGCCTCCTATTTATAGGAGACAAGGTTGGTGGGTCCTCTCCGGCGATCGCGGGCGACCGCCGTTTTCTATTTTAGAATAAGATGGGCGATCGTCCCGTCACATGAGACTATTCCCTTAAAGTTCGAGGCTGCAGCTGGCAGCCAGATGTGCGAGCCAATGGGAAACTTGCACGCGTCCTGAGTCGCTGTATGGGGAGGACCCACCTTGTACCTTTCGGTGGACCTGTCGGTAGGTGTGAGGTTGGTGACAGGCTGGGATCAAAGGCCTCATCTTGCGGCGCCTTTTATGGATCTGCACGTGGGTCTACGTCCGAGATTTGGTCTTCGAAGACTCTGACGGGTGTCGGATTCACATGTGGTATGTGACGATCGTCTATAGTCAGATATCATTGGCGATCGCCAGACACCTACAGACGATCGCCTTGGATGACGAACACTAGGTGCTTGCCCCAGCGTATGTCTTCTTTGACTGGCTCCTGACCATTGTGCCGATCGCCATCGAGGCGTATAAATCGCCGCACAATAATTGCCCCCCAGCTCGCTCTGATGTTGAAAACATGGGGTGAGGTGGCACTGTTGGCGATCGCCTTCTAGATGATTGGCTCGTCTTCTTATGACAGGACGATCGTCGCCTGGACGATCTGATTTCGAATCGGTCTCGATCTCCTTTAACTGCTCCTTCAACCTCGCAGTCGTTTTGTCAGCATCCGCAAGCTCGGCTACCTTGACGGCTAGTTCTCCCTTCGCCTTCTCCAGCTCGCCGTTGAGACGATCCACTGTAGCCTTCAGCCCAGTCACCTCCTCCAACGAGGCCGCGTGCAACCGACGAGCATTCATCATCTGGTCGTGGAACCGATCAGCCACCTCCTTGGACCGGCCAAGCTCTTGCTTCATCCGGTCGAGGTCTTGTTTGGCCCATTTGGCCATCTCAATATGTTCCTTCTTCATGGCCATGATCCGGTTAGCGAACTCGGCATTCTGGTTCCGAGCAACCTCGAGATCTTGATGGAGGTGAGCATTATAGGGTAGCCCCTCATAATCCTTAACGGCTTGGGCAGCCATCGTTGCCGCCTGGAGAGTCAGGGCGAGCGTCGCCTGCATGGCATCTCCAGACCGCCGACGAGCAATCACATCGAGGTCGGTCGTCCAGGCCTTAGGAAGAGAGGTGATGGCCCGGGAGACGTACGAAGGGACGTCGAGAGACTTGCGCGGAGACTTGCTCGCCAAGAAATCCAACACCATCGGCGAGGTGTCCGGATCTGCAAGACGGATCCTGCAACACAAATAAAAAAAAAGAAAAAAAAGAAACAAAGGAGTTAGTATACATCCAACACAAATAGCCTAACTCAAAAAGATCAAACCGGTCTTACCTGTTGACCAACTCGGGGTCGCGGCCGAAAAAGGGCTTGCCCCGAGGAGTTTCGGCTTCGGCGATCGCCGCGGTCTTCAGGAAGGCAGCTGATGGCCTGGACCCCTCCACCATCGGAACAGCAGAGATAGGTGGCGCGGCAACCGACGGCTCCAAAATGGATACCTCCGCGTCAGTTGTAATACCCGGTTGAATTTCATTCATTTTTATTCAATATTAATCAGTCAGTAATTATCATTCAGTAAACTTCACTCATTATTAATCACTCATCATTCATGATTCATTCATTTCGTTCACTGTTGGTATGTTGTAATCGTATATCAGTTACCAATCGTCTTTTCATCTCCGTTTTTAGATCGAGACGGGAATATTATCATTTTCATCGGGATTGGTAGTCTTGTACTGGGAGTATCATTTTTGGCATGTGTTGGACCTGTTCACTTTCACATTCATATGATTTGTCGGATCATTCATCGGTCGTAGTGAGGAATCGGAGTTATCGGATTTTCACCATGTCCAGCATTGAGTTACGGCCGTAAGGATTGTAGGTTACGGCCGTAACAAGGGTTCGTTGATGTCAGGCCATTTTAGACGAACGGGACTTACGGCCGTAAGGTTTTGGAATACGGCCGTAAGTTGAGCAGGTACGACCGTAAGGTTTGGCCGATTACGGCCGTACGTGTCGAGCAGGGTGCCCAGGCGCTTTTGGCCGAAGGCGAGTTACGGCCGTAAGGGTTGCGGCATACGGCCGTAAGTCGAGGGAGATACGGCCGTAAGGCTTGGCCGGATACGGCCGTACGTTACAGGCAGGGTACCTGGTCATTTTCGACGAAGGGGGCTTATGCCCGTAAGTTTGGCCGGATACGGCCGTATCATCCGAGTTACGCCCGTAAGGATGTCGGCAGATGTTTTAGATGAGGGCGAGTTACGCCCGTAAGTCAGGGCGGATACGGCCGTAAGGCTGTCGGCAGGTTTTTGGACGAAGCCGAGTTACGGCCGTACGAGTTGGCCGGTTACGGCCGTAAGGCCGTTGACCTGGGATATTACGGCCGTATGAAGGCCGAGTTACGGCCGTAACTTCCGGCAGTATATAAGGATCCGGCCGGGACTCTTTCTTCATTTTCACCCTTTTCTTCCATCTTGTCCGAGAGAGAGAGCTTGAGGGAGGGATTTTCCTTCATCAATCACTAGAGTACTTGATTTTCTTCATCTTCATTCGTTTGGGAAGCTTGGATACTCGATTTAACTCATGTTCATCGGATCGAAGTGGTTGGATCTTCAAGAGGTAATTTCTTCAACATCTTGGATTTCGATTTTGTGTTGAAATATGATGTTTTGGACGTTATAATCATGTTATATGAAGGGATATGAATATGATTATGAGTTTGTATAAAGATTCATTAGATTATTGAGGGATTATTCAAGAACACTTTGAATATCGAGTTGGATTTGGGAGTTTTCGATTAATTGTTGTTATAATCACGTATTTGGATATTCATAACGAATTATTGATCGTATGGAAGATGTTTTGTTGGTTTGAAACACTTCTTGGGGTTTTGGTGTTAGTATTATTGAGGTTTGGTTGTAATCAATCGAAGTTGGCCACTAAGTGTTCGATATAATGCCCCAATGAACTTGGTTTAATCATATCGACGTTTTGAGTTCGTTATATTCGTGTTTGATTTGTGTATTGAATGGATTGTTGCTAATTATATTTATTCAAGGTTGTTCGAGCGACCGATATATCAATTAGGACGTTGTTCGTGGAAGGATAATTGTCACCGGTGTTGGGTAAGTTAATTCTTACTCGGTTAAAAGGATATTCATTCCTTTCGTTGTTGTTCATTCATAATCATAATTCATTCATAAGGTACTAACTGTTTCAAAACTTGTAATTGTCACTTCATTACTTCATTCACGAGGAACGACGGTTCCAATTATTCATTGAGCTGTCATTCATTTCACTATCATTCCATCTCGGTGAGTCATTATTCATTTTCGATGTCACTTTTGTTATATCGTGGCATTCCGGGTCATACTGGCATGCCGGTTGGTATGTGTTGGATTTTCATGTCGGGCACATTTAAGTCGTGTGTTGGTTGTTGGCCTCACATTAGACTATGCACACGAGTTATATGCCTCGTGAGATTGATTAGGTACAAGACCACACGTGTATTCGATCGATACTCGTTGGTGGCTTGTGCACGGACACATTTCCATCCCGGGCGTAGTGTGGCGCCACCCTTTGAGCCGTACTGTTAGTTGATTCATACAGCATGTTTGATTGCGTATGTTTTCAACAAGATTGGGTTATAATATAACCGATTCATTTTGATTCGAACTTGTGTTTTATACTACATATATGTATGATTGTGTTTATTCAACTCTTGAGGATTGTTGTTCTGTGTAACTGACTCCGTTTGGGGATTTTGTTTTTCAGGTCATGGCAAGGCAAAAGCACGGGAATAGCATATTGACGGCGAGGAGTCCCAGTGATACTAGTAGGGGGCCCCAATCCTTTCAGTCATTCCTATTGTTGTCATTTATTTTCGCTGCAGACTTTCATTTGGATACTCCGTTTCATTCAGTGTTGTGTATTTTATCTTCATATGAAATATACTAGTATTCGGTATTGTCCTGGTGTGTTGTACTTAAAATCCTCATCGGAGTATTTGGTAATATAATGTGGTTCGGTACTACAATTATATTATTTATTTCATCATTTTCATTCGCCTGGTGGGTCCCAGTCGGGGATTCACGGCACTGTAATATCCGCCTAGTTTGGGGTGTTACAGAGTTGGTATCGGAGAGTGGTTTTGAATATTACCTTTCGAGTCATGTCTCATTTGAAATCATCGTCATCAGACTAGTATCATTGGACTTTCGCGTCACGTGTGACCTGTGCGAATGCCGAGCCAATCAGACCGAAAGAACTGTAAGATTTCTAACGCCATGGTATAATTTCTGGCAATAGTCATTCATTCATCATTCATCAATTAACAATCCTCAAACATCATCATTCATTATGATTAGGACGATCATGTTAACTCATTAATCACTTAATTCATTTCATTACTCAATTAATGATCAGGACGATCATGTTAACTCATTAATTACTCAATTCATTCCATTACTCAGTTGTCGATCTGGATGATCATATTATTAATCTTGTTAAGTTGTTCAAGATAATCATTTCAAGAATTTCATCAGATAATCATGTCACTTCAGTAATTCATTCATATAATCACTAAGTTAGAGCATGTATACTCATTTTCATCATCTCATGACATAATCATAACGTGATAATCATGCGGGAAATATAATCATTATGCGACCTTTCTACTTCAGTATGGGGAGAGCTGTCAGGGGATGCACGGGGAGAGGCCGCGGTGCGGGCTGAAATCCAGGATATAATCACTCGTTGTCGGGAAATCGTACCCAGGACTCGGCTCGATCAGAAGATGTTCGGGTTGATCCACTCACTTTTATGCAGGCCATGATGACCCATGTGCAATTGCTCAATCATCATTGCGCCACTCTGGCCGGATTAATCGAGAGGACTCTCCTGTATGAGCCTGCTGCTAAGGAAATTGCTGAACAACAACCTTCATCTGTCAGCAATAAATCAACGAAGCGTAATCAATCCGAAGGCGGTCAGTCAACCTTCAAGAAGCCTCGTGTGAGTCCTATCGTTTATGAGCGACCTCCTACGATGCATAATCGTGCGGGATCTCAATCCCGAGTGGCCAGCTCGGCCATCATCTGTTTTAATTATGGAGAACCGGGTCATGTCAGCACCAAGTGCCCGAGGCAGTCTATCACGTGCCATAATTGTGGGAATTTTGGGCATAAGGCCCGTTTTTGCCGAAAGGACTCCAAGTCGGCTCCGGCGGCATCTCGAGCCCGAAGCATCGGCGATTCAGACGATCGCATTGCCAACGCTGTTTAAGACAATGGAAGCAAATAAAGTTAGAACTCATATTTATCGACGGAGCGTCGGTTGGGGCGGCAAGTCCCGGATTCACGTGATGAAGAGGATCGACGATCCGGTGGCCCGAATGATCTCAGGTATACTCGCAATTTTATTTCAACCAGTGTGTACCTTTTGATACTGGTACACCGCATTCATTCATTTTCGAATCATGTTTGAATAGACTTATTTTGGGATAGTCCTATTGCTTGTGGACCTCATACCATCGGTCTACCTGACGATGGAAGAATTTTTGGAAATCATACCGAAGTAAGCTTAAAGACCGCGATTGGTTGGTGGACCTAATCGTGGTGAATTTATCTGAGGACGATGTAATATTGGGTATTAGTTGGATGGATCGTCATGATACTATCCTTAGTGCTGTAAGCGTTTGGTAACTATCATTCCGTCGTTGGTTGTCGAATGTGTGTTTCAGGGAAGTAATCCCCATTGTTCCAGAAGAATTATTATTATTGACGGAAGCAGAGAAATTCCTCAATCGAGTTATTCAGTCATTCATTGTATCATTTTCATCGATTGGTCTTTCTAAGGCAATCGAGTTATTCAATCATTCATTGTATCATTTTCATCGATTGGTCTTTCTAAGGCAATCGAGTTATTTAATCATTCATTATATCATTTTCATCGATTGGTTTTTCTAAGGCAATCGAGTTATTCAATCATTCATTGTATCATTTTCATCGATTTGCTGTTTTAAGGCAATTGAGATGTTCAATCATTCATTGTATCACTTTTTATCGATTGACCATTCTAGGGCAATCGAAATGTTCAATCATTCGTGGTATCATTGTCATCGGTTTATGATGTATTTCCAGACGAGTTATCTGGTCGCCTTCACTTGGAGTAGTGGAATTCAGGAGTGAGGTGGAGCCCGGTACGTCCCCGTTATCGAAGGCACCGTATCGGATGGCCCCGACCGAAATGCAGGAGTTGAAGATTCAACTTGAGGAATAGTTCGAGAAAGTTTATCTCCGACCGAGTGCGTCCCCGTGAGGAGCACCAGTGTGATCTGTCAAGGAGAAGGTTGGCTCGTCTCGTGTGTGTATTAATTATCAGGAGTTGAACAGGGTGATGATCAAGATTAGTATCCTCCACCCCGTATTGATGATCTCTTAGATCAACTTCAGGGAACTTCAATATTTTCCCAGATCGACTTAAGATCTGGATATCATCAGTTGCGAATTCAAGAGTTGGGTATTGCAAGGACGGCGTTTCGTACATGTTATGGTCATTATGAGTTCGTAGTTATGCCGTTCGGGCTAACTAATGCACCTGCGGTATTCATGGAGTTAATGAATCGGGTTTTCATCGACTTTTTGGATCAGTTGTTGTTGTCTTCATCGATGACATTTTGATTTATTCTCGTGATCGAGAGGAACGCGAGGTACGTCTTCATCAGGTTCTCGACGTGTTAAGACGCGAGCAACTTTATGGAAAGTTTTCTTAATGTGAGTTCTGGATGTCCGAAGTGACTTTCTCGGGCATGTAATTTCATCAGACAGAGTTCGTGTCGACCCTCAGAAGACGGAGGCTATCCGAGATTAGCAACCTCCGAAAGATATTAAGGAAATTCGAAGTTTCCTCGGATTAGCTGGTTAATTATCCGACCCTCGACCTGGAGCTAGCAGCCGTGGGTTTCGCGTTGGAAATTTGGCGTCGTTACCTTTATGGCGTCACCTGTCAGATCTTCACTGATCACAAGAGTTTAAAGTATATATTTACTCAGAAGGAGTTAAATATGCGACAGAGGTGGTGGTTGGAACTAATCAAAGATTATGATATCGAGATCCTTTACCACCCGGGCAGGACGAATGTTGTCGCCGACGCCTTGAGTCGTAAGTCAGTTCAGGGGTAGATGCTTGCTCGTTTAACAGTTCAGAAGGAGCTTCAGCAGGAATTTCTTAGACCCGAGATCGAGGTCCGGCTTCAGCGAGTTTAGGGACAGCTTTGTATGTTAGAGATCTCATCATCACTTGAGGAGGAAATCAGGGAGAATCAGGGTTCAGAACCAGCATTGTTGCGCATCCGTGAGGACATGGCTCTGGGGAAAGCCCCTGGATTTGTGGTCCACGAGGATGAACTTTTGAGATTTAAGAATCGGTTGTGCGTACGGGCGAATGACGAGTTGAAAAACTCGATTTTGAGAAAAGCTCATGCTACCCCTTATTCTGTTCATCCGGGGTCTAGCAAGATGTACAAGGACTTGAAGCAAAATTACTGGTAGAGTAATATGAAGCGATAAGTCGCGGAAATTGTTTCTAGATGCTTAACCTGTCAGCAAGTCAAGATAGAACATCAGCGACCGGCGGGTATGCTGAAACCTCTCCCTATTCCAGAATGGAAGTGGAAAGACATTTCTATGGATTTCATCACGAGTTTGCCGACGAGTCATCGTGGCATGAATACAATCTGGGTAGCTGTGGACCGTTAGACTAAATCAGCTCATTTCCTTGAGATTAAGGATATGTGGGGTCTCGAGAGACTGGCCCAGTTGTTCATCAAAGAGATAGTGAGACTGCACGGTACTCCTAAGAGTATCGTTTCCGATTGTGACGGACGGTTTGTGTCTCACTTTTGGAAATCAGTCCATCGTGCTATGGGAACTCAGCTTAATCTCAGTACCGCTTTTCATTTTCAGTCCGACGGACAATCCGAAAGAACCATTCAGACATTAGAGGACATGTTGAGGGCATGCGTCCTCAATTGGAAGGACGATTGGGAAGCCCAACTACCATTGATCGAGTTCACGTATAATAATAGTTGGCATGCTTCGATCAAGATGGCACCTTACGAGGCCTTGTACGGTTGTCGTTGTCGATCTCCTTTGTGTTGTGACGACTTATCAGAATCAATCGGCACCGAGCCCGATATGCTTAGCCGTCCGTGGGAAGGTAGCTTTGATCAAGAGTTGTTTGTTGACCGCTCAGAGTCGACAGAAATCTTATGCAGACAATCGTCGTCGACCACTAGAGTTCGAGACGGAGGACCACGTTTTGGTCAAGGTTTCCCCGAGTCGGGGTATTTTCCGTTTCGGAATCGGGGGAAGTTGAGTCCGAGATTTATTGGACTGTTTGAGATTTTGGAACGAATAGGCGAGCTAGCTTATTGTTTGGCGTTACCTCCGGCGTTAAGCCGAATTCATTATGTGTTTCACGTCTCTCAGTTGCGGAAGTATGTTGCCGACCCAAGTCACATACTTCAGTTCGACGAAATAGAGATCGCGGATGATCATTCATACGAGGAACGTCCTGTATGAGTTTTAGGGCGGCGAATCAAATAGTTGAGGAACAAGATGATCCCTTTGGTCAAGATTCAGTGGTCTAGACACGGAGTCGAAGAGGCCACTTGGGAAACCGAGGAGAATATGCGGGAGAATTATCCCGAGCTGTTTGACCCTTAGTTTCGAGGACGAAACTCTTTTTAAGGGGGGGAGTATGTAATACCCGGTTGAATTTCATTCATTTTTATTCAATTTTAATCAGTCAGTAATTATCATTCAGTAAACTTCACTCATTATTAATCACTCATCATTCATGATTCATTCATTTCGTTCACTGTTGGTATGTTGTAATCGTATATCAGTTACCAATCGTCTTTTCATCTCCGTTTTTAGATCGAGACGGGAATATTATCATTTTCATCGGGATTGGTAGTCTTGTACTGGGAGTATCATTTTTGGCATGTGTTGGACCTGTTCACTTTCACATTCGTATGATTTGTCGGATCATTCATCAGTCGTAGCGAGGAATCGGAGTTATCGGATTTTCACCATGTCCAGCATTGAGTTACGGCCGTAAGGATTGTAGGTTACGTCCGTAACAAGGGTTCGTTGATGTCAGGCCATTTTGGACGAACGGGACTTACGGCCGTAAGGTTTCGGAATACGGCCGTAAGTTGAGCAGGTACGACCGTAAGGTTTGGCCGACACGGCCGACGTGTCGAGCAGGTGCCCAGCGCTTTCAAGGCGAAGTTACGGCCGTGGGGTTGCGGCATACGGCCGTAAGTCGAGGGAGATACGGCCGTAAGGCTTGGCCGATACGGCCGACGTTCTGCAGGTGGTACCGGTCATTTTCGACGAAGGGGGCTTACGCCCGTAAGTTTGGCGGATACGGCCGTATCATCCGAGTTACGCCCGTAAGGTGTGCGAATACGGCCGTAAGGATGTCGGCAGATGTTTTAGACGAGGGCGAAGTTATGCCCGTAAGTCGTATGATACGGCCGTAAGGCTGTCAGCGAGTTTTGGACGAAGCCGAGTTACGGCCATACGAGTTGGCCGGTTACGGCCGTAAGGCCGTTGACCTGGGATGTTACGGCCGTATGAAGGCCGAGTTACGGCCGTAACTTCCGGCAGTATATAAGGATCCGGCCGGGACTCTTTCTTCATTTTCACCCTTTTCTTCCATCTTGTCCGAGAGAGAGAGCTTGAGGGAGGGATTTTCCTTCATCAATCACTAGAGTACTTGATTTTCTTCATGTTCATTCGTTTGGGAAGCTTGGATACTCGATTTAACTCGTGTTCATCGGATCGAAGTGGTTGGATCTTCAAGAGGTAATTTCTTCAACATCTTGGATTTCGATTTGTGTTGAAATATGATGTTTTGGACGTTATAATCATGTTATATGAAGGGATATGAATATGATTATGAGTTTCTATAAAGATTCATTGGATTATTGAGGGATTATTCAAGAACACTTTGAATATCGAGTTGGATTTGGGAGTTTTCGATTAATTGTTGTTATAATCACGTATTTGGATATTCATAACGGATTATTGATCGTATGGAAGATGTTTTGTTGGTTTGAAACACTTCTTGGGGTTTTGGTGTTGGTATTATTGAGGTTTGGTTGTAATCAATCGAAGTTGGCCACTAAGTGTTCGATATAATGCCCCAATGAACTTGGTTTAATCGTATCGACGTTTTGAGTTTCTTATATTCGTGTTTGATTCGTGTATTGAACGGATTGTTGGTAATTGTATTTATTCAAGGTTGTTCGAGCGACCGATATATCAATTGGGACGTTGTTCGTGGAAGGATAATTGTCACCGGTGTTGGGTATGTTAATTCTTACTCGGTTAAAAGGATATTCATTCCTTTCGTTGTTGTTCATTCATAATCATAATTCATTCATAAGGTACTAACCATTTCAAAACTTGTAATTGTCACGTCATTACTTCATTCACGAGGAACGACGGTTCCAATTATTCATTGAGCTGTCATTCATTTCACTATCATTCCATCTCGGTGAGTCATTATTCATTTTCGATGTCACTTTTGTTATATCGTGGCATTCCGGGTCATACTGGCGTGCCGGTTGGTATGTGTTGGATTTTCATGTCGGGCACATTTAAGTCGTGTGTTGGTTGTTGGCCTCACATTGGACTGTGCACATGAGTCATATGCCTCGTGAGACTGATTAGGTACAAGACCACACGTGTATTCGATCGATACTCGTTGGTGGCTTGTGCACGGACACATTTCCATCCCGGGCGTAGTGTGGCGCCACCCTTTGAGCCGTACTGTTAGTTGATTCATACAGTATGTTTGATTGCGTATGTTTTCAACAAGATTGGGTTATAATCTAACCGATTCATTTTGATTCGAACTTGTGTTTTATACTACATATATGTATGATTGTGTTTGTTCAACTCTTGAGGATTGTTGTTCTGTGTAACTGGCCCCGTTTGGGGATTTTGTTTTTCAGGTCATGGCAAGGCAAAAGCACGGGAATAGCATATTGACGGCGAGGAGTCCCAGTGATACTAGTAGGGGGCCCCAATCCTTTCAGTCATTCCTATTGTTGTCATTTATTTCCGCTGCAGACTTTCATTTGGATACTCCGTTTCATTCAGTGTTGTGTATTTTATCTTCATATAAAATATACTAATATTCGGTATTGTCCTGGTGTGTTGTACTTAAACTCCTCATCGGAGTATTTGGTAATATAATGTGGTTCGGTACTACAATTATATTATTTAATTCATCATTTTCATTCGCCTGGTGGGTCCCAATCGGGGATTCATGGAACTGTAATATCCGCCTAGTTTGGGGTGTTACATCAGTAGTCGGCAGGGACTTCTCCGGCCTCCGCCTCTTGCGGTTGCGCTGGAGATGTTCTTCCTCCAGAACTTCCGGCTCGACGACCGGTACCGTAATAGGTCTCACCGCAGGGACAGAACGTGACGTCGTTGCTGGGGCATGACCCGTCTTCTTGCCCTGGTGAATATGACCCAAAAGACCGGGATTCGACATTGAGATCTCTCTTGGCGGCTCGGCGTAGCGGGGAAAATGGATCTCTGTCAAAGAAGACCTTCAGACAAGTTAGACATCTACTTCAATCAGACGATCGTCATACAGGAAAGAGGAAGTAAAAATTTATACCTGGAACCTTCAGATGACGAGGGAAGCGAAACAATCGAGCTCTCAACCGATGAAATTCGTGGCTGATTGAGCGAACGTCGATATAGGAGTCCGGCAGACCGCGAATTCGCTCCCACACAATCAAGAAATCAAAGGGTAGATCACCGATCGCTGGAACGAGAAAAACTGCAAAAAGGAAACCAAATTAGATTAGTTCAAGGTGTATCCAAATAAAGGGAGAGTTAAAACTCTTACTCGGATTCCTCTCCCGAAAACTGGTGGGGATATCCAACTCTTCATCTGTCTTATCGCTCGAGGCCGACCTCCATGCTCCATCGACCCAGCACCACTTTGCCTGGTCGCCCCGAACCTTGTTCGGCACCCCAAGGACCACCCTACCCATGCGACCCTGGATATGGTAGCCACCGACCGATCCCTTCTGCACGGTCAGCTTGAAAAGATAGTTCATTTCAGTAGCAGAAGGCATTTTAACAACCGATGACCGCCAAACAATGTCAAGGTGCTGATAATCTGCAGCCAGGCGTTCGACGTCAACTGGAGCGGCACCACATTCCAGGCAATCAGAAAATACGAGACGATGAACGGCAAGGGAAACCGTAATTCGGCCTTTAGGATCCTTTCATTGACAGCAACCATACCCTCGGGAGGCTGATCGGCATGTTCGTTTTCTGAGGGCACGTGCAGTGAAACGTCAGAAGGGATGTGGAATTTTTCCCTCCAGCGAATCAAGTCTTTCCTGGTCGCCGAACTCCGGATCTATCCAAGGGTCCATGAGGAATGGTCTGCAGCCCGGAATGACGTCCGCTTCACGGGCTCATAGGGGTGGGCGGCAGAATATGCTTCGAAGTCAAACTCGGGACATGGTCCGGCAATCCTCTCCATAAGTTTAGCAAAATCTAAATAGACGGGGCCGAACACGCTGTTATGCTCCCAGTACAGCCTTACCACTTCATCCTCATCCACCGGCAAGCCCCTCTGCCCCGCCGCCGCCGCTGATCTCGCTGCGTCGGCCTCATTGAAGAGCCCCTCAACCTCCGCAGGTGTTATTCCCGCACGGATGGCCTCAATGGCCGTCTCCATGTTGAGAACCTTCCGACAATCTTTACGCTCTATAGCTAAGATAACTAGAGTCTTTACACTCATTGTAATAGATTCTAACATTAATATTTGTACTCCAAAGTATTCATATTAATAACATCTCGCGAGAGCATTCAAGCCCGGGACTAACAACCCCGGCAAATATTGTGTTATTTACTTTCCCACGGAAGTGTTCTCGCATTTGTTTGTTACTCGACCATTCCAGCAATATCATCTCCGGATAATATTTTGGGTAACAACAATTGGCACTAGAGGAAGGTGATCTTAACCTTCATTTTTATTCCGACCGTCTCGAAGAACACTCACTGTTCTCCGGGGCATATACTTGAAGAAACACTCACTGTTCTTCAAAGAAAAAGCCTTCAGAGACATGACATCTGCCACGACCTCCAAAAGAGCCACCCTGCGATCTGCCGGACATCTCATTCCGGCCCAGACCGAATCCCAGCCTACGGCGGAAGGCGACCGCGACGACGCTAGAATCTCACTCCCGCCCCCGAGGGACGGTCCCAGTCTTTCACTTGATCAGTTCCAGACCGCGGAACAGATCGAGGAGGCTATAGCCATCCTCAGGGAGCGACGGAGGGCATGCGAATCGCCCACCATTACTCCATCAGCCATCCGCCAAGTACGCAAGCGGAAGCTTGAGGGGCTATACGTCGAGAAATCGTCGGAAAGCCCCGAGCCGCAGGAAAAAGGCTCTCGTAAGGCGGGATGATTCTGTCTTCAGCCGCCTAGGGAGCGATCCCTCATGGCAACCCGGGCATTCAGGCCCCAGCCGGGAGTCATCGAAGTCCGAATCCGTGACTAGGAGTTCGGCATATCTGACTCCCAGAAGACAAGCCAGCCAATGGGCTCCCGCTCGCCCAAGAATTGAGCACAGTGTCAGAGAACTTGGCACCTACCATAAGGCCAGGAGATCAGTACATGATCGCCTTGGCTCCCGCTCCGAGAGCCAATCAGCGAGCAGTTAGGCTACGGCTATGGCCGCCATGCAGCGCCAGCTCGACGAAATGAAGGCACTCCTAGAGACTGGGGCAGGCGCCAAGAGATCGATCTTGGGACCAAGTGAGCCACTCGCGGCCCAGATCGAGCTTGCCCCAGTTCAACCGAAGATCACTCCCCCTCAAACACCTCTATACGAGGGGAGATCGGATCCTGAGACCCATTTGAGAAAATTCTGGATTTACATGACCGGATGTGGAGCATCGAACGCGACGAAGTGCCGAATGTTCCCATTAACATTGGGCGACCTCGCCCATAGGTGGTACATCTCACTACCACCTCACTCGATCAATTGTTTTGAGAAGCTGGCGAACGACTTCACGTCGTACTTCGCCGCCAAAGTTGCTCGGCCAGAAGGCCCCCACCGCATGATGAAAATCAGGCAGGGGAAGAACGAGCCCGATGAAGACTACATTGACTGGGTGGATGAAATACTCCTCACTGGCGAGCCCATTAGCGACGAGCTCGATCTCTACTCGATCCTAGGGGGATTCTACGGCCACTTGCCCATGTTCAGGCACCTTACAAAGGACATCCCCCCGACCTACGCGATCTTCCGCATCAAGGCCGCTGATTTCCTGGCCAGGTAGAGGATGCTCACCCTCCGCTTAGGCGAAGGATCTGCCGGAGAAGGGAAGGCGCCATCCCACATCCAGAAGGAGGCGGTCGCCAAGCCCAGAAAGGCGGTTGCAAACCCGCCTGGTGAATTCAAAGCCTTCGAGGATGTGGAGGTTCACCTCCTCCGCAACCTCAATCTATCTTTGTCCCACATATTTAACGCCATCAAGGGGCGCGAGTGGCTCAACAAACCAAAGCCGATAAGGGACAACGGTCATCTAGACCGCAGCAAATTTTGTGCCTACCACAAGAGTCCCAGCCACAACACCAGTCAGTGCCGCGACCTCCTCAGACAACTCTGGAGACTGTTTGAGGAAGGTGAATTGGATAACTTAGTTACCAAGCCAGAGCCCCGAGCAGAGAGGACCAGGGGGCGCGAGTGCCGACAGAGCGACGGGATCCCTCCCAATTCGGTCGCCAGGATCGAGCAGAACGAGCCGGAGTATTCTGACGAATCAATCCCTCCGATCAACCCTGGCGGTTGGATCAACATGCTTCAGGTGGGAGGTGGAAACCTCGGCGGCCTTTCCCCGATCTCCACCATGTCGAACAGAAAGCGGAAGGCCGAACTAAGGGCGTTCGCCGGGGTCCATATCGTGGTACCCCCAGAGCCGACCATCTCCAAATACGCGCTCATCACTTTCTCCAACAAGGATAGGGAGGGAGTACAGTGCCCCAAAGAGGATGCATTGGTGATCTCTGCATGTATCCTTGGGAAAATGGTCGATCGCATGCTGATTGATAATGGGAACTTCTGCAATATCATATTCAAATCCTCTCTTGACCAACTCGGCAACCTGACCAAGTTCATCAAGCCATTTGACACTGTGCTCTAAGGGTTCAGCGACAGCACAGTCCAAGCCTACGGAAGGATCAAGCTCTATGTCGAGCTAATATGTTATTACGATCCCAAAGTTGGGATTACTAGGAACTTCAACTTTGTAATCATAGATAGGCCCAGCATCTATAATGGGTTCCTAGGTCATCCATTTTTAGAAACCTTCGAGGCGGTCGCCTCTTCTTTCTTTTACTGTATCAAATTCCCCACTGCCGACAGGACGATCGGTACTGTAAAAGGAGACCAACAAATGGCTAAGAAATGTTTGAATTACTCTTGTGTCGTAACTTCTTTCAACACTTCCCGTACTATTTATAACATTGAGACGATCGGCAATCAACCGATGGAGATCAACGAGCCGAGCATTTCGTACCAGCCCGACTCAGAAGACGGCATCTCACATCGATTAACGGACGACATCGAGTCAAGGATCGGTTTCGAGCCAAGTCTCGACATCGATCCAAGGATCGAGTCCGGAAATCGTTCCAAACGAGAAGCGACCGTCCCCATTGAAGAGTTGGATAGTATAACAATAGATCCGGCTCGCCTAGAGCGGGAAGTACAGATCGGCATGAGCGTCGACCTCGAATTAAAGCAGGATCTGATCAATTTACTACGTAAGAACATCGGAGTCTTTGCCTGGTCGCATCAAGATATGGTTGGCATAAGTCCTCAACACGCTTGCCACTATCTAAAGATCGACCCGGCAAGGAAGCCTGTTCACCAGAAACGTAGAAAATTCGGTCCAGAGCAGTACGCAGCGCTCGAGATAGAAGTCAAAAAGCTACTCGACAACAAACTAATCGGAGTATCTACAGATGAACCATAGTGGGTCGCCAACGCGGTGCTCGTGAAAAAGCCGAGAAACTCCTGGAGGTTATGCATCGGCTTCACCGACCTCAACGCGGCATGTCCAAAAGATCACTTTTCGATGCCTCATATCGATCACTTGGTTGATAGTACAGCAGGCTACGAAATGATGTCGTTCATGGATGCCTTCGCCGGATACCATCAGATCCCAATGGCGGGGAAGGACATAAAGCACACATCGTTCCACACAGAAAAAGACATATACTTTTGGGTTCGGATGCCATTCGGTCTGAAGAATGCAGGGGCAACCTACCAACGGCTAGTCAACAGGATGTTCGCCAACTAGATCGGCAAGACCATGGAGGTCTACATTAACGACATCGTGGTCAAAAGCCTCAAAAAGGAAGATCACCTCAATGACCTTGCCGAGACGTTCGCCATCCTCAAGAGGTTCAATATCAAGCTGAACGCCAAGAAATGCAACTTCGTGGTGAGCTCCGGAAAATTCCTGGGGCACATCGTGAGTCAAAGGGGGATCGAGGCGAACCCCACCAAGATCCAGGCGATCCTCGACATGCAAGAGCTATGGAGTGTCAAACAGGTGCAACGCCTCACTGGTTGTCTAGCTGCCCTCAACCGTTTCATATCTCGGCTCGGGGATAAAATCAAGCCATTCTTCGCGACCATAAAGAACAAGAAGTTCGCATGGACAAAGGAAAGTCAAATAGCATTCGCCAAAATTAAGGAGTACCTATCTAACCCCCAGATCATGGCGAAGCCGATCCCCGGCAAAAAGTTGTTCCTTTACCTGGCGGCCTCAGAGGTCGCGCTGAGTGCTGTTTTAGTGCGAGCAGAGGGGCAAGTCCACTTGCCGATCTACTTCGTTAGCCAAGCGCTCCATGACGCGGAAACGCGATACACACCTCTGGAGAAGATTGCCTACGCTCTAGTCATGAGTGTTCGCAAGCTAATTCTTCGAACATCAAGTGGAGGTCCTGACAACCCTCCCCTTAAGGCAAGTTCTGCACCGGCCAGACACTAACGAGCGGCTCCTTAAGTGGTCACTGGAGATCGCCCAATACAGTATCACATACGCTTCTCGCACGGCGATCAAAGGCCAAGCTCTAACGGACTTCGTGGTGGAATTAACATTCCTTCCCAGCCCGACCCAGATCAGTCGCCCCACTTGGAAGTTGTACGTGGATGGCTCGGCAACCAACTCGCAAGCAGGGGCAGGGATTGTCCTCATCAGCCCCGACGGCCAAAGTTTCACAAATGCTGTACGTTTCGGGTTTTGGGTGACCAACAATGAGGCCGAATACAAAGCCTTGGTAGGCGGGCTCGATCTAGCCCTCGCTCTGGATGTTCGCCATCTACACATCTTCATGGACTCCCTCTTGGTCGTGAACCAAGACAAGGGAGAATATGGGGCGCGCGGCCAACAAATGATCAAATACCAAGAACTGGTCGCCGAAATGTGCACGAAGTTTGAAGAAGTTCTGATCGAACAAGTCCCGAGAGAGCACAACTCCCAGGCCGATGCCCTATCCAAACTAGCATCATCAGATGGAGCAGCAGATTTCTCTAACATCCAGATCACAAAATCAGCAAAGCCGGCGATCAACAGAAACCTGATCACCCCAGTCATCGTCACCGAGGAGAACTGGATGGCTCCTTTCATTAAATACTTGAAGGACGGGACGGTCCCCGACGACCGTATCAAAGCTCGCCAGCTCCAACTCCGTGCAACCAGATACACCTTACTGGACGACCGGCTTTACAAATGAGCTTTCAGCCTTCCCCTCCTCAAGTGCATCACGTCGGAGGACGGCCGGCTCGTTTTAGCCGAGATCCATGACGGGATCTGTGGAAACCATGCTGGCGGGCGAGCTCTCATCCACAAAACAACCAGGCAAGGTTTTTTCTGGCCTTCGCTTCAGAAAGATGCGATCGCCTATGCCAGATCGTGTCATAGGTGTCAAGTGATGGGCCAAACATCAAGCTTTACCCCGAGCAGCTCACTTCGATGTACAGCCCATGGCCATTCGCCCAATGGGGCATCGACCTTATAGGTCCCTTTCCGACAGCGCCAGGGGGCTGTAAGTTTGCCATCGTGGGGGTCGATTATTTCACGAAATGGGCTGAGGCCGAGCCGCTCAACAAGATCGGCCAAGAACAAGTAACCAAGTTCATCTGGAAGAACATCATATGCCGATTCGGTCTGCCCCAGGCTATCATCTCCGACAACGGAAAGCAGTTCGACGGCTTGGAAGTCATGCAATTCTGTGAGAAGTGGGGAATCATAAAGTTGTTCTCGTCCCCTTACCACCCTCAGACGAACGGGCAGGTAGAGGCTGTAAACAAGATCCTTAAACACACAATCAAAGCAAGACTTGAATCCAAACAAGGATGATGGGCTAGCGAGCTCCCAGACGTTTTTTGGTCCTACCGTACAACGACCCGAAACTCGACTGGCGAAACACCGTTCGCCCTCGCCTTCGGGACAGAAGCGGTGATCCCTTCGGAGATCGCCGTCCTCAGCCACCGAACTGAACAAGAGATGACGATGGACAATGATGTAGCCTAGTGGATCGACTTGGACATACTCGAAGAACGGCAACTGACCTCGGAAATGAAGAACATAATCCACAAAAGGAGATCTAAGAAGTTCTTCAATTCGAAGGTCAAGGAAAAACGGTTCCAAGTTGGCGACCTAGTCATCAAAAAAGTCCAGACTCACACAGGAGTCTTTGGCACGAATTGGGAAGGGCCCTTCAGGATATCTAAGTGGCTAACTAGGGGAGCCTACGAACTTGAACACCCTGACGACACCCCGGACCAATATCCCTGGAATGCTGTACATTTGAAGAAATACTACTAGTGAAAACTTTGTATTCAGTTTCAGTTACCCAATGTACAATGAGTATAATGAGATTTTCATATCCCATCTATATGATTCGCCTCGACGAAAACGAACAACTAAAAAGAGGACGGCTCGCTCTCCCTACAAAAGGTCATCGTCTAAACATGACAGACCTATGAAAGCGATCGCCCCTCCAAGCACAACGTATACCGTCGAGGGTCGTCATCTAACATGGCGATCCGAGGTAAAAAAGTGTAGCCATGATCTTGGAGGTCGATGGAACCGACAACTTCGTCCATGCAAGGTTCTTTTGGGCTGCGATCGCTCGCCCTTCGTTTAAATACGAGGCGAGCGTAGCCGAAGGACCCTCCAATTAAATCCGTGGATACGCTCGCGCGCCCTCAAAAGTACATCATCTAACATGATGTACCCGGACAAGGCGACGCGTCCCTACCCCATCACAACGTATACCGTGGAGGGTCGCCATCTAACATGCCGACCCGAGGTAGAAGAGTGCTAACAAGCCGTGGACGTGGAGTCGAATAAACTGACGACGCCCCGTGCAAGGACTCTTCCAGACCAAGATTGCTCGCATTTCGTTTAAACACAAGGCGGGCGCAGCCTAATGGAGGACCCTAACAATAAAGTGAGCCGCGGGACATACCTATGGGTGGAATGTCCCTCGCACATAAAGACACGGTTACGGAGATCCGTCCATCGAACTCAGCGATCATGCACACAGTCGTCCTCCCTCAAAGAATCGGCAAAACTCAAGATAGCTCGTCCAACATACTATTTTCGTTCCCTTACTTACACTAAGTAAACAAAAACAAGGGGCAAAGTGGAGATATTCCTGAAATGCGATCGGGAGGAAGGGACCATACACGATCGGCTTCGTTCAAACACATGCATGACGATCGGTTTTGTTCAAGAAATTTACAAGTAAGAATTTTCAAGTGTATCAATACAATCAGATCCATTCAACATTCAAACAGTCAATCGTACAAACAAGGCATCAGGTGCAATTGTGTAAACACTTGTACAAATGCATATGAAAACATTCAGAACAGATGATCGTACATATGAAGAATCAGATGCGAAGAAGAAGTATTTTATTCCGTTCAAAACGATCGTACATACAAGCCCGAAGGCAATACAAGAGAAAACTAGAAATTACGAAATGAAGGAAAACAAAACAACTCCACCATCACTCAGGCCGCCCCCGACTGGCCTTCGTCCCCAGCAGGCGGATCGGCGCGCGCTTCCTCACCGGCCTCAGGATAAATAAGTTTATCCGGAAACAGATACCAGCTCAAATCAATCCCTAAGTCGGCGAGATCGAGAATCGGCAGGGAGAATTCCAGATGCAGGGGATGCTCGAGTACGTAGGCCTTGAAGGTTTCCATCATAGGGCCGACCTCGATCCCTACCTTCTTGGCGGCACGGATAGCGTCGGCGTAGGCCATATAATAGGCGAACTCGCCAATGTATCCCACATTAAGGTAGGGATCGGTCTCGATCTCCTTTAACTGCTCCTTCAACCCCGCAGTCGTTTTGTCAGCATCCGCAAGCTCGGCTACCTTGACGGCGAGTTCTCCCTTCGCCTTCTCCAGCTCTCCGTTGAGACGATCCACTGTCGCCTTCAGCCCAGTCACCTCCTCCAAAGAGGCCGCGTGCAACCGACGAGCATCCGTCATCTGGTCGCAGAACCGATCAGCCACCTCCTTGGACCGACCAAGCTCTTGCTTCATCCGGTCGAGGTCTTGTTTGGCCCGTTTGGCCGTCTCAATATGTTCCTTCTCCATGGCCATGATCCGGTTAGCGAACTCGGCATTCTAGGTCCGAGCAACCTCGAGATCTTGATGGAGGTGAGCATTAGAGGGTCGCCCCTCTTAATCCTTAACGGCTTGGGCGGCAATCGTCGCTGCCTGGAGAGTCAGGGCGAACATCGCCTGCATGGCATCTCCAGAACGCCGACGAGCAATCGCGTCGAGGTTGGTCGTCCAGGCCTTAGGAAGAGAGGTGATGGCCCGGGAGACTTACGAAGGGACGTCGAGAGACTTGCGCGGAGACTTGCTCGCCAAAAAATCCAACACCATCGGCGAGGTGTCCGGATCGGCAAGACGGATCCTGCAATACAAACAAAAAAAAAAGAAACAAAGGAGTTAGTATACATCCAACACAAATAGCCTAACTCAGAAAGATCAAACCGGTCTTACCCGTTGACCAACTCGGGGTCGCAGCCGAAAAAGGGCTTGCCCCGAGGAGTTTCAGCTTCGGCGATCGCCATGGTCTTCCGGAAGGCAGCTGATGGCCTGGACCCCTCCGCCATCGGAACAGCAGAGATAGGTGGCGCGGCAACCGGCGGCTCCAAAATGGATACCTCCGCGTCAGCAGTCGGCAGGGACTCCTCCGGCCTCCGCCTCTTGCGGTTGCACTGGAGCTGTTCTTCCTCCCGAACTTCCGGCTCGACGACCGGCACCGTAATAGGTCTCACCGCAGGGACAGAACGGGACGTCATTGCTGGGGCACGACCCGTCTTCTTGCCCTGGTGAATACAACCCAAAAGACTGGGATTCGACATTGAGATCTCTCTTGGTGGCTCAGCGTAGCGGGGAAAATGGATCTCTATCAAAGAAGAACTTCAGACAAGTTAGACATCTACTTCAATCAGACGATCGTCATAAAGGAAAGAGGAAGTAAAAATTCATACCTGGAACCTTCAGATAACGAGGGAAGCGAAACAATCGAGCTCCCAACCGATGAAACTCATGGCTGACTGAGCGGACGTCGATATAGGAGTCCGGCAGACCGCGAATTCGCTCGCAGACGATCAAGAAATCAAAGGGGAGATCGCCGATCGCTGGAACGAGGAAACCTGCAAAAAGGAAACCAAATTAGATCAGTTTAAGGTGTATCCAAGTAAAGGGAGAGTTAAAACCCTTACTCGGATTCCTCTCCCGAAAATTGGTGGGGATATCCAACTCTTCCTCCGGCTTATCGCTCGAGGCCGACCTCCATGCTCCGTCGACCCAGCACCACTTTGCCAGGTCGCCCCGAACCTTGTTTGGCACCCCAAGGACCACCCTACCCATGCGACCCTAGATATGGTAGCCACCGACGATCCCTTCTGCATGGTCAACTTGAAAAGATAGTTCATTTCCAGCGCAGAAGGAAGATGGAACAACCGATGACCGCCAAACAATGTCAAGGTGCTGATAATCTGCAGCCAGGCGTTCGACGTCAACTGCAGCGGCGCCACATTCCAGGCGATCAGCAAATACGACACAGCGAACGGCAAGGGAAACCGCAATCCGGCCTCCAGGATCCTTTCATTGACAGCAACCATACCCTCGGGAGGCTGATCGGCACGTTTGTTCTCCGAGGGCACGTGTAGTGAAACGTCAGAAGGGATGTGGAATTTTTCCCTCCAGCGAATAAAGTCTTTCCTAGTCGCCGAACTCCGGATCTGTCCAAGGGTCCATGAGGAATGGTCTGCGGCCCGGAATGACGTCCGCTTCACGGGCTCATAGGGGTGGGCGGCAGAATATGCTTCAAAGTCAAATTCGAGACATGGTCCGGCAATCCTCTACATAAGTTTAGCAAAATCTAAATAGACGGGGCCGAACACGCTGTTATGCTCCCAGTACAGCCTTACCACTTCATCCTCATCTACCGGCAAGCCCCTCTGCCCCGCCGCCGCCGCTGATCTCGCCACGTCGGCCTCATTAAAGAGCTCCTCAACCTCCGCAGGTGTTATTCCCACACGGATGGCCTCAAGGGCCGTCTCCATGTTGAGAACCACGAAAGTTTCTTCCCGGGCAGGCGATGTCGCGGCGGCGGAAGAGCTGCCGGTCTCATAAACTTTGCATCCTCCTCCAGACATATTTCGAAGATTAAAGGGGGAGAGGAAATTTTGTTCATACCTATAAGGAAAGTCGGTCGGCACAAGAATCTTCAAGGAAATTCGGCAGAGTCTCGTCTAAAAGGCAAGGGTGCATAAAGAGATAAACTGAAATGACCTTAGCCCTTTTATAGGCGAGCACAGGGACCTTTGTGTAAATATGTGGAATCCCGGGGGCCTGGAGTGCAACCGTCGGGAGGGGAACACATTAAATGCAGCCCTCGAAACCCCCGTACGTGTCGTTTCGAGGGCACGCCAGATGACAAGTCTGACAAAACCATCGGGCTCCCCCAACGATAGCACGACGCGTGTCCCTGCAACGTTTCAAGAGCCCGCCTCCATTTCCCGCTATTTCCAGCGCATAAGGAGATCGTCCGGATTCGAAATCAGATCGTCTAGGCGACGATCGTCCTTGTCATAAGCAGACGAGCCAATCATCTAGAAGGCGATCGCCAACAGTGCCACCTCACCCCATGTTTTCAACATCAAAGCGAGCTGGGGGGTAATTGTTGTGCGGTGATTTATACGCCTCGATGGCGATCGGCAAGATGGTCAGGAGCCAGTCAAAGAAGACAGACGCTGGGGCAAGCACCTAGTGATCGTCGTCCAAGGCGATTGTCTGTAGGTGTCTGGCGATCGCCAATGATATCTGACTATAGACGATCGTCACATACCACATGTGAATCCGACACCCGTCAGAGTCTTCGAAGACCGAATCCTGGACGTAGACCCACGTGCAGATCCATAAAAGGCGCCACAAGATAAGGCCTTTGACCCCAGTCTGTCACCAACCTCACACCTACCGATAGGCCCACCGAAAGGTACAAGGTGGGTCCTCCCCAGACAGCGACTCAGGACGCATGCAAGTTTCCTATTGGCTCGCATAGCTCACTGCCAGCTGCAGCTTCGAACTTTAAGGGAACAGTCCCACGTGACGGGACGATCGCCCATCTTATTCTAAAATAGAAAACGGTGGTCGCCCGCGATCGCCGGAGAGGACCCAGCAACCTTGTCTCCTATAAATAGGAGGCATCCAACAGTGGCCAAAAGGAGTGAAAAACATACAGACAGACACTTTAAACACAGTGAAATCCATTGAGGAAGAAACTCATTCACATATACAGAACATCAAAAGCAAGAACTCACAGAGCTACAAATCTGGTTCTTCCGGCAATCTTTATGCTCTATAACTAAGATAACTAGAGTCTTTACACTCATTGTAATAGATTCTAACATTAATATTTGTACTTCAAAGTATTCATATTAATAACATCTCGCGAGAGCGTTCAAGCCCGGGACTAACAACCCCGGCAAATCTTGTGTTATTTACTTTCCCACGGAAGTGTTCTCGCATTTGTTTGTTACTCGACCATTTTAGCAATATCATCTCCGGATAATATTTTGGGTAACAACACATATTAAATCCAATTTAACATGAGGGAGATTAATTTTCAAGAATACACGAAAAAATCGAGCCGGGGCGAAAAAAGGCCTGCCATGGCCGAGTCACTGCGGGCATCCTGCCGGCCGGACACGGCCCGTGCCGAATGGCACGGTTGGGTCGTTCCGGCAGTGTCCTAGACCTTCCTGCCAGACTCAGCCGTGTCGCCGACTCGGCCGTGTCGCCTGACACGGTCGAGTCACTTCCGGAAGCTGCCGGCCAGACACGGCCCGTGTCGCCTGACATGGTCGGGTCTGTCTGGCAGTGGCCTGGCCAGACTGCCAGACACGACCGAGTCACCCAGGACACGACCGAGTCACCCAGGACACGGTCGAGTCACTCTCGGCCAGATTACCCTTTTTGTCCCAAAAGTCGTCCGACGACGATTCGGGGCTAGATTTTCGACCAGATATCTAATATAAATATTTTCCGACTTTGATATCTTCAATATAAATCATATTTCCCAGAAATTTAAGATTTATATTTACACATAAACTTACGAAAAATACAATTATTACGAACGAAAAACATATACCACGATTATGACTAAAATGATTCCAAATCATTCACCATCCAATCGAGCATTCCAAATGCCAATATCATAGATCGCAAGACCTACGCTCCGATACCACTGTTGGGATTCGGTGCCTAAAACGAAGGCCCAGCGGAAGCGGTAAAACTAAAATTAATTCGATCTGAATCCCTACGAGGATCGATCGAGCTATGTATATATGAATATATAAACGAAAAACAAGAGTTATAAGAAACTCACCCTTGAAGTCCGTTGATTAAATGGTAACCTTATCTTGAGCTATTCCCCAAGCTTTGATTGATCTCTACAAATCCAATCCGCTCCAATCTCTTGAACGATCCAACGCCGAAAGCACCGCATCTCTACTTGCCACGCGCCGGAGAAACGACCGGAATGACAACACCCGATTAACCTCTAAGGTTACTGCTAGAATCAAGTAACGAAGCTTTGTATGTTAAGATTATTACACTCTAAGTGTTCTAATCTTACTCTCTCAATATTTTCTCTCAATTTTCTCCAAGAAAAATGAAGAAGTGAATGAAGAACATGAAGATGAGTGTAAAACTCAAAGTCTATCTCTCTCTCTCTCTATCTCTCTCTCTCTCTCTCTCTCTCTCTCTCTCTCTCTCTCTCTCTCTCTCTCTCTCTCTCTTTACTCACGTTGGAAAGGCCTCTTCAAACAAGTGATGAGAGTCTTCATTTTATTCTCCATAAAATCCTCCCAAATCAAGACCAAATAATTAAAATGAATTAATTAAAAGATCTTGTTCTCTTGATACTTCAAGTCATCCACCAATTAAGGTGGAGACTATGACCAAAGGAAAGAGGAGGGAAAATGGGGCAGCCATCTAGAAGGAGCCGGGACGAGTTCGGTTCGTTTCGGACTCCCGTGAGTCCAAACAGATAAACTCCTATTCCGTTCCGATGTATTTGTGTCGATTAATTAATCCAATCAATTAATCACATTAAATACATAACAACATAATTAATTTCTCCAAGAAATAATTATATCTATGAATTAAATTAATCACCCAGTAATTTATTTAATTCATTAGGCCGTAAATCAATTTATCCAATAAATCGATTTAAACATCTAATGTCCCAAATTAGATATCCATTATCTAATATTCATAATGAGATAATAAGCTTGATACATTCCATCGTCAATCCTATTGCGCGACTCGGTAGGTCCGTTTCAGTCAGCAATAGGAGGAACCAAAGAGTAGTAGCACCACCTAGCCAGCCTGGCGGCCTACACTGTACCCCAACTGAGAACAAATGATTGGGATCATTCAAGAACCATTATGTCGTGAATACCAATATATGTATAAATCCTTCTATCAAATGTCCCGATCAAGTTATAGGGTCACGGTCAGTTAAAACCAATCTGTACTTGACGCTATGCATGCGTTACTGCAAATCGAGATCATCGAGCTCTCATGTATCCAATACAACTAGCTCCAATGCTTTGGCCAAAGACTTATGATCTAATCTGCCAATAACCGCATAGAACATATAACCCGCTCACTAATGGGAGAAAGAATTCTATCTTGGTATTCAGTAGGACCTGCTACTTGCCCGTCAAGATGCACGTCGAGGTTGACCCCCGCCTTTCGGTTTACAGGGTCGAACTACTCTAATGAAAATCTTGACGTCACAAGCACATCCCTACTAAATCCTCAAGTCGAATGTTCACGAATACCTATCACAACCTTTCGATTCCGTCATTGACTGTCCCGGAGTGAAATCCGTGTGACGAATCGAGGGTGAGTCGGTTCGAGTATACTAATCCAATTAGCATACCTATAACGTTTGCTCCCACTAACCATTAGTGTTCGACAAGCACTCTCCTTGTCAAAGAACACGTCATACAAGTCTTCACATAAACTTAACGCCCAGTCAAGTTTCATCGACTTGCGAACGATTAAGTATTTGAGCTATAAACCTTTCCAGTGCCGACCCCCTTATCCAATAAGGAGTGGAACGTTTTGCTCTCAAATACACGGACTAGTTTCTATATGTATGTTTACGAGTTAGGAATGCCAGTAACTACCAGTAAATAAAGAAACATCTATTGCCTTATATTGATGATTTACATAATAACAACTACAATGCCCTCACTCAACATCCTCTGAGTGGCATTCGAGGGCATACTCCTAACAGTCCAGATATCCAGTGTTATTTTTCTCTTGAGTTTCGGGACGAAACTCCTTTTTAGTAGGAGAGTATGTAATATCCGAATTTATTATTGAGTATTTCATCTGTATTTGAACCCTGTATTATTCAGGATTGTGATATCGATGATTGAAGTATGATATTTCTCGTATTTGTATCCTTGTACATGAGTATGCCAACATGTAAATTTTCCCATGCAAATACGTGATAACGTATGCTAAGAATGTATCTTAACGTACGTTATCAGCTATAGTTAGCGTACACTACGAATGAAGCATAGCGTACGTTAGACAGTCAATAATTGAGCTGGGCAGATGTCACATGCGTCAGCCAGACATGGGTCTGGATAAGATTCCCGCAGATGAACCTGGACACTTTTTAAGTCAATGGGTATTAACGTACGCTAAGGTAAGGATGTAGCATACGCTAATAGTATTGGTTACATACGTAATATGGTAAGTACAGCGTACGTAATGAAGGTCAGAATCAGGACAGTTAACTATCGGGACGATAGCGTGCGCTATATTATGATGGGTAGCGTACGCTAAGTGACTTACGTACGTTATGCATGGAGGCTAACGTACGTTAAGGTCAGAAAATTATAAATAAGACATCACCCCATTTCATTTCAACTCGTTTATTTCACTTAGCCTTCGACATACTTCGTGCCTCCTTAAACACATTTAGACCATCTCTACTTGATTAGTGAAGATTGGATGTCACTTGTGTTTGATCGTTGAAGTGGAGAATCATCTTGGATTGGTACACAAGCAACCGGAGTCGGATTCTACCTATTGTCTCGGTGTTTTCTTCATCTTAAGGTATGTTATACTATCTCCAACCTTGAATTCGTGTTCTTAAGGATATGATGATCATGCTATCAAGATATTAAGTTCCATTGACGAATTATTCAACCGAACATCATGTTTAGAAGTTGAGATGTTTATGCTTATGGTATCATTGTTGAAAACATCATAGTTGGAATCCTATTACGTCAAATGATGAGAGTAATGTTCTGAGATCGATTATCCGTATTGAATAGCGTTGCCATATTGATCGTAGACTTGGAGTTGATATCACTTTTGTTAAACAGACTTAAGAAATAATCATCGAAGGTTGTATCCTTTCTTATGAATTGGAATTGTTAGTTCATCTTTGAAACAAAGTCTGAATGTATTAATGATAATGGAATCTAGTGCATCAACCTTAGATCACCGAACTTCGCATAGAGTTGTAATCGAGATTGAATATGGTGTTGTGATGATATATGTATCCTTGAATTTCGAAGATGTTTTAATCCGTAAGATCATCCATAATTGTATAAACATGATATGTATGGAGATAATGAACATTAATCACTGAGGATTTCGTAAGCTTCATCACAAGTTGAGACAGTTGTCTGCCCAGTGAGGAACTGTCATGCGTGCTTAGTGTATGCTAAGATATGTATCTTACGTACGCTAACGGGCAAGGTTAACATACGCTATTTTTGGTACGTAACGTACGTTATATCATCAGACGAGTCAAGTCGACTGATCAGAGAGGGACTGTCGATACATGGTTAGCGTACGCTAGACCTTGTAGCTTACGTACGCTAACGAGTAAGCTTAACGTACGCTATCGAGAGTACGTAACGTACGTTAAGCAAGTCAGACAGGTTACGTTTTATGAACTTTCGACCGTATTTTGGATTGTTAGATGTTCGTATGACTTGAGATGTATTCTATATTATTTCTTTTGTTAATGTTCGAGCTTAGCAACGTTATTGATCGAAGGGAGTGACCTTCGAGCGTTTTGATATTCGTGGGAGTATTATTCTTGTCATCGAATCGAGGCAGGTACTTTAATTGTTCTATGTATTGATGTTATACATATTGTTGTACATATATGTCGTTGTTATATGTCCACCTCGTGTTGGTCCGACGGGATCATCGGGGGATCTATGCTAGCGTGCGCTGGATCATCGGACGGGTTTTTCCACCATGGGTTGGTCTGACGGGATCATCGTGGGTTCTAGGCAGTGAACGCTGGATCATCGGAATTACCATGTGTATGTTATGATATCATGTTGTGATTATCATTTGTGTATGTTATTTATGTTGGGATTCGGTGCCTAAAACGAAGGCCCAGCGGAAGCGGTAAAACGAAAATTAATTCGATCCGAATTCCTACGAGGATCGATCGAGCTACGTATATACGAATATCAAAACGAAACACAAGAGATACAAGAAACATACCCTCGTAGTCCGTTGATTAAATGGATAACCTTCTCTTGAGCTATTCCCCAAGCTCTTGAACGATCCAACGCCGAAAGCACCGCGTCTCTACTTGCCACGCGCCGGAAAAACAAACGGAATGACAACACCTTGCTATCCTCCGAGGATACGGCTAGAGCTAGGTGATGAAGCTTGTTATAGATATTAATATCACTCTAAGTGTATGAATATCTATCTCTCTCAATATTTCCTCACAAAATTTCTCTAAGAAGTTGTGAAGAAGATGAATGAAGAAGATGAATAAAGAAGATGATAAAGAAGACTTCTATCTCTCTCTCCTCTTCAACCTCACGTTGGAAATGGAATCAAGTGTTGGGAGAGTTTGTCAAAGACATCATCTTATATTATTTCCACCCTCATGTGTACAACCCATGTAACATGAAGTCTTGTCCCACCAAGTCATTATCATCATTTAATAAATGGAAGAAAAGACAATGGGAAAGTGGGTGGAAGCATAATGGGGCGGCTATCATGAAAAACGAATGAGTTCGGTTCGCTTCGACTCCGTGAGTCCAAACAGATAAACTCCGATTCTGCTCCGATGTATTTGTGTCGATTAATTAATCCAATTAATTAAACATATCAAACACAAAATAACATAATTAATTTCTCCAAGAAATAATTATATTCATGAATTAAATTAATCACCCGGATATATTTAATCTATTAAGCCGTAAATCAATTTATCCGATAAATCGATTTAAACATCCAATGTCCCAAATTTAGATATACAATTTCCAATATTCATAATGAGAGAATTAGCTCGATTCATTCCGTCGTCAATCCTAATGCGCGACTCGGTAGGTCCGTCTCACCAAAGAATGGGAGGAACCAAAGAGTAGTAGCACCACCTAGCCACTGGTGGCCTACACTGTACTGATCGAGAACGAATGATTGGGATCATTCAAGAACCATTCTCATCGTGAATACCAAGATAATGATAGACCCTTCTTTCAAATGTCCCGATCAAGTTATAGGGTCACGGTCAGTCAAACCCTATCTGTACTTGACTCTATGCATGCGTTAATGCAAATCGAGATCATCGAGCTGTGTATCTAATACAAATAGCTCCAATGCTTTGGCCAAAGACTTATGATCTCATCTGCCAATAACCGCATAGGACATATAACCCGCTCACTAACGGGAGAAAGAATTCTATCTTGGTATTCAGTAGGACCTGCTACTTGCCCGTAAAGATGCACGTCGAGGTTGACCCCCGCCTTCCGGTTTACAGGGTCGAACTACTCTAATGAAAATCTTGACGTCACAAGCACATCCCTACTAAATCCTCAAGTCGAAGGTTCATGAATACCTATCACAACCTTTCGATTCCATCATTGACTGTCCCGGAGTGAAATCCATGTGACGAATCGAGGGTGAGTCGGTTCGAGTATACTAATCCAATTAGCATACCTATAACGTGTGCTCCCACTAACCATTAGTGTTCGACAGGCACTCTCCATGTCAAAGAACACGTCATAAAAGTCTTCACATAAACTTAATGCCCAGTCAAGTTTCATCGACTTGCGAACGATTAAGTATTTGAGCTATAACCTTTCCAGTGCCGACCCCCTTATCCAATAAGGAGTGGAACGTTTTGCTCTCAAATACACGGACTAGTTTCTATATGTTTATTTACGAGTTAGGAATGCCAAGAACTACCAAGAATAAAGAAACATTCATTTGCCTTATATAAATGGTTTACATAATTACAAGTACAATGCCCTCACTCAACAACCTCTGAGTGGCATTCGAGGGCATACTCCTAACAATCTCCCACTTGCACTCAATGCCACACACTATGGTATCTAATACCCATGTTCTCCAGATGACGCTCCAAGCTAGTCTAAGAAAGTGGCTTGGTCAGTGGATCGGCGACGTTGTCGGCCGAGTCTACTCGGCAAAGACAATGTATCCCTTGCGAACAAATTCTCTTACGAGATGATACTTCCTCTCAATATGTTTGGTGTTGTGAAACCTCGGCTCCTTGGCTGCGCTTCTGACTCCGTTGTTGTCGCAAAGACATGAACAGCAATGACTTAGCACATGGTATCATTTGAAGTTCTCCCGAAACTTCTTAATCCATAACCCTTCCTTGGAAGCCTCCGAGGCCGCTTGATACTCAGCCTGACAGGTGGAATCAGCAGTCGCGCTTTGCTTGGCGCTACGCCAAGATACTGCTCCTCCATTAAGAGTAAATATGTAGCCAGAAGTGGACATCGAGTCGTCCTTCAGTCCTTGGAAGTCCGAATCAGTGAATCCCACCACATCTAATTCTCCACCGCCATACATAAGAACCATATCTCTAGTTCTTCTCAAGTACTTGAGAACGTTCTTTCTGAGATCAATGTTCCCTACCTGGGTTTGCCTGAAACCTACTCACCACGCTTACAGCATGCGCGATGTCAGGTCTTGTACACAACATAGCATACATAAGGCTACCCACGGCCGAAGCATATGGTATATTACTCATTTCCTTGCGTTGTTCCTCACTTTGAGGACACATCTTCAAGGTGAGTTTTATTCCATGTTGCATCGGTAGGAACCCTCTTTTAGAATCATCCATCTTAAATCGCTTTAAGATCTTATCTATATAGAGGGCTTGGGAAAGGCCTATTGTTCTCTTCGCTCTATCCCTGTAGAGCCGAATACCAAGAATATAGGTTGCTTCTCCCAAGTCTTTCATGGAGAAATTACTCGAAAGCCAAGCTTTCACAGAACTAAGTATTCTCACATCATTTCCTATTAGTAGAATGTCATCTACATATAGTACTAAGAATGCGATCTTGCTCCCACTAACCCTCTTGTATACACAAGGTTCCTCATCATTTTTACGAAATCAAACTCTTTGATTGCCTCGTCAAAACGAAGGTTCCAACTACGCGACGATTGCTTCAGTCCATAAATGGAACGCTGAAGCTTGCACACTTTCTGAATATCGACTTCAGACACAAAGCCTTTAGGCTGCTCCATATAGATTTCCTCCTCGAGGAATCCATTAAGGAAAGCCATCTTTACGTCCATTTGCCATATCTCATAATCGTGGTAGGCGGCTATAGCAAGCATCATGCGAATAGACTTGATCATGGCTACGGGCGAGAAGGTATCGTGGTAATTGATCCCTTCCTTCTAGGTATAACCCTTTGCCACAGGCCTGGCCTTATAGGCGTCAACCTTGCCATCACCATCAGTCTTTCTCTTGTAGATCCACTTGTTCCCAATAGGCACTATGCCCTTGGGGCGGTCTACTAGAGTCCAGACCTGATTGACATGCATCGAGTCTATCTCAGCTTCCATAGCTTCACGCCATTTCGCGGAGTCTACATCCACCATCGCTTGGTCATAGGTTGTTGGGTCGGTCTCTTGGCTATCACTTGGAACCTCATGGAGACCCAGATCCTCCAAGTGCACAAGCCCATACCTCTCAGGTAAATGAGACACCCTACTAGACCTACGAGGTGGTTGTACTTGTGTTTCAGAAAGTTCGGTTCCAGTTTCTTGCACAGGTGTCTCTCGAGGAGTTTCATTGTATTCTTCTAAAGAAATACTTCTACCTGCTCTGCCTTCCTGAATGAACTCATCTTCCAGGAAGTGTGCTTGTAAAGCAACAATGATCCTTCGATCTTCGGGCATGTAGAATAGATATCCCATCGTCCCATACGGGAATCCAATGAAACGTCCCTTCGCAGACCTAGCTTCCAACTTTTCCACCTTAGTCTTCTTGACATAAGCGGGACATCCCCAAATCCTAATATGATTAAGACTTGGTTTCCTTCCTTCCCACATCTCATGTGGAGTTTTAGAAACGGATTTGGAAGGACATCTGTTCAAGATAGATGCGGAAGTCAGGAGTGCATACCCCCACAGGTAAATCGGCAAGTCAGTATAGCCCAGCATGGAACGGACCATGTTCAACAGGGTCCGGTTCCTTCTTTCTGACACACCATTTAACTGAGGAGTACCTGGAGGTGTTAGTTGTGAAACTATTCCATGTTCCTTAAGGAACTCGTCAAACTCCGTACTCATATACTCGCCACCTCGGTCCGACCGAAGTGCTTTGATATGATTACCAGTTTGTTTCTCGACTAGGGCCTTGAATTCCTGGAATTTCTCAAAGGCCTCGGATTTATGTTTCATTAAGTATACATAACCATACCTAGTATGATCATCGTAAGCGTAATGAAATATTGATATCCATCACGTCTTGCTTCAAGCACCACATACATCAGTATGGATTAATCCCAGTTTATCAGCGGCTCTTTGAAATGTCCCTGTGAAGGGGGACTTAGTCATTTTGCCTTTAAGGCAAGATTCACAAGTAGGAAAGGGATCCGATCCCAATGGACCCATAAGTCCATCTTCTTCCATCTTGTAAACCTTGGTCTGACCAACATGACCAAGTCTAAGATGCCATTTCAAAACTTGATTGGTTTCATCCCTACCGCGTTTTCTAGTTATAGTATTCACAACTACTTTGTTCTTGAGATTTAGATGATACAATCCATTCAACAATGTAGCGGTACCCACTAGTTTATTTCTAAAATAAATTTTGCAGGAACCATCACCAATGAAAAATGAAAAGCCTTTTCGGTCCATGACCGGAATGGATACAATGTTTTGTGCCCCTTGGGCAAAACAAGTACATCTTCTAAAGTCAAAACAAAGCGGATTCTAAACCCAAAAGAAGTGATCCTATGTCGGTCGCCTCGACACTATGCCTGCTTCCCACTGTGATCATAACTTCTCCAGCTCCAATCTTCCTACATAGTTCCAGGTCATGATTCACGGTACAAATATGAGAACTAGCACCAGAATCCAGTATCCAGGAAGTAGAAAATACAGTAGCAGAACAATTTGTTTCCAAAACTAAAAGTTCTGTACCTGAAGTGCCATGAAGAATCGGACAGTCTCTAGCCCAGTGGCCCAGCTCACCGCACTTGAGACAAGCATCCTTCTTCTTCTTGTTCTTTGGAACCATCGGGGCCTTGCCCTTTCCCTTAAGGTCCTTAGCTTGTGGTCCAGTTCGCTTCTTGGTCTTTTTCTTCTTATTCTTAGACTTCCGAAGTCCAGAAGAAATCACAAGTGCAGACTCCTTCATCCGCGGGGTCTTCATCTGAGACTGAGCGGTCACCAGTTGTTCATTAGCCCAGCTAAGTTACATGCAATCTCATTGCAGTTGAAGTTCATAACAAACTGTGAGAAGGAATCAGGGAGAGACTGTAGGATAAGGTCGGTTTGGAGAGAAGTATCCATTTTAAAATCAAGAGCCTCCAATCTCTCGATCATGGATATCATTTTGAGGACGTGTTCCCCAACCTTCTCACCTTCCTTCATCCTTGCACCGAACAGTTGCTTGGATATCTCATATCTAGCAGTTCTGTTGTGCTCACCATAAAGCTCGGTTAAGTGAGATAGAATCTGCCTAGCAAAAGTCATTTTATCATGAGCTCTCTGAAGCTCATTAGACATGGAAGCCATCATATACGCACGGACTTTCACGTCATCCTTAACCCATTTTTCGTGGTTTTCAATCTCTTCCTGATTGGCTCGGGTCCGCACAGGAGGCGCCGGAATGTCCGTCTCCAAGTCGTATCCCAGTGCCTCTATACTGAGGACAATCATCAGATTGCGGAGCCAATCCACAAAGTTAGGTCCCATTAAGGTGTTCTTTTCGAGTAGAATTGCGAGTGGATTCATTGTCATATTGAGATTTGTCTGCATTAAGTATAACAGATTAATTAGTGACTCATTCAATTATGTTCTGAGTATAGAATTTAAGGTCTTTTCTATTCTTGTTACCCAGCTCCCACTATTTTTATCGGAATAACACACTCCCATGTGATATCCGGAAGTATCGTCGCTCTACTTCATAGTGGTGATCGAGTTCTTTATAAATCTTAATAGAGGGCAACCGAACAGGTTTCTAGTCTATTAATTTTCATAAAGTGGTGTCCAATACCAACCCATCTAATGGATGATTCGATCTTCTTTTTCCCCTTGTTCACTCCCCTCAACCTATACGGTTTCTATGGTTCGTGAACAAGTTAAGTTTATACCATCGACGCAAATCAGTTTCACAATTGAATCTTATCCGGCAACCTATCAGGTTTCTAGGGATAAAATTTGCTCCAACCGAAGGCATCCAATGCGCTTATGGTAATTTATCCGTCCTCCCCGAACGACTACCCCGATAACTCGGAAGCATAGCACATCCGGTTTGGATTTCAATTTCCCGAAAACTCGATGGAGGGAAGGAAAACCTTGAAACCTTATAAACTTAATTATTTATTGTGGGAGAATTTTCGCGATTAATGTTACACTTTGCACATTAATCATATTAGCGCGTTTGTGGCATTCATACAATATGAAACAACCATTCACAACCTAGTTGCTACCAACATGTGGTTCATGGACCGTTCCTAGAAAACAAAAACTTCGTAATCTAATTACAAGTCTTCGTCTTGAATCTTCGTCTTCTCGAAATGGATCTTCCTCCGGTCTTCGTCATTACATATAAATTTTACATCGAAAATTGCATCCTAGATACAAACATTTCTAGTAAAATAAATAGGCTCAAAACGGCCTTTACAACCCAATCGAATAAAACGAACGATTCAAATCTAAGTCCACGAACCACATCCCCATTCAAAAAGCATTCATCCAATAAATACTATATAAATGGAAAGCGTAGAGATATATTGATCCAATCAACAATACGAACCGATCCAATCGATTCACACAATCGGTAATATGATAACGTTCAAAATAATTCGGTCGACCATAAATATTCCAATTAATCAAATTTCCCTTATAAAATGAAATACTATAAATCATTTTAATCATATTAAATCCAATTTAACATGCGGGAGATTAATTTTTAAGAATACACGAAAAAATCGAGCCGGGTGAAAATCGCTGCATGACCGAGTCACCCTCGGCAGCCTACCGGCAGACAGGCCTGGCACGGCCGAGTCACGCTCGGAGGATGCCGGCCAGGACACGACCGAGTCACCCAGGACACGGTCGGGTCGCCTGGAAGTGACTTGGCCAGACTGCCGGACACGACCGTGTCACCCAGGACACGGTCGAGTCACTCTCGGCCAGATTACCCTTTTTGTCCAAAAAGTCGTCCGACGACGATTCGGGGCTAAATTTTCGACCGGATATCCAATATCAATATTTTACGAATTTCATATCTTCAATATAAATCATATTTCCCAAAAATTTAAGATTTATATTTAGACATAAACTTATGAAAAATACAATTATTACGAACGAAAAACATATACCACGATTATGACTAAAATGATTCCAAATCATTCACCATCTAATCGAGCATTCGAAATGCCAATATCGTATATACGATCGCAAGACCTACGCTCTGATACCACTGTTGGGATTCGGTGCCTAAAACGAAGGCCCAGCGGAAATGGTAAAACGAAAATTAATTCGATCCGAATCCCTACGAGGATCGATCGAGCTACGTATATACGAATATCAAAACGAAACACAAGAGATACAAGAAACATACCCTCGTAGTCCGTTGATTAAATGGATAACCTTCTCTTGAGATATTCCCCAAGCTCTTGAACGATCCAACGCCGAAAGCACCGCGTCTCTACTTGCCACGCGCCGGAAAAACGAACGGAATGACAACACCTTGCTATCCTCCGAGGATACGGCTAGAGCTAGGTGATGAAGCTTGTTATAGATATTAATATCACTCTAAGTGTATGAATATCTATCTCTCTCAATATTTCCTCACAAAATTTCTCTAAGAAGTTGTGAAGAAGACGAATGAAGAAGATGAATAAAGAAGATGATAAAGAAGACTTCTATCTCTCTCTCCTCTTCAACCTCACGTTGGAAATGGAATCAAGTGTTGGGAGAGTTTGTCAAAGACATCATCTTATATTATTTCCACCCTCATGTGTACAACCCATGTAACATGAAGTCTTGTCCCACCAAGTCATTATCATCATTTAATAAATGGAAGAAAAGACAATGGGAAAGTGGGTGGAAGCATAATGGGGCGGCTATCATGAAAAACGAATGAGTTCGGTTCGTTTTGGACTCCCGTGAGTCCAAACAGATAAACTCCGATTCTGTTCCGATGTATTTGTGTCGATTAATTAATCCAATTAATTAAACATATCAAACACAAAATAACATAATTAATTTCTCCAAGAAATAATTATATTCATGAATTAAATTAATCACCCAGTGATATATTTAATCCATTAAGCCGTAAATCAATTTATCCGATAAATCGATTTAAACATTCAATGTCCCAAATTTAGATATCCAATATCCAATATTCGTAATGAGAGAATTAGCTCGATTCATTCCGTCGTCAATCCTAATGCGCGACTCGGTAGGTTCGTCTCAATCAGCAATGGGAGGAACCAAAGAGTAGTAGCACCACCTAGCCAGCCTGGTGGCCTACACTGTACCCCGACTGAGAACGAATGATTGGGATCACTCAAGAACTATTCTGTCGTGAATACCAGTATACGTATAAACCCTTCTTTCAAATGTCCCGATCAAGTTATAGGGTCACGGTCAGTCAAACCCTATCTGTACTTGACGCTATGCATGCGTTAATGCAAATCGAGATCATCGAGCTGTGTATCTAATACAAATAGCTCCAATGCTTTGGCCAAAGACTTATGATCTCATCTGCCAATAACCGCATAGGACATATAACCCGCTCACTAACGGGAGAAAGAATTCTATCTTGGTATTCAGTAGGACCTGCTACTTGCCCATCAAGATGCACGTCGAGGTTGACCCCCGACTTCCGGTTTACAGGGTCGAACTACTCTAATGAAAATCTTGACGTCACAAGCACATCCCTACTAAATCCTCAAGTCGAAGGTTCACGAATACCTATCACAACCTTTCGATTCCGTCATTGGTGTCCCGAGTGAAATCCATGTGACGAATCGAGGGTGAGTCGGTTCGAGTATACTAATCCAATTAGCATACCTATAACGTGTGCTCCCACTAACCATTAGTGTTCGACAGGCACTCTCCATGTCAAAGAACACGTCATACAAGTCTTCACATAAACTTAACGCCCAGTCAAGTTTCATCGACTTGCAAACGATTAAGTATTTGAGCTATAACCTTTCCAGTGCCGACCCCCTTATCCAATAAGGAGTGGAACGTTTTGCTCTAAAATACACGGACTAGTTTCTATATGTTTATTTACGAGTTAGGAATGCCAGTAACTACCAGTAAATAAAGAAACATTCATTTGCCTTATATAAATGGTTTACATAATTACAAGTACAATGCCCTCACTCAACAATCTCTGAGTGGCATTCGAGGGCATACTCCTAACAATTTATGAGTTTCTCGTAGGAGAAGACTCGTTGGTATCTTGTCATTCATGTTATTATTATTCTTCGTGAGATATTGAATAATATGTTGTGGTACTTGTACTAACATCGTTGTGCTAACCCCTTCGGGGGTGAACATTTGTTTATGTTCAGGATCCAGGAGAGCAGGGAAACAACCACTGGAGCTGCATGACGACGAGGGTTCAGAGATGTTCCGGCCAGGTTTATTCGTTTGTTTATTATGTCGTTTTAATAAGTACTCGAGTACGTCGTCGGTTGTGATATTTGGATTTGGTGATGTATTGATATTCTTCCTTTGAATAATTGTATTCTCGGTATTGGCCCAGCACTATTGTAATTTTATTTCAGTTACTTTCATGTATTGATATCTGTTATTGTCTTTTCATTTTTTCAGCCTTGTAAATTCTTATGTAAAGGATTTACGGCGCTGTAATATATCTGGGGTGTTACAAATGTCGGCTTCCAGTGAAATGTGGTGTTATATATCCTTCATTTTTCTAGACTATTCAATTCATTCCCAGTTTTTTTGTAGGAGTTATTTCCGAAATATAGGATTTCTCGGAGCTGACTGGACTCCGGCCGCGGCACAATCCCTGCGATTCGCGGCCCCCTTGAAATTTCCACTCCCCCTGCTGGCCGCGGCCCCCTGGGACTTTTTGTCATTTTTTTCTGAGTGTGCCTAGGCACACAATGGCTGCGTCTAGGCGAATGAAGTCAACCCAACCTTTGGGGCTTCCTTTTAGCAGATTTTTCTACATTTTTCATCACTACTTCACCCTTGAGAGAGAATATACACAAGAGAGAGATACAAGACAGAAGAGAAAAGAGAGATTATACTTGTTTGATTTCCCAAAGTTGTATCGATCGGATCGTCGTGATATTTTGATAAGAGCTTCATAGCGATGGGGCAAAACTTTTCACCGAAGTAGATCGAGGTTTTGAGTCCGAAAGTTCGGGTATTTTGTTAGCTTTTTGTGTAAGCTATTTATGTTGTTTTTCTTTCTCAATCTTGTTGTTGTTGTGTATTCCAAATACTTGAAGATTGTTTATTACCAAGTATTTGAATATTATTGTTGTATACCTCTAGTTTGTACTAGGGACGAATCGTGTATTGTGTATTGGTGATAGTGGATTTAAGCGGCTTCGGTCCCGTGGTTTTTACTCTCGTCTTGAGGGGTTTTCCACGCTAAAAATTGTGTCTCGTTGTTTATCATTTTTCTATAATTTGTATTATTTGTCGAGTTGTAATTGATTTACTCTACTCGTCGGTAATCTCAAAGTTACAATTTAGATTGGGAAAGTTGTCAAACGAGTTTTCGCGTTTTCGTTGTGACATTATATTGTCGGGTTTTTCCAACAAAGTGGTATCGGAGACACGTGATTTTTTGTTTCGCGGTTGTATTATCTCAATTGCAAGATGGAAGCCAATACAAGTAGAATGGTGAATTTGAATGGTTCGAACTACCATGTATGGAAGGGCAAGATGGAAGACCTTCTATATGTGAAGGATTATTATCTACCGGTCTTTAGCAAAGACAAACCGGAAGGCAAGTCCGACCCGGATTGGGCTATTTTGCATCGCCAAGTGTGTGGCTATATTCGACAATAGGTTGATGATAGTGTGTTGAATCATATTAGTGGAGAAAAGGACGCTCAACAATTGTGGCACAAGCTCGAGCAATTGTATGCTCGGAAGACGGGGAATAATAAGCTATTCCTCATTAAACAAATGATGAACCTAAAATATTGAGATGGGACTCCTCTGTCGGATCATTTGAATGCATTACAAGGTGTTGTGTCGAGATTTATACATCTCAATAGTCGATCGGCATAGATACCGGGCGACCGAACCAGAGTCAAATAGACCAAGGCATACTTGCCAATCGAAGGACCCAGATCAGGACCCAGCGCTGAGCGATCGACTACCAAGGCGATCGTCTCCCGACAACTAGCGATCGTCCCAGGTGCCCGATCATGGACGACCGCCTCATGCCACATAATGCCAGCATCCATCAAGTCGGTGAAGATCAAACCTCGGGATAGAGACCCACATCCAGATCCGGAAAAGGCGCCGAAAGATAAGGCCCTGTGACCCCAGCCTGTCACTACCTTCTCACCTACCAACAGACCCGCCGAAAGGTGCAAAGTGGGACCTCCCGAGACAGCGACTCAGGACGCGTGCAGGCTTCTCATTGGCTCGCACAGCTGGCTGCCAGCAGCATCCGCGGACTTTAATGCAACCAACCCATGTGCTACAGACGATCGCCCCTTATTATAATACAGGAAAGGCGATCGCCCGCCAGTAAAGAACATCCCAGCTCCTCCTATAAATAGAAGGCTTCCTGTACTTGGAAAGGGGGTCGGGCTCTCTGCTTTTTCATTCTTAGCAACGCTATACACTTCAGAGATCTTTCTATCTCTCACCCTCAAAACCTCTTAATCCTAAGATGGTCGGCAGAAATGAGAATAAGAACTTAGAGCAACTCTAGTCTTTCCGGAAAGCACTCAAGAGCTAGATAACTAAGATCTTTTACACTCATTGTAATTGCATTCTTACATTAATATTTGTACTCCAATGTATTCGTATTAATAATATCTCGCGAGAGCATTCAAGCCCGGGCCTAACAAACCCGGCAAATCTTGTGTTATATACATCCCCATGAACGTGCTCTCACATTTTATTTACTGCCCATCCATTCCAGCAATATCTATCTCCGGATAATATTTTGGGTAGCAACACAAGGCATCATTAATCAACTTGCAGGAATGGGCATTAAATTCGAAGAGGAGGTTCAAGCTTTGTGGTTATTGGGCACATTGCCGGATACTTGGGAGACGTTTTGTACGTCGTTGTCTAACTCTGCCCCTGATGGTGTCATTTCAATGGAACTTTCTAAGGGGAACATGCTGAACGAGGAGGTCCGAAGAAAGTCACATGGATCTTTGTCACAGTCGGGTGTTCTTGTTACCGAAAGGCGGGGGAGAGATCAAAGCAGAGGTTCGAGTAATAGAGGGCCATAAAGAAGTAATTCCAGAGGGAAGTATGCCAATATTGAATGCTACCATTGTGGTAAGAAAGGGCATACGAAGAAATTTTGCCGACAACTGAAGAAGGAAAATCGCCAAGGCAGAGAAAACACTCAAAAGAAGGAGAGCGAGAGTAATGAAAAAAGCCGAAGTGAATATTACTACCGAGGAGTTCTTTGTATGTTGCGATTATGACATGGTGAACCTTGCTAGAGATGAGTCGAGTTGGGTGGTCGACAGTGAAGCTACATGTCATGTTACATCACGTAGGGATTTCTATTCCTCTTATACTCCGGGTGACTATGGAATAGTCAAGATGTGTAACGATGGGTTATCTAAGATTGTTGGAGTAGGAGACGTACACTTGAGGTTCGACACTGGTGTGGAACTTGTTTTACGTAATGTGAAACATGTTCCGGATATGAGGCTAAATCTGATTTTCGTTGGCTTACACGATGATGATGGCTATTGTAGCGGTTTTGGCAAGGGAGTGTGGAAACTCACTCGAGGTTCCTTGATTGTCGGAAGAGGAGAGAAGATAGGGAAATTGTACGTGACACTTCCAAATGTCACGATTAATGCCGTGAACACAGTTGACAATAATGACATGACCGAGCTATGGCATAAAAGGCTCGATCACATGAGCGAGAAAGGGATGGCGCTATTGTAACACCCCCAAACTATTAGGGAATATTACAGCGCCACAGACCCTCTCCGTGAGGATCTACCAGGATAAAATACAAAATAATGCATCACTTCACATTCCGACATGGCTTCGTAAAGGACCATTAGATCGATTTGGTCTTTTATCACAACATACACATCATTACATACAAAATTCCTTCCCAGAACTCATACCCACACAGGAGCTGGAATACATTAACGCTCCCCTATATCGGGATAATAACACATCGGAGAAATATCCAACAAGACTATCCAAAATACTCTACAATTGGTCTTCATGTGATTAGTATCGTCGTCTTCCATCACCCTTCGTATCGATCCTGTGACTCGCTCCCCAGCAACCTGCAAGTACCTGGATGCAATACAGACATCCATCCCCCGAATACTCGGGGGTTAGAAAAACTCCACCGTTTTTCTAGTGCAAGTATAAAATACGAATACAAGCCATACCCAACATACTCCAAGAATATAATAATCATGAACCCGCTTCCCTAGATGAATTATTTAATCAAAACTGTTCAAATCGAGAAAGGTGGGAATAAACCCAATATACTTCTTACAAAATATTTTACGACCTCGGGAGTTTGGAAAACATTTGGTGTTAAAGAATTCTCAAGTCTTTCGAAAATACTTAGGGACACGGCCCAAAGATCATCCTTCCAAAATACAAGTTCCGATAACAAATCACGGGGTCCACGACCCATTTCACAAAACACAGGGTCCACGACCCGAATCATAAAACACAGGGTCCACGACCCAAATCATCAAACATATATTCCTAAGGATTATTTGCGTCCCGTTCTAACAAGCCACGAACCTCAGATGCTCCCGCAGAACATACCCGGGTGAATAACCCAATAGGAAATCATAGCAAATCACATGTCCTCGTGACAATAGTCACCGAACCATTCCAAACCACAACCATAAGTTATCCCGGCATCGCACTAACAAGCCACGAACCTCGGAGTCCCCGTAAGACATACCCGGATTGGATAACCCCACAAGTTATCCCGGCATCGGGCTAGCAAGCCCCGAACCTCGGAGTCCCCGCAAGACATACCCGAATTGGATAACCCTACGGTCACGTCCGACCCATACTAGCAAGTATGAATCCCGAAGATTCATCTATCTTACCCGGAGGCACGTCACTTTCAACGATCACGTAACAACAAGCAAAACATCAAGCCAAGCAATACTAAACATCACGACCTCCTTTCAAAGGAGTAACAATCAATATCACCCATATTCGCCGAACAAGCACACATAACAACACATAATCTTCGGTAAATGATTACGGTCTATTATATTCACTAAATGTGATCATTACGTCTTTCAACAAACGAAACTAACACATATAGTCCAAAACACACTTATTCACAAAGCATACGAGTTATCGTTGAAAGACAACATTTATCGAGAACATACCGATCCTTTTTAATATTCATTAAACATACGGATTTTACATAAAATTATTTCCCAACAATTATTCTTACGAAACATGAAACGTATGGGCAAGATACTTGCCTCGATACCGCGAGCAATGAAATGACAATGGACACATCCGGGTAGCCTTCGACCTTCCAAGATCGACCAAAAACCCAACAACTGCACGGAAACTATGAAAACAGTATCACTACGAATCAATAACGCTAAACGGCATCCGAATCAACCCGAAAAACAACAAGGATTCAAGGGTTTTTCAAGGAAATTGGAAATCAATGTTCTGGGTGGTAAAAATCGATAAATGAGTTACAAAATCCGAAGATCATGGCCAAGACAACAAGAATACCATAACCAATTTATTAATCTCGGATAAAATCGATGAATCACGAAGAAACCCCTAAAAATCATACAATCAAGGTTTTAGGTAAGGAAATACCTTGATTCGACGAAGAACATGGATTAGATGTTGATATAGTCAACAAGAATCTTCCAAAACGCCTTGAAATTGAGTGGAAATGACCAAGGGATCACCTCCTCATCTCTCCCGTCGCCAGCCGCCGCAAAAGATGGAAAAAATGAAGTGGGTTCAGGTCTGGCCGAGCCAGGCCGATAAATAGCCGACAGGGTTACGGCCGTAACCAGCAGTTCCTTACGGCCGTAACTCGGTCAACGCACGTTAGCGTACGTAATGGCCGAACACTTTGCGTACGCAATGATCACCCATACGGCCGTAATCAGCATAGCCTTACTGCCATAATCGAGCATCCCAGTCCACTGGTCGAAATCTGCCGAATCTTTATGGCCGTAACTGGCCAGCGCCTAACGGCCGTAACTGGATAGGCGTTACAGCCGTAATCGAGTATCCCAAGCCCAGGTGTCCGGAAGCCTTACGGCAGTAATCGGCCAGGCCTTACGGCCGTAACTCGATCCAGCCCACACCCGACCATCCGGCTCGATACTCGACGACGTCTCGATTACGCGAACGCACCAGCTATGATCCAAAACAATAACGAACAAGCTACGAAACTCAACGTATCATAATATAAGCATTCGATTACAAATACGCGGACAACAACAATCCGTTCGACCATAGAAAATTCAACGAAATCGGAATGAAAATCTCGGGTATTACATTCTACCCCTCTTAAAAGAAGTTTCATCCTCGAAACTTGAAACATAGAACAAACAACGCAAAACAAACTCAAACAACACATGATATCCGTTGCCGACAACATACGACGACTCACATGCAGCACGCAGCTGCTACCATCCAAATCGCTACACCCGAACAATAACAAAACACAACGAATGAAAATCAATACGATTGACCAACCCAACAGTACATCAATCAAAACGCGAGCTAATCGCTCAACAATACGGAATTCCACAGCCCAAGGGTTGGAAGATCGAAAATGAGACTAATTTCCCGAACTTAAGGAAATTACGAAGGAGTCGGAATGCTCAACAATCATGAAACGAGATCAACAAAGACCGAACAATCAAACGATCGAACCACAACGATCGAGACAATAACAATCGAACAATCATGTTCGAATCACGACGAACAATAAAATTCAAACAACGACCCCAAAGTTCACATCTCGACTCAAGACAATATATGATCTGGTGTAAACAACAAGATGTGCATTCACATAAGATCCACAGGAAATGGAATAGCAATTGAAAAGTTACAATGACAACAAGTTATTCCGAAACAATACCACACTTGTTCGATCAACAAAAGCAAGGGACAGGACAAGTTCAGAAAATGTCAACGAACATAAACGAATCGAAAGAGTCAAAAATACAGAAGTTCAAAATCCGATCCACTTCGAATAAAAGAAGTTAATCTCCGAAATTCGAAACAACAAAGTAAGGAAATAACATAACATACAACTGATAGACCACGCCCCTCAGGGACTCCTCGTACTCAGTCCTGATATCCGTGCTCAAGTCCGTGCCTCGGAAGGATCGGTGACCAACTCGCAAAACTAAACTCGGTGTCCCTAGAGCCCGCACTTGTAACACGTTACTGGCGGAGAAGGACAATGTGCACGAACATGTCCCGACACATTGCAGTTGAAACATCTTCTGGCCCTACCATGAGTCAAATCAGACGAGTTGGAACTCTCAGTCCCATGCATCGGGCGATGGAGCTTCACAGCGGAAAGGCTACGACGTTTCAAACTAGAAACACCAACTCCTGCACTGTCCACAAGGTTATCGGACTTCCTCTGCTTCATCGACTCGGGCACACGCTCCGACGATAACGAAGCTAGTTCACGAGCTAAGGCTCGATCTTGATATTCCCTCAACGAAGTGCAAGTGAATCCCGACATATACAAGCGAATCTCCGGCTTCATCCATCTGTCAAAGTGAAGGATCCTCTCTTCCTCGGTTCTCACCTGATCTCGCACATAACTGAGCTGTTTGCTATAGTCGATGATAGCCTGCGACACCGATATATCTTGTGGTTCTGCCAAATAAAATTCATGAATCCTCTGCTGTCTAATTGGTTTCGGACAGAACACAGCTTCTATAAATGCCTGGAAATCCTCCCACGTGACATCACGATTACGAGGTTTGACCTTCCCACCAATTAGCGGCATCTTTGTCAAGAAGATACTGAGCGATAGGTACCTTCCGCTCTTCAGGACAATCGACAGCCTCGAATATCTTTCCCAATTGGAAAAGCTAACCATCCCATCCCAACGCATCCGCAACACCGGCGAGTCGAGGGGGATTCATGCGAATTACCTCGCGAAGCCATTTATTTACACCGACATTCTAAGTCGCGTCAGTGTTGTGTTGAACCTCCTGGGTCAAATGAGTCATCTGTGTTGCTACTTGTTGCAGTATAGTAGCAATACCAATATCAATATCATTCCCGGCAACATTCCCTCGATTCCGCATCTGATCCCCGTGGTCATCGGCACCACAGTTACGACCACGACCTCTGCCCCTCGGCATACTAACAAGCAACAACCTATCGCACGAAAGATCATAACACATACCAAAGATATTCATATCTCCGCCTTCAATCGAACACAATTAAATCCTATACATTATGATTTAATTCAAACTAAAGCACAATACAAACCATTATCTCGATAATTACATTTAAAATGTCTTTGCTATATGAACTATAAATGCAATGAAATTAAAGTCATTCATTATATCAAAACCACCTTCTGTATGGGTCCCGCGCCGGAACCCATCAAGTTGAAAAACTATTTTCAAAGACGTTCAAAAATGCCGCAAGGGCGCTGACGGTAATACTTTCCAAATACTCACCAAAGTCATTTTCCAAATACCAATACCGTCATAAAAAAACTATTTGAAATTACAAGGCGAAGACGCCAAAACTCAATAGTTTCAAACTGTATGTTAAGTCATCCCTTAAACGTACCGACAAAAGAGTTAGGAAAAGGGTTAATGAAATAACCCAAGTTTACGAGATACTCAAAAGGTCATGTAAAATAGACATGGTTTGGAAAAATACCAAAAAGTCATTCTGAAATATACACACGCAGCGGATAAGAACACAGTTCAAAATACACACAATCATACACAACAATTGTTATCACTGGACAACACACACAAAATACGGTCACAAACTGTCAGCCTACAAATCGCAAAAGTTAGACCTACGGCCAGAATGTAATTCCCGAGCTCCTGCCTAGGCTGATTAGTGCGTGTTTCAACATAGACTTCGTGTGCGCTAGCCATGTCACATTAGCGCGCGCTAGTCCCACACTTGGCGTGCGCTAACTATTCTAATCCAGCAACACGTTCATGAACATATACCAAATAATACCAAAAGTTCAAGGTTACAAATAAACAACATACAAATCCAAACGCCAGCAGTTCACATCATTATGACATTGCACAAATAACCATTAGAGGTTAAATAACGTTCCAAACCGAGTCTCCACTTCTCGGTCGAGAGAACTATCTCAACGAGAGCACACCGAACGACTCAGCGTTCACACCATTACCATAATCACAACTTTGAGCATTATAACCAAAATAATAACATCCTCACTACATACATTTTAACCGAAATTCATGAAACCGAAAAGGTGAAAGCGAAAGTCACGTCTCAAGTAGACTTTTGATAGACCTCGTTTGAGTATTTAAAAATCAAATTGTGAAAATTTTCAATGCAAGATGAAAATAAAATATACGTAGTTTGAATTTCTCAAAATCTTCGGTCTCGAGGTCATCATACGAAATCAAACCTTTTTCCCTCTCGGAAGGATGTTTTTAAATAAAATTTACGTGACTTCCCCAATACATTTGAAGTTTAAAATACCACACTGATAAACTTTTATTGAGTAATCAATCCAAAACATTACTCCTGTAAAAATGATTTCACACAAAGATGTATATATATATACATATATACATATATACATATATATATACATACCGGTATTATTCTTCATTCCAGCACAATACGAAAATCAAACAAGTATGGAGTACATATTCTTGAGGCATGTTTAAACTCCACACAATAACACAGAATCACACAAGCACGTATAACACGAGACAAAACAAAGTAGGGAGACTTACATCCACAGATCGCACGAAGATGATAGTTGCACCTCGATACTAATCACGACCGAAAACTCAGACGACGCGTCGTGACACTACTCAGTCAGACAAAATCTGACAAGACAAGCCAAGACAAGACCTGACAACACACAACTCGACCCGACAGCCTAGGTTTCTGCAACCTAAGCTCTGATACCATATTCTGTAACACCCCCAAACCACTCGGGAATATTACAGCGCCGCAGACCCTCTCCGTGAGGATCTACCAGGCTAAAATACAAAACAATGTATCACTTCCCACGCCGATATGGCTTCGTAAAGGACCATTAGACCGATTTGGTCTTTTATCACAACATACACATCATTACATATAAGATTCCTTCCCAGAACTCATACCCACGACGGGGCTAGAATACATTAACGCTCCCCTATATCGGGATAATACCACATCAGAGAAATATCTAACAAGACTATCCAAAATACTCTACAATTGGTCTTCATGTGATTGGTATTATCGTCTTCCAGCACCCTTCGTATCGATCCTGTGACTCGCTCCCCAAGAACTTTGCAAGTACACGGGCCTTGTCTGAGACATCCACTCCCCGAATACTCGGGGGTTAGCAAAACTCCACTGTTTTGCTAGTGCAAGTATAAAATACGAATACAAGCCATACATAACATACTCCAAGAATATAATAATCATGAACTCGCTTCCCGAGATGAATTATTTAATCAAAACTGTTCAAATCGAGAAAGGTGGGAATTGTAACACCCCTTCTCAGGCGGATATTACAGTGCCGTGGACCCCCAACTAGGACCCACCAGGCGAATGAAAATTAACGACTTAAATAATATAATTGTAGTACTGAACCACATTATATCATTAATTACTCCGATGAGGAGTTTCAAGTACAACACACCGAGGAAAATATGGAATACATGTATATTTTATATGAAGATAAAATATACAACACTAAATGAAAATGAATATCCAAACGGAAATCTGCAGCGGAAATAAAAATGAAGGAACATGAATGACTGAAAAGGACTGGGGGCCCCTACTAGTATCACTGGGACTACTCGCCGTCAACGTTCTCTTCCTGTGCTTTAGCCTTTCCATGACCTGAAAACAACATCCCCCAACGGGGTCAGTTACACAAAACAGCAATCCTCAAGAGTTGAACAATCATCATAATTACATATCTTAGTTATGAAATCAAGCTGAAGAGGGGTATCATAGTACGCCCGTAATGGTATGTGCAAGTGCACAAGACGAGTGTCCGGACACACCCGCCCTTGTACCTAATTAGTCTCACGGATGAAATCGTTACCGTGTGCACAGTCCATTATGTTGGTGAACCCAAACACATGACCATCGCGTGCCCGACTAAAAATTCCACACATCCCCACCCGGCCACGCAATATGAACCCTGAGGGTCACATGAACGAAAATGACCATGATGAATATCAATGAATAATAAATCGACAAGGGTCAAGAATTACTCACCGAGATGAATAAATGATGAAATGAATGATAACTCACGGAATTTATTGGACCCGTCGTTCCTCGTGAAATGAAAGACTAGTTTGATAATTACGATTCTCAACATGAATAATATACTATGAATGAATTATGAATATGAATGAACAACAACGAAAGGAATGAATATACTTTTAACCGAGTAAGAATTAACTTACCTCAATACCGGTGATGAAACATCCTCTCTCGAATAATCGTCCTAAGGAAAAAATACAGGTCGCTCGAACAACCTTGAATAACATGATTACCAACAAACGCTCAATATATGTATCAAGCACGATAATAACCAACTCAAACGTCGATACACAATAATCATACTCATTGGGGCATTCTAACGAATACTTTGTAAACGTTCTCCCCTTTGGTTACACCAACCCCCAAAAATAATGAAACTGAACTCCAAGTGAGTAATAAAATCTGACAAAACACCTTCAATGATATCGATAATCCCATAGGAATCCACAACTCGAGTTAACGACAACATCTAATCGAAAACCCCCAAAATATCAAAGTCAACTCTAAAGTGTTCTTGAATCAAACCCCAACATTCACGAAATCCGAAATATACGCCAATAAATCCGTAGGAATACATTTATCCAAGGTAGATAATCCATATCTAACATATTCCAACTTAAAACCAAGCTTACACGAAGAGGTCGGAAGGAAAACATTCAAAATCCGAAATTCTAGATCCAAGAAATGTTTACCTTGATTTGATGTATTGGAGAGGATGAAATGATGATTAATCCGGATTATAAGCTTGAAGATGTTGATAGGTGGCAACTCGAAGAGATCTCTCTAAATCGTCCGAAATCGCCCGAAAATGCCCAAAAACAAAATGAGAAGTGAGAAATGACGAAACCTAGGCTGACTGTCCTATTTATACTGTTCCAGTTTAGCGCACGCTAAGCCCTGATATTTAGCGTGCGCTAGCGAGTTAACCGGAGAGTCCAGTGAGTTCTGACTGCCTCGTTAGCGTATGCTATGAACTTGGTAGCGTGCGCTAACGCCTTCCCGATACCATGTGTTACACCCAAAACTCAGCGTGTGCTACTACAACTCAACTGCAGTCCAGTGCCTTCTGGACTGTCAGCCTGAACCACCGTAGCGTGCGCTAATATTGAGAGGTAGCGTGCGCTACCCGTACTCAATTAGCGCGCGCTAAGGAGAGTACGTAGCGTGCGCTACTCCTCACACACAGCCCACTACAAAGATGACAATGATGATACGCTCAGCCCGACTCTCCAACTGGGTTGAAAGACGAATAATAGCTGATACACGATACTCTGAACGGTGAATACAATGAATGAATATGAATGATGAATGATTAATAATGAGTGAAAATTACTGATTGGCAATTACTAAATGATAATTACTGAATTACAACCGGGTATTACATACTCCCCCATTTAAAAGAGTTTCATCCTCGAAACTAAGGGTCAAACAACTCAGGATAACTCTCCTGCATACTATCCTCGGTTTCCCAAGTAGCCTTTTCGACTCCGTGTCTAGACCACTGAATTTTAACCAAAGGAATCGTCTTGTTCCTCAACTGTTTGATTCGCCGCTCTAAAACTCGTATAGGACGCTCCTCAAACGAATGATCATCCGCGATCTCGATTTCGTCGAACTGAAGTATGTGACTCAGATCGGCAACATACTTCCGCAACTAAGAGACGTGAAACACATTATGAATTCGGATCAACGCGGGAGGTAAAGCTAATCGATAAGCCAGACTACCTACTCGATCCAAGATCTCAAACGGTCCAATAAATCTCGGACTCAACCTTCCCCACTTCCCGAAACGGAAGATACCTCGACTCAGGGGATACCTTGACCAAAACGTGGTCACCTGCCTCGAACTCTAATGGTCGACGACGATTATCTGCATATGATTAGTGCCGACTCTGAGCGGTCAAAAAACGACTTCTGATCAAATATACCTTCTCACGGGCGGCTATAAGCATATCGGGCTCGGTATCGATTAATTCTGATAAGTCATACCAACACAAAGGAGATCGGCAACAACGACCGTACAAGGCCTCGTAAGGTGCCATCATAATCGAAGCATGCCAACTGTTATTGTACGTGAACTCAATCAACGATAGTTGGGCTTCCCAATCGTCTTTCCAATCGAGGACACATGCTCTCAACATGTCCTCCCACGTCTGAATAGTCCTCTCTGATTGTCCATCGGACTGAGGATGAAAAGCTGTGCTGAGATTGAGCTGAGTTCCCATTGCACGATGAACTGATTTCCAAAAATGCGACACGAATCGCCCGTCACGATCAGAAATTATACTCTTAAGAATACCATGCAGTCTCACTATCTCTTTGATGAACAACTGGGCAAGTCTCTCGGGACCCCAGGTATCCTTAATCTCCAGAAAATGAGCTGACTTAGTTAAACGGTCCTCAATTACCCAAATTGTATTCATGCCACGACGACTCATCGGCAAACTCGTGATGAAGTCCATAGAAATATCTTCCCACTTCCACTCTGGGATAGGGAGCGGTTTCAGCATACCCGCCGGTTGCTGATGTTCTATCTTGACTTGCTGACAGGTTAAACATCTTGAAACAAATTCTGCGACTTCTCGCTTCATATTACTCCACCACTAATTCTGTTTCAAGTCCTTGTATATCTTGCTAGGCCCCGAATGAATGGAATAAGGGGTAGCATGAGCTTCTCTCAAAATTGAGTTTTTCAACTTGTCATTCGCCGGAATGCATAACCGGTTCTTAAATCGCAAAAGTCCATCCTCGTGGACCACAAATCCAGGGGCTTTCCCTTGAGTCACATCATCTCAAATGCGCAACAAAAATGTGTCCGAACCCTGATTCACTCTGATCGCCTACTCAAGTGGCGATGAAATCCCTAACGTACGAAGTTGCCCTTGTACTCGTTGTAACCAAACCTCGACCTCGGATCTCAGGAATTCCTGTTGAAGTTCCTTTTGAACAGTCAAACGAGCAAGCATTTGCTCCTGAGCGGACTTACGACTCAAGGCATCGGCGACAACGTTCGCCTTGCCTGGGTGGTATAGTATCTCAATATCATAATATTTGATTAGTTCCAACCACCGCCTCTGTCGCATATTTAACTCCTTCTGAGTAAATATATATTTCAAACTCTTATGGTCGGTGAAAATTTGACAGGTGATGCCATAAATATAATGACGCCAAAATCTTCAACGCGAATACCACGGCCGCTAACTCTAGGTCGTGGGTCGGATAGTTGACCTCGTAATGTCTCAGCTGCCGTGAAGCATAGACAATAACTTTCCTATTCTGCATTAATACACATCCAAGACCGTGTCCGGATGCGCCACTATAAACCACAAATCCTTCCATCCCTTGTGTCAAGGAAAGGATAGGTACTGAAATTAATCGGCTCTTGAGTTCCTCAAAACTATGTTGACGTGCATCGGACCACTCATATTTCTTATCCTTCCGCAAAAGGTTCGTCATGGGTTGAGCGATTTTAGAAAATCCTTCCACAAATCGCCAATAATAACCAGCTAATCTGAGAAAGCTTCGGATTTCCTTAACATTATTCGGAGGTTGCCAATCTCGGATAGCCTCCGTCTTCTGAGGGTCGACGCGTACTCCATCTGATGAAATCACATGTCCGAGAAACATCACTTCGGACATCCAAAAGTCACATTTGGAAAACTTCCCATAAAGTTGCTCTTGTCTCAACACTTCGAGAACCTGATGAAGGTGAAATTCATGCTCCTCTCAGTCACGAGAATAAATCAAAATGTCATCAATGAAGACAACCACAAACTGATCCAAATAGTTGATGAAAACCCGATTCATTAACTCCATGAACACCGCAGGTGTGTTAGTTAACCCAAACGGCATTACCACAAACTCATAATGACCGTAGCGTGTTCGAAACGCCGTTCTAGCAATATCCGACTCTCGAATTCACAACTGATGATACCCAGATCTTAAATCGATCTTGGAAAATACTAAAGCTCCCTGAAGTTGATCCAAAAGATCATCAATGCGGGGTAGGGGATATTTATTCTTGATCATCACCTTGTTCAATTCTTGGTAATCAATACACAAGCGAAACGAACCATCCTTCTTCTTGACAAATAACACAGGTGCTCCCCACGGGGACGCACTCGGTCGGATATAACCTTTCTCGGTCAAATCCTCCAATTGATTCTTCAGTTCTTGCATTTCGGTCGGGGCCATCCGATACGGTGCCTTCGATATTGGGGATGTACCAGGCTCCAACTCTATTGTGAATTCCACATCTCTCTGTGGAGGCAAACCAGGTAACTCGTCTGGAAATACATCGGTATATTCTCTCACTGCCGGAATATCCTCCAACATTATTGATGATTTCTCGGTCTTGGTCATATAACACCAATAACCAACACACCCCTGATTGAGTAATTTCACTGCTTTCATCATATTAATGACGCTACCGGAACAACTGGGATTACCTCTCTGGAATACATATTCAACTCCATCGTCTGAAATGATAGTGACCATACGCTTACGGACACTAATGATGGCATCATGACGATCCATCCAATCAATACCCAAGATAACATCGTCTCTCGATAAATCTACTACGATCAGGTTTGCTAACCAAACACGGCCATTAAGCTGAATCAGACAATTCTCAATCTCATGATTCCCGATAATTCTTCTACCGTCAGGTAGACCAATGATAAAAGGTTCACAACTAGTAGCACTTTCCATATGAAGTCTACTCAATCATGACTCGAAAATGAATGAATGTGATGCACCAGTATCATAAAGGGTACACACAGGTTGAGATAGAATTACGAGTGTACCTAAGATCATTCGGGCCTCCGGATCGTCGACCTTCTTCATCTCATAAATTCAGGGCTTGCCGGCCCCTGAACCGGATGCTCCCGTCTGATAATTATGGGCTCCACCTTTAGTTGCTCCCGTCATCTTAAACGATGCTGACTGAGTAGCCTGATTCTGAACAGCTAGTTGCTTCGGGACCTGAGATGCCGTCGGAGTATGCTTGGAGTCTCTTCGGAAGAAACGGTCCTTATGCCCGACAATCCCATAGTTGAAACAGGTGATAGTCTGCCTCGAACACCTAGTGTTGAAATGACCCGGTGCTCCACATTTGAAACAGGTGATAGCTGAACTGGCCGCTCTGGACTGAGATTCCACAGGTTTAGGCACCATAGGAGGTCGCTCAGAAAAAAAAATAGGGCCCGTACGAGGCTTCTTGAAGGTTGCCTGACTGCTTTCAGACTAATTACGATTCTTTGACTTCTTGCTAGCAGATGAAGGTCGTTGCTCAGCAATTTCCTTAGTAGTAAGCTCGTCAGTAAGAGCTTTCTCGATTAATTCGGTCAGAGCAGCGCATTGATGATTAAGCAATTGCATATGGGCCATCATGCCCTGCATAAAAATGAGTGGATCGACCCGGACACCTTCTGATTGAGCTGTATCTCGGTTACGACTTCCTGACAATGAGTGATTATTTTCCGGGTTTCGGCCCGCACCTCGGCCTCTCCCCCTGCGTCCTATGACAGCTCTTTCCATACTGAAGTAGGAAGGCCATATGATAATTATAGATCTCGCATGAATACCGCATTATGATTACGTCATGAAATGATAATATTGAGCGTACGCGCTCTAATACATTGATTATATGAATGATCAAATGAGGTGACATGATTATCTGATGAAATTCTTGAAATGATTATCTTGAATAGGTTAACTAGATTAATGATATGATCCTTAAGATCAACAACTGAGCAATGAAATGAACTGAGTGATTAATGAGTTAACATGATCGACATGATCAAAAATGAAAATGATGATTGAGGATTGTTGACTATTGAATGATGAATGAGTGATTCTTATTGCCAGAAAGTATACCATGGCGTCAGAAATCTTATTGTTCTTTGGTCTGAGGGGCTCGGCTCTTGCACAGGTCACACGTGACGCGAAAGTCCAATGATACTAGTCTGATGAATGATGATTTCAAATGAGACATGACTCGGAAGATAGTATTCAAAACCACGCTCCGATACCAACTCTGTAACACCCCTTTTCAGGCAGATATTACAGTGTCGTGGACCCCCAACTGGGACCCACCAGGCGAATGAAAATTAACGACTTAAATAATATAATTGTAGTATCGAACCATATTATATCATTAATTACTCTGATGAGGAGTTTCAAGTACAACACACTCAGAAAAAATACGGAATACATGTATATTTTATAGGGCGATTTACATCTGACTACCTTTTTAGATGGTCTAATTACAGTTTGGTCCCTATTGTTTCAGATATTACAATGAAGGACAAACTTTGCACTGTCGAGAAACTATATTTACAACGAAGGACAAAAGTCAAATTTTCAGATGATGTCACTGGAGAGAGAATACTGATATTCCGAATTTGCCCTTTTATTTTTCCTTTTCTTGTTTACCCATTTATTTTTCGCCTCACGTGGGTGGCACATGCTGGACCTCATTGTAATATATATAACACATTTGGACTTCAGTGTAATAAATTTTCAAGCTTTCTAGCAAAAAATTATTTTTTCAAAAAAGAAAGTATTTTCTGAAAAAAATTATTAATTTTCGAAAAAATAAAAAAAAATATTTTCTGGGAAAAAAATTATCTTTTCGAAAAAATATTATTTTATGGAATTTTTATTTTTTTCGAAAAATTAAAAAATATTTTCTGGAGAAAAAAATATTTTTGGGCTAAATAATATTTTTTTGAAATAAAATTATTTTCTGGAAAAAATATTATTTTTTCGAAAAAATAAAACTATTTTCTAGAAAAAAAATAAAAAAATATTTTTTCGAAAAAATTAAAAAAATATTTTATGGAGAAAAAAGTATTTTTTGGCAAAATAATATTTTTTTCGAAATTAAATTATTTTATGGAAAAAATATTATTTTTTCGAAAAAATAAAATTATTTTCTGGAAAAAAAATTAAAAATATTTTTTCGAAAAAATTGAAAAAATATTTTCTGGAGGAAAAAATATTTTTTGGCAAAATAATGTTTTTCGAAATAAAATTATTTTCTTGAAAAAATATTATTTTTTCAAAAAAATAAAATTATTTTCTGGAAAAAAAATAAAATAAAATATTTTTGCGAAAAAAAAAATATTTTCTGGAAAAAAAATTATATTTCAAAAAAAAAATATTTCTGAAAAAAGAATATTTTTTAAAAGAAATGTATTAGCTAAACACTTTAATAAGTTATAAGCTATTTGTTTAATATGAAATGTATTTTAAAAGAAATATTTTATTCAAGTAAATAGAGAGGCATTTTCGTCTTTTTAATAGAAGTCAACACCAATTCAGATTTTTGTCCTTCGCTGTAATTTATGAAACAATATGGACTAAAGTGTAAAGAGGCCATCTAATAGGGTAGTTGGCTGTAATTTCCCCATATTTTATATGAAGATAAAATATACAACACTAAATGAAAATGAATATCCAAACGGAAATCTGCAGCGGAAATAAAAATGAAGGAACATGAATGACCGAAAAGGACTGGGGACCCCTACTAGTATCACTGGGACTCCTCGCCGTCAACGTTCTCTTCTCGTGCTTTAGCCTTGCCATGACCTGAAAACAACATCCCCCAATGGGGTCAGTTACACAAAACAACAATCCTCAAGAGTTGAACAATCATCATAATTACATATCTTAGTTATGAAATCAAGCTGAAAAGGGGCATCATAGTACGCCCGTAATAGTATGTGCAAATGCACTACACGAGTGTCCGGACACACCCGTCCTTGTACCTAATTAGTCTCACGGAATATGTCGGTGAACCCGAACATATGACCATCGCGTGCCCGACTAAAAATTCCACACATCCCCACCCGGCCACGCAATATGAACCCGGAGGGTCACATGAACGAAAATGGCCATGATGAATATCAATGAATAATAAATCGACAAGGGTCAAGAATGACTCACCGAGATGAATAAATGATGAAATGAATGATAACTCACGGAATTGATTGGAACCGTCGTTCCTCGTGAAATAAAAGACTAGTTTGATAATTATTATTCTCAACATGAATAATATAGTATGAATGAATTATGAATATGAATGAACAACAACGAAAGGAATGAATATCCTTTTAACCGAGTAAGAATTAACTTACCTCAATACCGGTGATGAAACGTCCTCTCTCGAATAATCGTCCTAAGGAAAAAATACAGGTCGCTCGAACAACCTTGAATAACATGATTACCAACAAACGCTCAATATACGTATCAAGCACTATAATAACCAACTCAAACGTCGATACACAATAATCATACTCATTGGGGCATTCTAACGAATACTTTGTAAACGTTCTCCCCTTTGGTTACACCAACGCCCAAAAATAACGAAACTGAACTCCAAGTGAGTAATAAAATCCGACAAAACACCTTCAATGATATCGATAATCCCATAGGAATCCACAACTCGAGTTAACGACAACATCTAATCGAAAACCCCCAAAATATCAAAGTCAACTCTAAAGTGTTCTTGAATCAAACCCCAACATTCACGAAATCCGAAATATACGCCAATAAATCCGTAGGAATACATTTATCCAAGGTAGATAATCCATATCTAACATATTCTAACTTAAAACCAAGCTTACACGAAGAGAACAGAAGGAAAACATTCAAAATCCGAAATTCTAGATCCAAGAAATGTTTACCTTGATTTGATGTATTGGAGAGAATGAAATGATGATTAATCCGGATTATAAGCTTGAAGAGGTTGATAGGTGGATGCAGCTCGAAGAGATCTCTCCAAATCGTCCGAAATCGCCCGAAAATGCCCAAAAACGAAATGAGAAGTGAGAAATGACGAAACCTGGGCTGACTGTCCTATTTATACTATTCCAGTTTAGCGCACGCTAGGCCCTGATATTTAGCGTGTGCTAGCGAGTTAACTGGAGAGTCCAGTGAGTTCTGACTGCCTCGTTAGCGTACGCTACGAACTTGGTAGCGTGCGCTAACGCCTTCCTGATAGCATGCGTTACACCCAAAACTCAGCGTGCGCTACTACACCATTAGCGTACGCTAATATCTACTCATAGCATGTGGTATGAATTATTCCAATTCAGTCCAGTACCCACTGGACTCTGCCTGATCGACCTTAGTGCACGCTACACCGATTGCATAGCGTGCGCTACCCCAAACTACTAGCATGCGCTACTTACCATTCGTAGCGTGCGCTACTACAACTCAACTACAGTCCAGTGCCTTCTGGACTGTCAGCCCGAACCACTGTAGCATGCGCTAATGCTGAGAGGTAGCGTGCGCTACCCGTACTCAATTAGCGCGCGCTAAGGAGAGTACGTAGCATGCGCTACTCCTCACACACATCCCACTACAAAGATGACAATGATGATGCGCTCGGCCCGACTCTCCAACCGGTTTAAAATACGAATAATAACGGATACACGATGCAAATTACTCTAAATGGTGAATACAATGAATGAATATGAATGATGAATGATTAATAATGAGTGAAAATTACTGAGTGACAATTACTGAATGATAATTACTAAATTACAACCGGGTATTACAGGAATAAACCCAATATACTTCTTACAAAACATTTTACGACCTCGGGAGTTTGGAAAACATTTGGTGTTAAAAATTCTCAATTCTTTCGAAAATACTTAGGGACACGGCCCAAAGATCATCCTTCCAAAATACACATTCCGATAACAAATCATGGGGTCCACGACCCATTTCACAAAACACAGGGTCCACGACCCGAATCATAAAACATAGGGTCCACGACCCAAATCATCAAACACATATTCCTAAGGATTATTCGCGTCCCGTGCTAACAAGCCACGAACCTCAGATGCTCTCGCAGAACATACCCGAGTGAATAACCCAATAGGAAACCATACCAAATCACGTCCTCGTGACAATAGTCACAGAACCATTCCAAACCACAACCATAAGTTATCCCGGCATCGCGCTAACAAGCCACGAACCTCGGAGTCCCCGTAAGACATACCCAAATTGGATAACCCCACAAGTTATCCCGACATCGGGCTAGCAAGACCCGAACCTCGGAGTCCCCACAAGACATACCCGGATTGGATAACCCTACGGTCACGCCCGACCCATAATAGCAAGTATAGATCCCAGAGATTCATCAATCTTACCCGAAGGCACGTCACTTTCAACGATCACGTAACAACAAGCAAAACATCAAGCCAAGCAACACTAAACATCACGACCTCCTTTCAAAGGAGTAACAACCAATATCACCCCTATTCGCCGAACAAGCACACATAACAACACATATTCTTCGGTAAATGATTACGGTCTATTATATTCACTAAATGTGATCATAACGTCTTTCAACAAATGAAACTAACACACATAGTCCAAAACACACTTATTCACGAAGCATACGAGTTATCGTTGAAAGACAACATTTATCGAGAATATACCGATCCTTTTTAACATTCATTAAACATACGGATTTTACATAAATTCATTTACCAACAATTATTCTTACGAAACATGAAACGTATGGGCAAGATACTTGCCTCGATACCGCAAGCAATGAAATGACAAACAGACACGGCCGGGTAGCCTTCGACCTTCCAAGATCGACCAAAAACCCGACAACTCCACGGAAATTATGAAAACAATATCACTACGAATCAATAATGCTAAACGGCATCCGAATCAACCCGAAAAACAACAAGGATTCGAGGGTTCTTCAAGGAAATCGGAAATCAATGTTCTGGGTGGTAAAAATCGATAAACGAGTTCAAAATCCGAAGATCATGGCCAAGACAACAAGAATACCATAACCAATTCATTAATCTCGGATAAAATCGATGAATCATTAAGAAACCCCTAAAATCATACAATCAAGGTTCTAGGTAAGGAAATACCTTGATTCGACAAAGAACACGGATTAGATGTTGATATAATCAACAAGAATCTTCCAAAACGCCTTGAAATTGAGTGGAAATGACCAAGGGCTCACCTCCTCGTCTCTCCCGTCTCCAGCCGCTGCAAAAGATGGAAAAAATGAAGTGGGTTCAAGTCTGGCCGAGCCAGGCCTATAAATAGCCGACAGGGTTACGGCCGTAACCAGCAGTGCCTTACGGCCGTAACTCGGTCAACGCGTATTAGCGTACGTAATGGCCGAACACTTTGCGTACGCAACGATCACCCTTACCGCTGTAATCGGCATAGCCTTACAGCCGTAACTGAGCATCCCAGTCCATTGGTCGAAATCTACCGAATCCTTACGGCCGTAACCGGCCAGCGCCTAGCGGCCGTAACAAGCCTTACGGCCTTAACCGGATAAGCCTTATGGCCGTAATCGAGTATCCCAGGCCCAGGTGTCCGGAAGCCTTACGGCCGTAATCGACCAGGCCTTACGGCTGTAACTCGATTCAGCCCACACCCAACCATCCGGCTCGATACTCGACAACATCTCGATCACGCGAACGCACCGGCTATGATCCAAAACAATAACGAACAGGCTACGAAACTCAATGTATCACAATACAAGCATTCGATTCCAAAGGCGCATACGACAACAGTCTATTCGACCAAAGAAAATTCAACGAAACCGGAATGAAAATCTCGGGTATTATAGCTATTGTCAAAGAAGGAGGTGTTATCCGGGGTTCACGATGTACATCTTAAAAGGTGTTCTCACTGTCTAGATGGGAAGCAAAGGAGAGTCACTTTTAAGAGCCATACTCCTTCACGGAATGAAAATGTTCTTGATCTTATTCCAATGTTTGTGGTCCTATGAAGACTAGGATGCTTGGTGGTTGTGGATACTTTGTCACATTCATCGACGATCATTCGAGTAAGGTGTGGGCATACACCTTAAAGACCAAAGATCAAACTTTAGATGTTTTTAAACAGTTTCATGCCTCGGTGGAGAGAGAGACCGGGAAGAAGTTGAAGTGTATTCGGATGGATAATGGTGGAGAATACACGGGGCCTTTTGATGAGTATTGCCGAGAGCAAGGGATCCGACATCAAAAGACGCCACCAAAGACTCCGCAACTTAATGGCTTGGTGGAGAGGATGAATCGGACTTTGGTTGAGAGAGCTCGATGTATGCTCTCACATGCCGGATTACCAAAGTCATTTTGGGGAGAAACTTTGAACACGGCCGTTCATGTGATTAATTTAACGACGTGTGTTCCTTTGAAGTTTGATGTCCCGACAAAGTGTGGAGCGGTAAAGACATTTCATATCGCCACTTACGGGTTTTCGGATGTAAAGCATTTGTACACATTCCGACAGATGAGAGGTCGAAGATTGATTTCAAGACGAAGCCATGTATCTTTATTGGCTATGATCTTGATGAGTTCGGGTATAGATTGTATGACTCGGTGACTAAGAAGCTTGTTCGTTCGAGAGATGTTTTTGTTGAAAATCAAACGATGAAGGATGTTGAGAATGGAGAGCCGGCTCCACAACATGATTATGATCTTATTGATTTGGACCTCGTTCCTCCACAACAAGTTGAGACACCCGGTGGAGATGATGGCCAAAATAATGAACAACATGATGCCAGTGACAATGATGAGTTGGTACAAGATGATACCGATGGAGTTCATCCCGAGTTACCCGTGACAAACATGCCATCTTTTGTTCTACTTAGACGGTCGACGAGGGACCGTCATCCCTCCACTCGTTATTCGGCCGATGAGTATGTTTTACTCACCGGCGAGGGAGAGCCCGAAAATTTTGAGGAGTCTATAGAGGATGAGAACAAGAAGGAATGGATGGATGCCATGCAAGATGAGATGAGTTTGTTGCATGAGAACAATACGTACGAGTTGGTGAAGTTGTCGAAGGGCAAGAGAGCTTTGAGAAATAAATGGGTGTATAAGGTGAAGTCGGAGGAGCATACTTCATTGCCTCGATACAAATCTAGACTCGTAGTCAATGGCTTTAGTCAAAAGAAAGGCATTGATTTTGACGAGATTTTTTCTCCAGTTGTGAAGATAGGATCGATTCGATTGGTCCTTGGTACAGCGGCTAGTCTTGACCTTGAGATTGAGCAAATGGATGTCAAGAAGGCATTTCTTCATGGAGACCTCGATAAAGAGATATATATGAAGCAACCCGAAGGGTTTCAGGTTAAAGGAAAAGAGGACTATGTTTGTAGACTCCGAAAGAGTCTATACGGTTTGAAACAAGCACCGCGGCAATGGTATAAAAAGTTCGAGCCGGTTATGGTGGAGCAAGGCTACCAGAAGATGACCATGGACCATTGCGTGCTTTTCAAGAAATTTGGAGATGGTGATTTTATTATCCTATTGCTTTATGTGGATAACATGTTGATCGTTGGCAAGAATGCCGAAAGGATTGCCAATTTGAAGACATAGTTGAATAAGTCTTTTGCCATGAAAGACTTGGGGGGTCGCTAAACAGATTCTTGGGATAAGAATCACTCGGGATAGAGTAGCCTAGAAATTACACATGTCACAAGAGCAATATATTGAGAAGGTGCTTAAGCGGTTTAACATTGATAAAGCTAAAGTTGTTAGTTCGCCTCTTACTAACAATTTTAAATTGACAAGCAATGATTGCCCTATGACAAAGGAAGAGATTGAGTAAATGGATAGAGTTCCTTATGCCTCCGTGTTCGGTAGTTTGATGTATGCTATGGTATGTACGAGGCCCGACATTGCTCATGTCGTGGCAGTGGTGAGCCGTTTTCTATCGAATCCGGGAAAGAAGTATTGGGAAGCCGTAAAGTGGATATTTAGATATTTACGGGGTACTTCCAAATTGGGGATCACATTTGGAAATGGGAAAGCTATGCTTGTTGGTTATTCCGATTCGGATATGGCAGGTAACGAAGATAACCGAAAATCCACATCCGGTTATTTGATGACGTTTGCAGGGGGAGCCGTGTCATGGCAATTGAGATTGAAAAAGTGTGTTGCCTTGTCAACAATGGAGGCCGAGTATATTGCGGTGGTGGAAGCGACTAAAGAGCTCTTATGGTTGAAAATATTTTTACGAGAGCTGCGCTTACGACAACGACGTTACGTGGTTTTTTGTGATAGTCAGAGTGCGATTCATTTGGCGAAGAATGCGACTTTTCACAAGAGAACAAAACATATCGATGTGAGATATCATTGGATTCGAGATGCATTGGAGGATGGTTTGTTTGAATTTGATAAAGTTCACACCGATGATAATGGTTCTGATATGTTAACTAAGGCGTTGAGATAGAAGGTTAAAGTATGTTGTTCAATCGCCGGGATGGCGAACTCTTCTTATATTCCAGAAAGGGGGAGATTTGTAGGAGTTATTTCCGAAATATAAGCCTTCTCGGAGCCAACTGGACTCCGGGCCGCGGCACAAGCCCTCTGGGCCTTTTGGGGCTAGGCCACCCCTGGTCGAGTTACGGCCGTAATGGCACGGCAGCTACGGCCGTAAGGCCTGCTACATACGTAAGCCTTGGCCGGTCACGTATGTAGCGCTTCCGGCAGAATTGGGCAGACAGTTCGGCCATGGCCGGTTACGGCCGTAAGCCATGACCGATTACGTACGTAAGGCGGCCGGCAGGCTGCCTATATAAGTCCAGCAGATGGGTTTTCACCCATTTTTCTCACTTCGTTCTTCCTCTTCCGCGGCTGGAGTCTTGGTGGGTGTGGAGGCATATTGTCAGACGATGAATCCATGAAGTCCTGGAGTTCATATCATCGATTATACATCCTATAACATCCTTTGATCGAGCGAATCAGGTCAGATTTCCTGAGAATCCTAATTTGGGGAAAATTGGGGGTTTTGTTGTTTTCGTCCGATTTAACCGTAATAAATTAGGTTTGTGATGGATTGATGATTATTTATATATATTCTATCATTTCCCTTGTTATTCCATGGTTGGATTGTATAGATTCGTCGTTTTGGTCGAGTTCTTAATCGACGTCTTGAAGGTGTCCGATAAAAGGTCTTAGAGGGGGATTCGGGCGTTTTGCGATTATTATTCATCGTACGATTGTTGATTTATTGTTGATATAACTTAGGAACGAAATCCTTGTGAATAATTCGAGTCGGAACCCTCCCGTTCGTTGTCTTCTTCGGGGTCCGAGCTTCTCGGTTGAACCGTGTTCTTCGGAGTGTTCGATAGCGGTAAATGAGACAAGTATCTTGCTATATGATATGTGTCTTGTGTATATAAACTTCGTGTTAGGTTTGTGATGAATTGTTTTGCCTTCGTGAATATGCTTCGTATGATTTGATAAGTGTGAGCAATTGTTGGTAGTGATGATGTTTCTCACTTGGTTAATGTCGTGGAATGGTCTTGGTTGTGTAAATAATGTGGTTCTTGTTGTGCGTGCTTGGTCATGGTTGAATTATCGTTATGATCATGACATTTGTGTCGGTTTGATTACATATTTGAATATGTATTACGATGTATTGTTGATTGGTTTGACTTATTTATAACCATGTGTGTTACTTGTTGTGATGTGTTGAGTTGATCAATATGAGTTGCGTCGTAATAATATGTGTGTTCCAGGTAAGGTCTGACGAGGCCTCTGGAGTTCAGTACATGATGTGTATGAACAAGATGTGTATTCCAGGTAGGGTCCGTCGAGGCCTCTGGAGTTCGGTACATGATGTGTACAAACGACGTATGTTGTCCAGGTAGGGTCCATCGAGGCCTCTGGAGTTCGGTACATGACGTGTATGAATAATGCGGGTGGTCCAGGTAGGGTCCGTCGAGGCGTCCGGAGTTCGGTTCATGATGTGTACGAACAGTGATCGTATGACAGTGATTGTTTGGATAACGTTTTATAACATGGGTCACGGATTCATAATGATATCTTAACTAATATGTTTGAAATGAGAACCGGGTTGAGGCCCTAACGTTTTCGAAAAGGTTTTGTAAATCGGGACTTGAGGTCCAAGAGAATTTTCTACTTTAAAAATCCCCGAGCTAATGAGTTCCTTTTCAAATATTGCTTACTTGAGTTTGAAATTCTAAAACTTCTCGGGAACATTTTGATAGTTGATTTCCGTGGTAAATTTGTGGTTGCTATTTACTTGTTGCATTTCATATCATATTATACTTGCACTAGTAAAACAGTGGAGTTTTACTAACCCCTGAGTAATCGGGGGGTTGATGTCTGTTTTGCGTCTAGGTACATACAGGTTCAGGGGAGCAGTCACAGGATTGGCACATGAGGATGACGAGCTGCGATACTAATCAAGAGATGAGAGTTGGTAGAGTTTGGTTGTATTGTCAGAGTTAATTTCAGTCTTTCGTTGTATTGTGTTTCGACCCCTGTGTGAGTAATGTTGTATAAATCAGTTTTGTTGATTAGTTGTGTGACCTCATCGGTCTTTGTATTCACGTGTAAGTGACCTCAACGGTCTGTATTATTTTATTATTTGACCCTGGCAAGGAAAGCATTTGGTCGTTTTGTAAGGTATAGCCTGGTAGATCCTCGTGAAAAGGGGTCTACGGCGTGTAATATTCCCATATGGTTTTGGGGGTGTTACATTTATGATATCGGAGCTTAGGTTACGAAAACCTAGGTTGTCGGGTCAAGTCGAGTCGTGATTTGTCGAGTAATGTGTTATCTAGTCATTCGAATTGTCGGGTGACAAGTTGAGTTGTGCGTAGTCACAGCGTGTCGGTTATGTTGTCGGATGAGATTAGTATCGTGGGCGACCATCATCTCCGTGCGGCCTGTAGACGTAAGTCTCCTCTTTTATGCATAATATATGTCTTCATGATTTCATTTATGTGTGATATTTGTGGTGCATAATTTTATTTACACGGTGTTGTGTAATGAAGTTGTATTCGATACTTGGATACACTGTATGTGTATAGAACTGGATGTATTGATGTTTTGCCCTTGAACCACCATGTGGGTTGGTATGGTGTGAAAGTTGTGAACCTTGATGGGTTTCACGGTAGAGTTCGTAAGAGACTCTGATGAATGGTTTTGTTGTATGTTTAAACGTGATGCCATGAGATGTATGTGATTGAATTGGCGACCCTGTTTGCCATTTGGGCATGTGGTTTTAATGTCGTCTATTTTATATTGTTGTAATTATGCCCGCTACGGGTAGGTTTGAAAATGTTTTTCCTAAAAGACTCTACTGGTTTGAGCATTTTTGTGGAAATCAAAATTTTTGGAAAATATTCTGATGGTGTGGTTAAACAACGGTTTGTGTGGATTTTGAAATCGGTTGAATTGTGACAAATTGGTCATGTATTTTCAAATAGCACCATCAATCGGTATTTGGAAAATGTGTTTTAAAATACTTCGGACATTGCAAAATACCACCGTCATTTTTATTACGATCGAAAGGATTTTTGGAAAAATTCTGTTTTGCAAAACGACTCTAATTTTTGGAATTTAAATGTTATGTGCTTGTGTGTTGGGGCTAAGTCGTTACGACAAGTTTGTTACGTTGTTATACTTGTCAGAGAATGTTATAGTGTTTTCTATAGGTCGGAGTACATTGTTAGGAGTCGATCCTTAACCTTTGGAGCCATGTCGGGGCTGCTGGGACAATTTTGTTGTCCTGCAGCTAGTGATTACGGCCGTAATATGTTTCCCATTACGGCTGTAAGCTCATAGATGTTACGGCTGTAAATAACATGTTGTTACGGCCATAAGCTTTTGACTGTCACAGTAATAACCTTGATGTTATAGTTGTATCCGCGCCCTCTACCAATCAATTGATTTCAGTAGATATAGTCATATGGTCCGCCAGGGACGACTGTGAATATCCTGTATGTCGTTAACGATGATAATAATAATATATGTATTGACAAGGCCATTTTGAGGATATCGTTTATCGAGAAGATTGAAGTTCCAATGTGTTGTTTTGTAAATAACTTCAAGCAAAACAGTATTGATAATGAGTTTATGGTTTTGGTTAAATGACGAGGTATTAAAAATGTTTTCAAAAAACAAAATATTTCATTTCAGCAAAATCTTTCGAACTCACAGTTTTTAAAATATTAACATTTGAACAAATATCTCGCGAATTTTCAAGAATATTACAAGTGTCTAGTCTCAATGACATGTATGTGGTCTTGACTGTGTTTACTTTGGTAAAAGTCGTGCACCTCTGTTGGTGTAACCGTGTGAATTACTTATGAATTTTGATGATTTGGAGTGAAAACTTTATGGAGCTGTTGTTCATTGCCCTATGTTGATTTATGCGATATTTGTTTTGTTGTTCTGATCGGTGGCCGTTTAGTATGCTGAGGGGTAGAGGTCGAAAGCGTGGTCGTGGTAGAGGTCGGAATCAGGAGCATGAAAGGGCGACTCGCTCGTTGTCGAGCACTAATGAGCTCAGTACAGGTGGTCGAGATGACCAATCGCGTGAGCAGAGGCAATCAACTGGGGAAAATGCTGACATTGGCGCCGCCACCATCCTTCGTCGGGTGGTTGACCAGTTGGCACATATGAATCAGACCATACACTAGGTGGGATCCCAGATGAGGATAATGGAGCTAGTAAGTGGTTACGAGGTGTGATGAGAATGCACCTGCCCCGTTTTGTAGGTTCTTCGGACTCGTTAGGCTGGGAGAACTGGCTCTTCCAGTTGGACAGAACATTTGATGCCATAACTTGTCCCGGTGAGAGAAGAGTGCCTATTGCTCAATACCTGCTCGATAGGGAAGTTGCAGATTGGTGGGAGGCCGTAGCACCTAGTGATCGTACCGCTACTTGGGCTGAATTCAAGACTGCTATGGAGGCCGAGTATTGTCCGCCGCCTGTTAAGGAACGTAGAATTGTCGAGTTTTTCTCAGCTACGCCCCGAGATGTGTTGATATCTCAAGCAATAGTCGATTACAATCGACAGCTGTGTTACGTTCGAGATCAAGTGCGAAGTGAGACAGATAAGGTTCGTTACATTGATATGCATATGAAATCTCAGGTTCGGCAGTGTATGGCCCCTTTTATGTGTAAAACGTTGAAGGACTATCAAGATCGAGCCTTAGCATTTGAAATGGCTATGATGTCTACAGAGTCTGTATCGATAGCGAAGAAGCAGAAGATTTCCGATGACGCATCGGGAAGTGAGGGAATTGGGATTCCTAAACCTCGACCCTCGTATCAGTCGAGTATGGGACCTTCTCGTTCAGCTAGAGAATCTAAAAGACCCAAGTCGGTGTCTTTGAGTTCTGGTAATGCTCCTAGGTGTTTCAACTCTAACGTTCTGGGCCATGAACGCGCGCATTGTAAGAAACCACCAGTGACTTGTTATAATTGTGGATGCGAGGGGCATAGAGTCCAGTATTGCGAGGTTGTTGCCAAGATGGTAGGGAACCGGAGTTCCATCCCTACTCCTGGAGGGCCCAGTAATGTCCAGTGATGGTGTTTTCGTGCTCGTTACGCGGATTGTTTCTCATGTAGAGATGTATTTTGTGACGTTTTTATGTTTGGAACTTGACGACTGATATTTGTTTTGAATAAGTTTATGTATGGTTGTTGAACCTACGGAGACGTGACAGTGGACCATGGAGTCATGAAATTAGCAATTTATTATGTGTCGTTGTGTTATTATGTATCACTGTGATAACCTTGTTTTAAGTTTCGGGATGAAACTTATTTTTAATGGGATAGAATGTAATATCCGGTATCCTCGTTTTCCGTTATCTTGAATTGTTTGTGTTTTGACGTCGGACATTTTCTTGTTGATAAGAATCAGAGTGATTTCTATCGTGATACTCTATTTGTTTCTATCGCATAGCTGTTTTAATCGGGTGCTACTTGTTGTCGCGTTAGTTTCTTTGATTAAATGTGTGCATGTGATGTGGTATGTGATGTGTCGTTAATTGCTCGTTATTGTATTGAATCATAGCCGGCGGCGTTGTGTTGGTCGTCGCGAAATGTGTTTTCACGCTGTATATTCCTTTGCGTTGCTTGTAACGTTTCGCCGATGGGCGAAAGTTACGCGTTTCTTGTGTATCTCGTTGAGTTTTACTGGCGGGATATTGCTTCTCCCTACTTGTTTTAAGTTTCGAGACGAAACTTCTTTTAAGGAGGGTAGTATGTAATATCCGCAATTTCGATTTCCGGTAATTTTTCTTTTTTGGTGGAAGTTTACCTTAGCGACTCTGTTATGACCATTCCGTCATTCCGAGAATGATTAATTCTGCACTTTTTGTCATCCGAGTTCGTTTCGGTATCGTTTTGTTGAGTTCCGTGTTCCTAAACGGCTTTTCCGCACTTGAGTTCGATTCTTGCGAATCTCATCCGAAACTGTTGTTTCGAGTTTCTCGTAAGTTCATTTAATATTTTTATTCATGTTGCGAGCTTTGTCTTGGTGTTTCAATCGTGTATCGTGTATTTCGGACGTTTTGGGCCGTTTTCGTAATTTCCCAAAGTTTGGGGTAATTACTTTCCGTTGTCGAATTTCAGCCTTCGGGTGGTCGGAATCGTGTGTTCTCTTAGCGCTTGGATTAGTCTTTGCGAGTACTTCGTAACCGTATCTTCGATTCATATTCAGGTTCGGGCGGGTCGTTCGGACCGTCGGAGCTGGCCACGGCCGAGTCATGGCTGGGCATTTTGAGGCCAGGCCACCCCTGGTCGAGTTACGGCCGTAATGGCCCGGCAGCTACGGCCATAAGGCCTGCTACGTACGTAAGCCTTGGCCGGTCACGTATGTAGCGCTTTCGGCAGAATTGGACAGACAGTTCGGCCATGGCCGATTACGTACGTAAGGCGGCCGGCACGCTGCCTATATAAGGCCAGCAGATGGGTTTTCACCCATTTTTCTCACTTCGTTCTTCCTCTTCCACGGATGGAGTCTTGGTGGGCATGGAGGCATGTTGTCAGACGATGAATCCATGAAGTCCTGGAGTTCATATCATCGATTATACATCCTATAACATCCTTTGATCGAGCGAATCAGGTCAGATTTCCTGAAAATCCTAATTTGGGGAAAATTGAGGGTTTTGTTGTTTTCGTCCGATTTAACCGTAATAACTTAGGTTTGTGATGGATTGGTGATTATTTAGATTTATTCTATCATTTCCCTTGTTATTCCATGGTTGGATTGTATAGATTCGTCGTTTTGGTCGAGTTCTTAATCGGTGCCTTGAAGGTGTCCGATAAAAGGTCTTAGAGGGGGATTCAGGCATTTTGCGATTATTATTCATAGTATGATTGTTGATTTATTGTTGATATAACTTAGGAACGAAATCCTTGTGAAGAATTCGAGTCGAAACCCTCCAGTTCGTTGTCTTCTTCGGGGTCCGAGCTTCCCGATTGAACCGTGTTCTTCGGAGTGTTCGGTAGCGGTAAATGAGACAAGTATCTTGCTATATGATTTGTGTCTTGTGGATAGAAACTTCGTATTAGGTTTGTGATGAATTGTTTTGCCTTCGTGAATATGTTTCGTATGATTTGATAAGTGTGAGCAATTGTTGGTAGTGATGATGTTTCTCACTTGGTTAATGTCATGGAATGGTCTTGGTTGTGTAAATCATGTGGTTCTTGTTGTACGTGCTTGGTCATGGTTGAATTATCGTGATGATCATGACATTTGTGTCGGTTTGATTACATATTTAAATATGTATTACGATGTATTATTGATTGGTTTGACTTATTTATAACCATGTGTGTTACTTGCTGTGATGTGTTGAGTTGATCAATATGAGTTGCGTCGTAATAATGTGTGTGTTCCAGGTAAGGTCTAACGAGTCCTCTGAAGTTCGGTACATGATGTGTACGAACAAGATGTGTATTCCAGGTAGGGTCCGTCGAGGCCTCTGGAGTTCGGTACATGATGTGTACGAACGACGTATGTTGTCCAGGTAGGGTCCGTCGAGGCCTCTGGAGTTCGGTACATGACATGTACGAACAATGCGGGTGGTCCGGGTAGGGTCCGTCGAGGCCTCCGGAGTTCGGTACATGATGTGTACGAACAGTGATCGTATGACAGTGATTGTTTGGATAACATTTTATAACATGGGTCACGGACTCATAATGATATCTTAACTAATATGTTTGAAATGAGAACCGGGCTGAGGCCCTAATGTTTTCGAAAAGGTTTCGTAAATCAGGACTTGAGGTCCAAGAGAATCTTCTACTTTAAAAATCCCCGAGCTAATGAGTTCCTTTTCAAATATTGCTTACTTGAGTTTGAAATTCTAAAACTTCTCGGGAATATTTTGATAGTTGATTTCCGTGGTAAATTCGTGATTGCTATTTCCTTGTTGCATTTCATATCGTATTATACTTGCACTAGTAAAACAGTAGAGTTTTACTAACCCCCGAGTAATCGGGGGGTGGATGTCTATTTTGCGTCCAGGTACATGCAGGTTCAGGGGAGCAGTCACAGGATTGGCACAGGAGGATGACGAGTTGCGATACTAATCAAGAGATGAGAGTTGGTAGAGTTTGGTTGTATTGTCAGAGTTGATTTCAGTCTTCCTCTGTATTGTGTTTCGACCCCTGTGTGGGTAATGTTGTATAAGTCAGTTTTGTTGATTGAGTTGTGTGACCTCATCGGTCTGTGTATTCACGTGTAAATGACCTCAACGGTCTGTATTATTACCCTGGTCGGGCAAGCATTTGGTCGTTTTGTAAGGTATAGCCTGGTAGATCCTCGTGAAAAGGGATCTACGGCGTGTAATATTTCCATATGATTTTGGGGGTGTTACACTCTCCATCTCACTGTACTCCGGGCCACCACCACCCCCCCCCCCCCGAAATTTCCCCTCCCTCGCTGTACTCCGTGCCTAGGCGCAGAAGGGCTGCGCCTATGTCCCCTAGGAATTTTTGTCATTTTTTTCTGAGTGTGCCTAGGCACACAATGTCTGCGCCTAGGTGCACGAAGTCAACCCAGCCCTTGGGGCTTCATTTTAGCAAATTTTTCTGCGTTTTTCATCACTACTTCACCCTTGAGAGAGATACAAGAGAGAAGAGAAAAGAGAGATTATACTTGTTCGATTTCTTGGAGTTGTATCGATCGGATCGTCGTGATATTTTGACAAGAGCTTGGTAGCGATTGGGCAAATCTTTTCACCGAAGTAGATCGAGGTTTTGAGTCCGGAAGTTCGGGTATTTTGTTAGCTTTTTGTGTAAGCTATTTACGGTGTTTTTCTTTCTCGATCTTGTTGTTGTGTATTCCAAATACTTGAAGATTGTTTATTACCAAGTATTTGAAGATTATTGTTGTATACCTCTAGTTTGTACTAGGGACGAATCGTGTATTGTGTATTGGTGATAGTGGATTTAAGCGGCTTCGGTCCCATGGTTTTTACTCTCGTCTTGAGGGGTTTTCCACGCTAAAAATCGTGTCTCGTTGTTTATTATTTTTGATATCATTTGTATTATTTGTCGAGTTGTAATTGATTTACTCTACTCGTCGGTAGCCTCAAAGTTACAATTGAGATTGGGAAAGTTGTCAAACAAGTTTCCGCATTTTTGTTATGACGTTATATTGTCGGTTTTTCCCAACATTTTTTTTAAGTTCTGCAGATTGACAACTAACTGGTTTTAGTTACATTCAGTTTCAGTCTCTAATTTTTGAAGTTGAGCTGATTGACCCCAATCAGTTTTAATCATTCCAATACAATCCAGAGTAAATTAATATCCAATTATATTATTACCCCTCCATAATCCAATTAATCCCGAAGCAGTCCAATTTAACTCAGAAATGTTGATAAAGTTCTATCCGATAATTTTCATATAAAAGATTAATTATCTAATAATGGAAATAAATACTAACGCATTTTTATCGAATTATGTGTAGATAATAGCGTGTATTTTTAGGAGTAGGAGCATACATCGCAGTGCATTGCCCAGTACAGATTTTGCATATTTAACGTGGAAAAATTTAATTCTAATACTTTTTAGTGTTCGAGTTCATATCTATCGTGCAATAATACTAATGTGGAATAATAACATAGCTGTATCTAGTTGAAAACATTCGAACAACTCACATGAGACGAAATTGATGTTATTACAACTTATTCCGCGAACCAATCATTACAACTTATCCTATTGCCTTTTGCGTGCGGTGTATTTTTGATAGGGAGCTGTGCGCTGAGTCAACCTCTCTTCTGTTTGAGCAGCATTCATCGGGAGTGAAGTAGCCAAATTCCTCTGAGGTAAGTCCCATGTGGATTAAGCGATGGACTCACGTATGATATTGAGCTTTTTCGAATCATATGCTTCCCTTTGTATTTTTCACTCAATATTTTTCTGTGCACTAAGCTGGGGGTCTTCACGAAAACAGCCTTCCTACCGTAATAAGTAGGGGTATGGTCTGCGTACATTTTACCCTCCCCAGACTCTGCTCTAAGCGGGATATACTGGTTTGGTTTGGTTCGATTTGGTTTGGTTTGGTTCTTCATAAACTTTTAGGACATGAATGATATGTTATCTATGTGCTGCCCGCAGGTACCGATGGATGACTGTCCTACCTCGAGTAACCTAATGGTTCAACGAAATACCAATACGTGCCGTCCACGTGAGTTTGAAGATATCCAACACCCATTCGTGTTGAAAATTTAATTGTCTAGACCAATGAATACTATGAAACCATGTACTAACGGTACTACAAATAAGATTTTCTCATATTATTTTTAATATCCAAATTATTTTCTTGTTTATTATATTTGGTTTTCTTCATCATATTTTATTATTTTTCAACATTTTTTATAATTTTAATGTTCCTTGGAACTTTAGGTTCTTATTTTTCGTTATTTTAATAATATTTATATTTTTTACGTGTTCAAAATTCAAGTTTCTTACTTTTCACTAATTTCCAACATACATATTAGTTACTACATATTTACACTGTATTTTATAATTAATTAGTTAATATTTATATTTTTAAATTAAAAAATATTTTGTAACAATAAACTAATATTCATTAATTAACTAATTTAAAGAATATTTTATAAAGTAAAAAATGATTTTGTAGAAATTAATTAATACTCCTTAATTAATTTTAAAAATATTTCCTAAGTTAAAAATAATTCTGTAGAAATTAGTATTATTATATAACTTTCATTTTATCTATATATAATTAACATTTTTTCCCTCATTTCCAATAGTCAATATTTTATCAAATATATTTACAATTAAGAGAAATACTTTAAAAAAGTAAATATATTATTTATGTAACTTTTACTTAATATACTTATTTAGAGATTAATTTTTATCTATAGTTTAATATTTTTCCATCATTCTAATAAATAAAATTTATTTAATATTTATAAAATTAATAAAGAATACCTTAAGAGTATAAGTACATTAATATTACTTATGTAACTTTTATAGGTCTTTCTTGGGATAGGTAGAGGTTTTAGTACCTATATACACTAGCCTTCTTATATCCATCAGGTTAGGTTAAACTTGGTCGTGACCGTTACTACAATCTATATGTTGTACTCTTATCAAAATAATATTGTACTTTTTATTTTGATCTCTTAATAATTTTGAGAAGAAAAAAAAACACTAGTATAAAATTCCTATAATACCCTTAAAAATCTACAAGTCTAATATTTTTTTAAAAATTTCTAAAATAATTTCTTTATTACATAGTCATATTAGCGGTGCAAACAAGTCGAACTGAGTCGAGTTTTGGCCTTAACGAGTAATGCTTAACCAAACTCGAGCTCGAACGAACTGCAAAGTTTGAGCTCAAGCTCGACACGAGCAGCATTTCGAGCGCATGGGGAGCGGCTCCCTGCATAATTTTTTTATTTTTTATTTTGTTAAAAAAATAAAAAATCATCAATTTTAATAAATATAATAATAATAATTAGTACTATTAATATTAAATAATTAAATATTATGGATATTTACACATATATAATAAATTTTTTAAAAAATAATTGAAATGCTCACGAGCCAAGTATTCACGACTCGAGTCCAGCGCGAGGCGAGCTAGGTCCACTCGAACTTGAGTCGAGCTTTGACCTAGCATGCTCTCGAGCGTTCGCGAACATCTCGACTCGTTTGCAGCCCTAGTCATATTATTAGATAATATTAACTTTATACCTAAAATCTAACTCCAAAAAAATTAACTACATATAGTATCCACAGTCTAAGTATGAAATCCAACAAAAATATCGGGTAAATCGATATTATTCAACAAACTTTAATTACTAATTTGAGAATTATAATATAATACATAAAAGTAATATAATCTTGAATTTTGTTTCATATTCTTTCTTGTCTTCCTACATAATTTGAAACCATACAATATGAATATATTCTGAAAAATTGAAAACTACTAAAAAATTAAGTTTCATAAAAATACAAATTAATGTTAAAGTTTAAAATTAATCTTAAAATTATGATATATAAAAGCAAAAAATTACATAAAATACAATCAGATTCGAGAAAATCCAGTAGATTAAAAAATATTAATGCTAAAACAAAAAAATAAATATATGTATGTACCCTAAAGTACGATGAAAAAAATTGAAATAATTAGTATTTTTGGAATTAATAATATTTTGATACTTATTTGTAAATTTTTAGTCTATTCTTCTAATGCAAAGGATGAAGAAAAAAAATACTGTTTGTATAAAAAAATGAAATTTTAAAATTAATTTGTATTTTTAGACTTAATTTTGTATTTAGCATTTCTCAAAAATTCAAAATTAATTTGTATTTTCTTTATTTTTTATTATATCTAATTTTCTAATTTATTTGTCATCAAGGTTTAGTGTGCTTTTAAATACAATAAATAATTAATATATAGAATTTGTGTAGGTGTTTAGTATTTGGAATAGTTATTTTAATCTCTTTTTATACATAGTTTGCCTCCATTTAATTTAATCTTATCCATGTTGGTAAATAAATATAGTATACATGAAGTACACTGTATTTTTTGAATTTATTGATAAAAATATCTTTATTTTGAAGGATATATTCATAATATTTAATGTTAAAGTTATATTTTTATAGAGTTTATAGTAGTTTTTGGATTTTTCTAATTTTATTTGTAGTTATAGAATGTATTTGTATTTTATTTATAACATTTAAACTTAACTGAGGATACATTTGTTTTTTATTCTTCACTTGTATGTTTCTAGATCTTTTAAATATATTTCAAACATTTATATTATTTTTTTAGCATTTGTATGTAATGTTTTAACATTTATTTCTAATTGTTAGATTCACTTTTAAACTTTAGACTCTTTTTGGAAATTTTAAGTATTTCTGTATTTATTTGCACTTCTTCAATATTCTTATTTTATGAAACATACAATTTTTTAAATTATTACAAGTTTATTAAAAATGATTTGATTTATTTTTATCTTATTTATAATCTTATAGAATTATTTATAGTGTGAGTGATATTACTTTTGTATATTATTCAGAGTTATCTATATTTTTTTGGATATTTTTATATTTGAACTTTTATAAATTTATTAGTTTTATTGTTTATTTTTAATCTTTTAATATATATTTTACTTTAGTTTTTTAATATTTTTTAATTTATTTTTATTCTAAAATTTTATTTTTAGTACTATTTTGTGATTTCTCATATTTATTTGTGGATTTAGGATTTATATAAATTTATTTATAATTTTTGAAAATTTGTTTACAATTCAGATTTTTTTTGTTGTAATTTACTTTATAAAATAAAAGAAGGATAAATAAAAGACATAAATTTTTTACTTATTTATTTCTCTTCACAATTTAAAGTTATTTTTGTATTTATATAATGTTTAACTTATATTAATATATTGACTACAATCTTAATACGTGTAGTAGAATATCTATTCATTGTATAAAAATCGAGAAAATGACCCAAAACTACAAAGTAAACATCCACTTTTATCCAAAACTCAATTACTTTAATTTTTTGATGCAAAACACAATTCTTATATTTTACTCCTAAAATACCCCTAGATTATAATACATAACATACACACATACACCAACCCTAACATACATGCCCACCCATCCCCTTCTCTTGTTCTCCATCCCTTTCTCTCCTCTCTTTCTGCCTCTTCGGCCCTCTTCCTCTCTCTATATTTTCTTCTCAATAATTTCACACTTCCACCCGACAGAGCCCTAGCCCTCTACATCTAATCCCCCGACAGCGGTGCCGTCACGCTTTCCGGCCCCTTTGTCGTGATTTCTCTCCCCTGGCCGAACCCATGAATCGTGGGTGTCCCCCACTTGAAGGCGGCTGACGCGCCGCGGTTGTCCGCTAAGATCAGTGTCGGTCGAGAATTCGCGGCACTGCCTTCGCTCGACGTAGCGGCAGATATGAGAATCGAACGACTAGCACTGAAGGTCGAAGAATATTTGTTTAATTGTATGCAGTCGTTTTGTGGAGTTAATGGTTGGAAGCTCATTGCCACAGATATTTTGGACATGTGGTTTAAGAAGTTTCAGGAAAGGGCTAAGCGTGACCCGAAATATTTGGAATATTTTGACTTGTAGAAGTAAGGAGTCTATATTTTTGGAATTTTTATGTATGTTGGTTTTATGTATGTTAGAATTCTTACTTGGTGCTACAATGAAAAGTTCTTAGGTTGTCAGTATCTCGATATGAGCTGACACTATATTATTGGTATGATATTTTGAATTATCTTGTGGTAATTCAAGATATTGTTGGTTATCTAAATTATTAATTGACTACTCATACGCTGTCGTGTTGTACTGGGCCGACCGGCCGATGGTTGTTAAGTTACCAATTGATAATTTAGATATCCACTAGTAATACCATTGATTATTAAAATATTTTCTTATGGTAATTTGGTTGAATAATCCAAATTACTATATTGAAATAGCAGTTGATAATTCAAAAAAATCTATTGACAGTCTAAATTACCAAATGATAAATTTACCGAAGTCCGGGGAGAAAAAATAAAATAAAACTAAAATAAAATAAAATATATTGGTCATTAAATTACCACTTGATAATTTTTAATACTGTCGGTGTAAACTGACAGCTACATCCCATGGATCGACATTGATATTTGTTATTACCGTATGGTAATTTAAAAATATGAGTTAATAATCTAAATTAGGTATTTTTAGTAGAAATATTATCAGAAAAAAATGGTGATCGGAGACTGGTCGACAACTGGTCACTAGGGGTGTTCAAAAATACCCGACCCGAACTACCCGGCCCAAATACCCGATGACCCGAACTAAATATTTCGGGTATTTTTAAAATTTTTAAATTTTTTGAGTGCGGTACCCGAAAAAAGTCATATAATCGGGCGGATCATGGGCCGACTTGTTGCGTAAATTGGTACGAAAACCCGATTATTTTTAATAATTAGTTTTTTTATAAATCTAATGATGTAATTTGCACTTATATGAAATTTTATCTTTCCCCTAATATCACATATATTTAATATGAGAATACATGTTAATGTATTTTCACTCATGGTATTTATTCTCACTAGTTTGGAAATTTATAAAATCTTTAAATAAAAAATAATATATTCTTTCATATATATAATTAAATATTGAATTAAGCATAATTATATAATAAAAAAATGATATATATAAAAATATTTAGTTAGTTTTGAAATTTACTTATTGTACGGAAAATATTTATAATTTATTTAGTACTGGGAATTAATTTATATAATAAATTTTAAAATAAATTTATATTAAAATTACAAATTATTTATAAAAATTTAAAATTAGTGGTATTAAATTTTGGGTGGGTACCCTATGACCCGACCGAAAAAATAGGGTACCGCTTTTAGTCTGCAGACTTCGGGTCGGGTCACGGGCCGAATTTTTCATTACCCGAAAAACCGAGTACCCGGTTATGAACACCCCTACTGGTCACGATCGGTGGCCCATGATGGTGGTGGTACACGGCTGCTCATATAATTACCACTTGAATAAGAAATTATTTTACTATTATTTCATGCAAAGGGGCATTTAAGAAATTTTAGAGTCCTATTATTTTAATTATGTGTCTTTGAGGACTATATGAACTGTGTTCTGGGTCAAAAAATTAAAATAAATGTGTTTTGGGTGAAAAAAAGTTTATGATTGTAGTTTTGGGTCAAAACCCAAAAAAATCCCTACTTATTATTTATGATACCTAGGGATGCCAGTGGAGCGGGTTTTGATGGAGCCCCTCATTCTCTCCAGTTAGGTGGGGATGGAGACAGGTTTGGTGGGTGGTGGGGCAGATATGGGGACGAAAGTCGTACCGCCATAGATGGTGGGGCGGGGATGGATTTTAGATTGTATCCTCCCCATCACCGTCCCCGTTAGCCCCACTTTAAATCCACTCATTTAATAGTTTTTTGATATTTAAAATGCTATTAAATATTTTAAAAATATAATAAATATTATTTTCATGTGTAGATTTATTTAAAATTATATTCAAGTTAAAAGTTTCTTTTATTTTATCAAATATATATATATATGTACAACTATTTTTTTATCTAAAATAATATGCGGATCATGGGGGTTAAGGTGCGTATAAGGTGGAGATAAAGATTTAAGTAGGTGGGGGAGCGGGATGATTTTTATTTTATACTCGTTCGGGCGGATATCTAATATCAATATTTTCCGACTTTCATATCTTCAATATAAATCACATTTCCCAGAAATAAAAGATTTATATTTAGACATAAATTTATGAAAAATATAACTACAACGAACGAAAAACATACACCACGATTATGACTATAAATGATTCCAAATCATTCACCATCCAATCAAGCATTCCAAATGCAAATATCGTATATACGATCGCAAGACCTACTCTCTGATACCATTGTTGGGATTCGGTGCCTAAAACGAAGGCCCAGCGGAAGCGGTAAAACGAAAATTAATTCGATCGGAATCCCTACGAGGATCGATCGAGCTACGTATATACGAATATAAAACGAAGCACAAGAGGATACGAGAAACATACCCTCGTAGTTCGTTAATTAAATGGTGATCTTCTCTTGAGCGATTTCCCAAGCTTTAAATTGCTTTCCACGAATCCAATCCGCTCCAAGCTCTTGAATGATCTAACGCCGAAAGCACCGCGTCTCTACTTGCCACGCACCGGAGAAATGATCGAAATGACTATACCTCGTTATCCTCCAAGGTTACGGCTATAACAAGTTTATAGGAGCTAATCTAAAATGTGATTATAACACTCCAAGTGTATAACTCACAATCTCCAAGGAAAAACAAGAAGAAATGAAGAAGAAGAAGACGACTTTGGAAAAACTATTTTTTCTCTCTCTGTTGCAAACTCACGGATGAATCAAGATGGTGGTAAGTGAGAGTTAGTCTTCCTTCCTTTTATTCTTCAATCAATCTCATCAAATCACCTTTACAATATAAAAAGATATTCCATGTCCCCTAAGGAAAAACAACTCATGATATTAAATCATGAAGTCTTCCACCTTCCACCACATTAGGTGGAAGACAAGGAGGGGGCGGCTATCTAGAAGGATAGGAAAAGTTCGGTCCGTTTTGGACTCCCGCGAGTCCAAACAGATAAACTCCAATTCCATTCCAATGTATTTATATCAATTAATTAATCCAATTAATTAATCATATCAAATACATAATAACATAATTAATTTCTCCAAGAAATAATTATATTCATGAATTAAATTAATCATCAAGTAATTTATTTAATTCATTAGGCTGTAAATTAATTTATCTAATAAATCAATTTAGACATCTAATGTAAATTAGATATCCGATATCTAATATTCATAATGAGAGAATAAGATCGATTCATTCTGTCGTCAATCCTATTGCGTGACTCGGTAGGTCCGTCTCAGTTAGCAATGGGAGGAACCAAAGAGTAGTAGCACCACCTAGCCAGCCTAGCGGCCTACACTATATCCCAACTGAGAACGAATGATTGGGATCATTCAAGAACCATCCTGTCGTGAATACCAGTATACGTATAAACCCTTCTTTCAAATGTCCCGATCAAGTTATAGGGTCACGGTCAGTCAAACCCTTTCTGTACTTGACGCTATGCATGGGTTAATGTAAATCGAGATCATTGAGCTCATGTGTATCCAATACAACTAGCTCCAATGCTTTGGCTAAAGACTTATGATCTCATCTGTAAATAACCGCATAGGACATATAACCCGTTCACTAACAGGAGGAAGAATTCTATCTTCGTATTCAGTAGGACCTGCTACTTGCCCGTTAAGACACACGTCGAGGTTGACCCCCACCTTTCCGTTTTCTGGGTCGAACTACTCTAATGAAAATCTTAACGTCACAAGCACATCCCTACCAAATTCTCAAGTCGAAGGTTCACGAATACCTATCACAACCTTTCGATTCCGTCATTGACTGTCCCGGAGTGAAATCCATGTGATGAATCGAGGGTGAGTCGGTTTGAGTATACTAATCCAATCAACATACCTCTAACTTGTGCTCTCACTAACCATTAGTGTTCGACAGGCACTTCCATGTCAAAGAACTCGCCATACAAGTCTTCACATAAATTTAACGCCCAGTCAAGTTTCATCGACTTGCGAACGATTAAGTATTTGAGCCATAAACCTTTCCAGTGCCGATCCCCTTATCCAATAAGGAGTGGAATGTTTTGTTGTCAAATACATGGACTAGTATCTATATATATATTTATGAGTCAGGAATGCCAGTAACTGTTAGTAAATAAAGAAACAAACAATTGCCTTATGATAATGATTTACATAATAACAAGTACAATGTCCTCACTCAACATCCTCTAAGTGGCATTCAAGGGCATACGCCTAACAATCACCCCATTTCATTTCACCCTCATTTTCTTTCATTCCTTGTCTGATTTCTGCAAACCCAGAGAGCCCTCCTGCAACATAAACATTATTTTGGCATCTCTACTTAGTCATTGAAGTTGGGAAGCATCTTGGATTGGTACTCAAGCTTCTGGTGTCGGATTTCACCAAGTGTTTCATTGTTTCCTCCATATTAAGGTATGTTGATACTCTTCCAACCTCCGATTCTTGTTCTTAAGAATGCTATGAACATATTACTGAGACCATTGAGTTTGTTAATAACCTTATAGGTTGAACACCATGTCTTAGAGAATTTGAGGTAATCATGTTTAGAACTTCTATGAGTAAGAAGATTATAATCGAGCCTTATTGAGTTGAAACCTAGTATGTAGTTTCTGAGATTTATTGCATGTCTTGGATGGTGAATTCAAATTACTTGTATACCAATGACTTGTTAATATCATCACCTAGGATGGAGATATTCAAGAAGATGAATTTCAGGGGTTTTTACTAAGACTAGTTCATGATTATAAAAAGTTGTTTGAAGTGATAACTTTCTTCATGATTCATGGTTAGGATCGATTGGTTATGTCGGTAACAACCGTAGTGAACCTAGAACACGGTTGTATTATCTCCCTTTCAAAAGTATGTTTTAGTAGTCATATATCTTGAATCGTACTCTTGATATAGATCGGAGAATAGCCGAAACTTTATATTGGAAGCTGATAATCGAGATTGGAGTATGAATTGAGACGTCATGAATATCCTCGAAATTCATAGACATCAGCATTGTACCCATTATAAACTTTTGAAGTTTCGTAAATTATGCCGACCTAGTGTTCATTGGGTGGTAAACCGTGAACCGGCCATAGATGGAGTGTTAACTCGGCCACAGATTAGAATGTTAGATGTTCATACGTTAGTTTTATTACGTGAGTTGAGTTGTCGTTATTTCCTTTGTAAGGTCTGAGGTTTGCGAACGGTTGATTGAAGGAGCGGCCTTCGAGTTTGTTGAAGTCGCGAAGTGTTTATTTCTTGCCATCTTTCAAAGGCAAGTACTTTAATTACGCTTTATGCATTGATGTTATACATGTTGTCATACATATGTGTCGTTGTTGTATGTCCACCTCATGTTGGTCCGACGGGATCATCTTGGGATCTATGCTAGCGTGCGGTGGATCATTGGACAGGTTTTTCCACCTCGTGTTGGTCTGCCGGGATCATTTTGGGATCTATGCAGTGAACGCTGGATCATCAGAATTACCATGTGTATGTTGTATCATGTTATGTTTATCATGTTGCGTATGGTATTATGAGTCTTCTCGTGGTAGAGACTCGTTGTTATTGTTGTTATTGAGGATGTTGTTATTATTCTTCGTGAGATATTGAATAATCTGTTGTTGTATAATTATCGTACTTGTACTAGCATCGTTGTGCTAACCCCTTCGGGGGTGGACATTTGTTTTATGTTCAGGATACTGGAGGATGGGGAAACAACCACTTGAGCTGCATGATGACGAGGGTGCGGAGTGATGTTGTGGTCGGGATGGTTTGTCAGTTACGTTTTGTTTTTAATAAAGTACTCTAGTACGCTGTCGTTTTGTTCTTCCTTTGAAATTTATATTCGGATGTTGGTCGATTTGTACTTTTCATAATCGTGATGTACTAATAAACTTTACAGTTGACATTTAATAATGTTTTTTTAAGTTCTTAGCCTAGTAAATCCTGACTTCAAGGGTTTACGACGCTGTAATAATCCTGAATATCTCGGGGTGTTACAGACAGAATGAGACTTCAGGGTTTTTTCCAACTGCCCAAGAAAAATAATTGAGAGAATGAGAGAGAAAGAGAGAGTCAGTCTGCCAAGGGAATGATGTTTATTTAATTTAATTGGGAGTTGTTAATTGTTATGGGTTAAGATAATTAAATGGCCCAAAAAGGAAACAGACCATGTTACATGGGACAGCCCAGAAAGGAAACCAGGCTATAAATAGCAGGACAGAGGGAGTATTTGTTCTACAAAACTACTTTCTCTTCTTTTGGGGAAGTCTAGTATCATTAGGAATGTCAATGGCGCGGGGCGGAGGCCGATGATGGTACTTTCATTTCCATCTCTAATAAATTCATGTTCATTACGCCCCATCACTCATGGTGGGTATAGAATTTAAATTCATCTAGCCCCGAATCGTCGCTGGACGATTTTTCGGATGGGGGCACGAATCTGCACGGGTGATCCGACCGTGCCGATCGGCGCGGGCCGTGCCAGGCAGGCCAGTCTCGGAGACTGTCGGGGTAACCCGACCGTGCCAATAGGCATGGGCCGTGCCAGGCAGACCAGTCTCAAAAGACTGTCAAAGTGACTCGAGCGTGCCATTCGGCACGGGCCGCGTCGGGCAGGCAGATGACTGCCGAGGTGACCCGAGCGTGCCATTCACCACGGGCCGCGTCGGGCCGGCAGCTGATTGCTGAGGTAAACCGACCATGCCAATCGGCACGGGCCATGTCCGGCAGGCAGTTTCGTCCCGACTCGATTTTTTGTATATTCCAGAAAATTAATCTCCCGCATGTTAAATTGGATTTAATATGATTAAAATGATTTATGGTATTTCATTTTATAAGAGAAATTTGATTAATTGGAATATTTATGGGGACCGAATACTTTGAACGTTTTTCATATCACCGGTTGTGTGAATTGATTGGATCAATTTTATTTATTGATTGGATCGACATATATACGCTGTATCCATTTATTTAGTATTTATTAGATAAATGCTTTTGAATGGGGATGTGGTTCATGGACTTAGTTTTGAATCGTTCGGTTTTATTCGATTGGGTTGTAAAGGCCATTTTGTGCCTATTTATTTTAATAAAAATATTTGTATCTAAGATGCAATTTTTCAATATAAAATTTATATGTAATGACGAAGACCGGAGGAAGATACGTTTGAGAAGACGAAGATTCAAGATCGAAGACTTGTAATTAGATTACGGAGTTTTTGATTCTAGGAATGGTCCATGAACTACATGTTGGTAGCAACTAGGTTGTGGATGTTTATTCATATGGTATGAATGCACAAGCGCGCTTAAATGAATTAATGTCCAAAGTGTAACATTAATCGCTTCGTGATGACTGGCAGGCTCTTCAAGACCTAAATGGTTTCAAGGTTTTCCTTCACTCCATCGAGCTTTCGAAAAATTGAAATTCAAATCGGATGTGCTATGCTTCCGAGTTATCGGGGTAGTCGTTCAGAGAGGATGGATAAATTATCGGGAGCGCATTGGATGCCTTCGGTTGGAGCAAATTTTATCACTAGAAACCTGATAGGTTGTCGGATAAGATTCAATTGTGAAACTGATTTGTGTCGATGGTATAAACTTAACTTGTTCACGAACCATAGAAACCGTATAGGTTGAGGGGAGTGAACAAGGGGAAAAAGAAGATCGAATCATCCATTAGATGGATTGGTGTTGGACATCACTTTATGAAAATTAATAGACTAGAAACATGTTCGGTTGCCCTCTATTAAAATTTATGAAGAACTCGATCACCACTATGAAGTAGAGCGAACGATACTTCCGGATTTCACATGGGAGTGTGTTATTCCGATAAAAATAGTGCGAGCTGGGTTAAAGAATAGAAAGACCTTAATTCTATACTCAGATCATAATTGAACGAGTCACTAATTAATCTGTCATACTTAATGCAGACATAACTCTCAATATGACAATGAACCCACTCGCAATTCTACTCGGAAAAAACACCTTGATCGGACCTAACTTTGTGGATTGGCTCCACAATCTGATGATAGTCCTCAGTATTGAGGCACTGGGATACATCTTGGAGACGGACATTTCGGCGCCTCCGGTGCGGACAAGAGCCAATTAGAAAGATATTGAAAACCACGAAAAGTGGGTTAAGGATGACGTGAAAGTCCGTGCTTATATGATGGATTCCATGTTTAATGAGCTTCAGAGAGCTCATGAGAAAATGACTTCTGCTAGGCAGATTTTATCTCACTTAATCGAGCTTTATGGTGAGCACAATCGAACCGCTAGATATGAGATATCCAAACAACTGTTTGTTGCAAGGATGAAGGAAGGTGAGAAGGTTGGGGACCACGTCCTCAAAAATGATATTTATGATCGAGAGATTGGAGGCCCTTGATTTTAAGATGGATACTTCTCTGCAGACCGACCTTATCCTACAGTCTCTCCCTGATTCCTTCTCACAGTTTGTAATGAATTTAAACTGCAATGAGATTGCGTGCAACTTAGCAGGGTTGATGAACAAACTCGTGACCGCTCAGTCTCAGATGAAGACTCCGCGGATGGAGGAGTCTGCCCTTATGATTTCTTCTGGACCTCAAAGGTCTAAGAATAAGAAGAAAAAGACCAAGAAGCGGACGGGACCACAAGCCAAGGACCTTAAGAGTAAGGGCAAGGCCCCGATGGTTCCGAAGAGCAAGGAGAAGGACGCTTGTCTCAAATACGGTGAACTGGGCCACTGGGATAGAGACTGACCCATTCTTCATGGCGCTTAGGTACAAAACTTTTAGTTTTGGAAACAAATTTTTCTGCTACTATATTTTCTACTTCTTGGATACTGGATTCTGGTGCTAGTTCTCATATTTATACCGTGAATCAGGATCTAGAAAAAAGTAAGAATCTTGGAGCTGGGGAAGTGATGATTACTATCGGAAGTGGGCATAGTGTCGAGGCAACTGACATAGGATCACTTCTTTTGGGTTTCGGCTTTGTTTTAACTTTAGAAGATGTACTTGTTTTACCCAAGGGGCATAAAAATATTGTATCCATTCCGGTCATGGATCGGAAAGGCTTTTCATTTTTCATTGGTCATGGTTCCTACATAATTTATTTTAGAAATAAACTCGTGGGCACTGCTATATTGTTAAATGGACTGTATCATCTAAACTTTATTAGTAACAAAGTCGTCGTGAATACTATGACTAAGAAGCGTGGTAGGGATGAAACTAATCAAGTTTTGAAATGGCATCTTAGACTTGGTCATGTTGGTCAGACCAAGGTTTACAAAATAGAAAAAGATGGACTTATGGGTCCATTAGGATCGGATCCCTTTCTTACTTGTGAATCTTGCTTTAAAGGCAAAATGACTAAGTCCCCCTTCACAGGGACTTTTGAAAGAGCCGCTGATAAACTAGGATTAATCCATACCGACGTATGTGGTGCTTTGGAAGTAGCATGTGATGGATATCAGTACTTCATTACGTTTACATATGATCATACTAGGTATGGTTATGTATACTTAATGTAACATAAATCCGAGGCCTTTGAAAAATTCCAGGAATTTAAGGCCCTAGTCGAAAAACAAACTGGTAATCATATCAAGGCACTTCTATCGGACCGAGGTGGCGAGTATATGAGTGCGGAGTTTGATGAGTTCCTGAAGGAACATGGAATAGTATCACAACTAACACCTCCAGGTACTCCTCAGTTAAATAGTGTGTCAGAAAGAAGGAACCAGACCTTATTGAACATGGTCCGTTCGATGATGGGCTATACTAACTTATCGATTTACCTGTGGGGGTATGCACTCCTGACTGCTGCTTATATCTTGAACAGATGTCCTTCCAAATCCGTTCCTAAAACTCCACATGAGATGTGGGAGGGCAGGAAACCAAGTCTTATCACATTAGGATTTGGGGATGTCCCGCCTATATCAAGAAGACTAAGGTGGAAAGTTGGAAGCGAGGTCCGTGAAGGGATATTTCATTGGATTCCCATCTGGGATGATGGGATATCTATTCTACATGCCCGAAGATCGAAAGATCATTGTTGCTCTGCAAGCACACTTCTTGGAAGATGAATTCATTCAGGAAGGCGGAGCAGGTAGAAGTATTGTTTAAGAAGAATACAATGAAACCCCTCAGGAGACACCTGTACAATAAGTTGGAACAGAACTTTCTGAAACACAAGTACAACCACCTCGTAGGTCTAGTAGCAAAGGGTTATACCCAGAAGGAAGGGATTGATTAACATGATACCTTATCGCCCGTAGCCATGATCAAGTCTATTCGCATGATGCTTGCTATAGCTGCCTACCACGATTATGAGATATGGCAAATGGACGTAAAGACGGCTTTCTGAAATGGATTCCTTGAGGAGGAAATCTATATGGAGCAGCCTAAAGGCTTTGTATACGAGGTCGATATTTAGAAAGTGTGCAAGCTTCAGCGTTCCATTTATGGACTGAAGCAAGCTTCGCGTAGTTGGAATCTTCGTTTTGACGAAGCAGTCAAAGAGTTTGACTTCGTGCAAAATGAATAGGAACCTTGTGTATACAAGAGGGTTAGTGGGAGCAAGATCGCATTCTTAGTACTATATGTAGATGACATTCTACTAATAGGAAATGATGTGGGAATGCTCAGTTCTGTGAAAGCTTAGCTTTCGAGTAATTTCTCCATGAAAGACTTGGGAGAAGCAACCTATATTCTTAGTGTTCGGATCTACCGGGATAGAGCGAAGAGAACAATAGGTCTTTCCCAAGCCCTCTATATAGATAAGATCTTAAAGTGATTTAAGATGGACGATTCTAAAAGAGGGTTCCTACCGATGCGACATGGAATAAAACTCTCCTTGAAGATGTGTCCTCAAAGTGAGGAACAACGAAAGGAAATGAGTAATATACCATATGCTTCGGCCGTGGGTAGCCTTATGTATGCTATGTTGTGTACGAGACCTGACATTGTGCATACTGTGAGCGTGGTAAGTAGGTTTCAGGCAAACCCAGGTAGGGAACATTGGACTGCCGTAAAGAACGTTCTCAAGTACTTGAGAAGGACTAGGGATATGGTTTTGATGTATGGCGGTGGAGAATTGAATGTGGTGGATTCACTGATTTGGACTTCCTAGGAGAGAAGGAGGATTCGATGTCTATTTCTGGCTACATATTTACTCTTAATGGAGGAGCAGTATCTTGGCGTAGCGCCAAGCAATGCGCGACTGCTGATTCCACCTTTCAGGCTGAGCATCAAGCAGCCTTGGAGGCTTCCAAGGAAGGTTTATGGATTAAGAAGTTTCTGGGAGAACTTCAAGTGATACCGTGTGCTCAGCTGCCTGTTCCGCTGTACTGTGACAACGACGGAGCTATAGCGCAGGCCAAGGAGCTGAGGTTTCACAACAGTACTAAACACATTGAGAGGAAATATCATCTCGTAAGAGAATTTATTCGCAATGGATACATTATGCTGCATAGAATAGACTCAGCCGATAATATCGCTGATCCACTGACCAAGCCACTTTCTCAGACTAGCTTGGAGCATCATATGGAGAACATGGGTATTAGATACCATAGTGTGTGGCATTGAGTGCAAGTGGGAGATTGTTAGGAGTATGTCCTCGAATGCCACTCATAGAATGTTGAGTGAGGGCATTGTACGTGTTATTATGTAAATCATCATCATAAGGCAATTGTTTATTTCTTTATTTAGTAGCAGTTACTGGCATTCCTGGCTCATATATATATATATATATATATATATATATATAGAGAGAGAGAGAGAAACTAGTCTGTGTATTTGAGAGCAAAACATTCCACTACTTATTGGATAAGGGGATCGGCACTGGAAAGGTTTGTGGCTCAAATACTTAATCGTTCGCAAGTCGATGAAACTTGACTGGGCGTTAAGTTTATGTGAAGACTTGTATGATGTGTCCTTTGACATGGACAGTGCCTGTTGAACACTAATGGTTAGTGGGAGTACACATTATAGGTATGCTGATTGGATTAGTATACTCGAACCGACTCACCCTCAGTTCGTCACACGGATTTCACTCCGGGATAGTCAATGACGGAATCAAAAGGTTGTGATAGGTATTCATGAACCTTCGACTTGAGGATTTGGTAGGGATGTGCTTGTGACGTTTAAATTTTCATTAGAGTAGTTCGACCCAGAAAACCAGAAGGTGAGGGTCAACCTCGACGTGTGTCTTGACGGGCAAGTAGCAGATCCTACTGAATACCAAGATAGAATTCTTTCTCCTGTTAGTGAACGGGTTATATGTCCTATGCGGTTATTGGCAGATGAGATCATAAGTCTTTGGCCAAAGCATTGGAGCTAGTTGCATTGGATATACGAGAGCTCGATGATCTTAATTTGCATTAACTCATGCATAACATCAAGTACAGATAGGGTTTGACTGACCGTGACCCTATCACTTGATCGGGACATTTGAAAGAAGGGTTTATACGTATACTGGTATTCACGACAGAATGATTCTTGAATGATCCCAATCACTCGTTCTCAGTTGGGGTACAGTGTAGGCCGCCAGGCTGGCTAGGTGGTGCTACTACTCTTTGGTTCCTCCCATTGCTAACTGAGACGGACCTACCGAGTCGCACAATAGGATTGACGATGGAATGAATCGAGCTTATTCTATCATTATGAATATTAGATATTGGATATCTAATTTTGGGACATTGGATGTCTAAATTGATTTTTTGGATAAATTAATTTACGGCCTAATGAATTAAATAAATTACTTGATGATTAATTTAATTCATGAATATAATTATTTCTTGGAGAAATTAATTATGTTATTATGTATTTGATATGATTAATTAATTGGATTAATTAATTAATATAAATACATCGGAACAGAATTAGAGTTTATCTGTTTGGACTCACGGGAGTCCGGAACGGACCGAGCTTTTCCTATCCTTCTAGATGGACGCCCCCTCCTTGTCTTCCACCTAATGTGGTGGAAGACTTCATGATTAAATATCATGAGTTGATTTTCCTTAGGGGACATGGAATCTCTTTTTATATTGTAAAGGTGATTTGATGAGATTGATTGAAGAATAAAAGGAAGGAAGACTAACTCTCACTTACCACCATCTTGATTCATCCGTGAGTTTGCAAGAGAGAGAGAAAAAATAGTTTTTCCAAAGTCTTCTTCTTCTTCTTCTTCATTTCTTCTTGTTTTTCCTTGGAGAAAATTCAAGACATATTGAGAGATTGTGAGCTATACACTTGGAGTGTTATAATCACATTTTACATTAGCTCCTATAAACTTGTTCTGGCCATATCCTTGGAGGATAACGAAGTATAGGCATTCCGATCATTTCTCCGGCGCGTGGAAAGTAGAGACGCGGTGCTTTCGGCGTTGGATCATTCAGGAGCTTGGAGCGGATTGGATTCTTGGAAAGCAATTTAAAGTTTGGGGAATCGCTCAAGAGAAGATCACCATTTAATCAACGGACTATGAGGGTATGTTTCTCATATCCTCTTATGCTTCGTTTTATATTCGTATATACGTAGCTCGATCGATCCTCGTAGGGATCAGATCGAATTAATTTTTGTTTTACCGCTTCTGCTGCACCTTCGTTTTAGGCACCGAATCCCAACAGTGATGTCCCATTTATAATGTTCTGAACCTTACGTACGTTAACCACAAAGCATTACGTATGTTATGGTCTTAGCATATGCTATTTGCAATCCTTGATGTACGTTAACGTCCAACAGTAGCTCACTGTCTTGTTCCTGGTCTCTCCTTACGTACGTTATCCAAAACCTTTACGCACGTAACCTGAACAACATAACGTACATTATATGCCAACTATAACGTACGTTAAGTATCGTTGACCTGCTTTATAAAAAGGCTGTCCTGGTTCACGCGTGAATCTTATCCGATAACATCTCCAACTGGCCTATGTGCTCACCAGACTTATCTGTTGTTGACTGCCTTACGTACGCTATGCTTCGTCCATAGCGTATGCTATCCACAGCTCTTTAACGTACGTTATGCTAACCTGATAGCGTACTATGACGTAGTTGCATGCATGAATTTTGCAAACTCTTCCTAGTATGATCATGAATGTTGGAATACGAATACGGGAAAATCACACTTCGATTATTGATACCACAAAGTCGAATAGTACAAGGCTCAAATACAGATGAAAATACCCAACAATTATCCGGATATTACATACTCTCCCTTTAAAAAAAAGTTTCGTCCCGAAACTTAAGATGAAAATAATTCTGGGTATCTTGACTTCATACTATCCTCCGTCTCCCAAGTGGCTTCTTTGACTCCGTGTCGTGACCATTGAACTTTATCCAAGGTGATCAGTTTATTTCTCAATTGTTTGACTCGACTCTTGAGTATCTTGATTGGCCTATCCTCGAACGTGCCATGATTAGCTACTCCGATCTTTCTGAAATCGATGACATGAATGGGATCCGGTATGTACTTCCGTAACTGAGATACGTGAAACACATTATGAACAGGACTCAGCGATGGCGGCAAGGCCAACCTGTACGCCAACTCCCCAACTCTTTCAAGAATCTCGAATGGTCCGATATATCTCAGACTCAACTTCCCTTTTCTCCCAAAACGAAAAATTCCTCGTGTAGGAGAAACTTTCAGAAGTACGTTATCCCCAATTCCAAACTCTAATGGGCGACAGCGCATGTCTGCATGAGACTTCTGTCGACTCTGGGCAGTCAACAACCTTTCACAAAACAAAGCTACCTTCTCTTGAGTCTGTACTATCAATTCTGGTTCCGTCCCGATTAAATCAGATGAATCGTCCCAACATAAGGGTGATCTACATCTTCTCCAGTACAATGCTTCGAAAGGTGCCATCTTAATAGAAGCATGCCAACTATTATTGTACGTGAATTCAATCAACAACAGATAAGTTTCCCAATCAGTCGACCAGTCTAAGGCACAAGCTCTCAGCATGTCTTCCACTATTTGAATAGTTCTCTCAGACAGTCCATCGGTTTGAGGAAGATAAGTTGTGCTAAAGTTCAGCTCGGTTCCCAAGGCTCTATGAACCGCTTTCCAAAAATGTGACACAAAGCGACCATCTCGATAAGAAATAATGGTCTTTGGTGTACCATGCAATCGGACTATCTCCGCAATAAATACTTGTGCCAACTTCTCTGGTCCCCAAGTATCCTTAATGCCCAGAAAATGAGCCGACTTGGTTAGGCGATCAACTATCACCAAAATCATGTTCATCCATGTTCTGGTTTTTGGCATACTGGTGATGAAATCCATTGATATATCTTCCCACTTCCATTCAAGAATCAGAAGTGGCTTCAACATTCCGGCGGGTCGCTGATGTTCGATCTTAACCTGCTGACAAGTTAAACACTTCGAGACATATTTCGCCACATCTTTCTTCATGTTTCCCCACCAAAAATTTTGCTTCAGATCTTTATACATCTTACTAATGCCTGGGTGAATAGTATAGGGTGTACTGTGAGATTCCTTCATGTTTTTCTATTTCAAAGCATCAATATCGGGAACACAAAGTCGACTTTGAAATCTCAAAACTCCGTCTTCATGAATTACAAATCATGGGGCCTTTCCCTTGCTCACTTCATCACATAACTGAATCATCAGAGGATCATCCAATTGCTTAGATTTAATTTCTTCAATTAACGACGAAGTTCATTCCATCACACACAGTTGCCCTTGGACTCCTTGCAACCATACTTCAATTCCTTCATGAATCAACTCTCATTGAATGTTGGACTCAGACGTGAGCATTTCCAGCATTCTAATAGAAATGGGTTTGCGACTCAGTGCATCAACCACTACATTTACTTTGCCTGGATGATAAAGAATCTTCAAATCATAGTCCTTAATCAATTCCAGCCATCTCCTATCCCGCATGTTCAACTCCTTCTGACTGAAGATATATTTAAGACTCTTGTGATCTGTGAAGACCTGACAGTGAGTTCCGTACAGATAGTGTCTCCATATCTTCAAGGCGAAAACAACAGTTTCCAGCTCCAAATCATGAGTTGGATAATTTACTTCATATGGTTTTAACAGGTGTGAAGCGTAGGCGATCACCTTCTCTTTCTGCATCAGTACACACCCGAGACCTTGATTTGAAGCGTCACTGTAAACTATGAATCCTTCAGTTCCTTGTGGCAGTGCTAAAATTGGTGTCGTCGTCAATCTCTTCTTCAATTCATCAAAACTGGCCTGACACATATCGTTCCATTCAAACTTTTGGGTTTTTTGCAGCAATCGAGTAAGTGGACGGGTAATTTTGGAAAACTCTTCAACGAACCAACGATAATACCCAACAAGTCCTAAGAAACTTCTGACTTCCTTCACGTTTTATAAGACTTCCATTCCAAAATTGCCTCGACTTTTTGGGGATCAACTCGGACCCCTTCCGCTGATACCACGTGACCAAGGAACATCACTTCCTTTAGCCAGAATTCACACTTAGAAAGTTTGACATATAACTGCTTGCTTCTCAAGAGGTTCAAAATGATCCGTAAATGTTGTGCATGTTCTTCCGGACTCTTGAAATAAACCAAAATATCATCGATGAACACAACTACGAACTTGTCCAAATACTCTATGAACACTTGATTCATTAAACTGCATAAACACAGCAGGTGTATTAGTGAGACCAAATGGCATCACCACAAACTCATAGTGTCCGTAGCGAGTTCTGAATGCTGATTTCGGAATATCTCATTCTTTAATCCTCAATTGATGGTATCCCGATCTCAGATCGATCTTCAAAAATACTGTTGCTCCTTGCAACTGGTCGAACAAATCATCAATCTGTGGGATCGGGTACTTATTCTTGATCGTCATCTTATTCAGCTCCCGATAGTCGATGCATAATCAAAGCGATCCATCCTTCTTTTGAACAAAAAGAACTGGTGCACCCCAGGGCGAAACACTTGGCTGAATATAACCTTTGTCCAATAACTCTTCTAGCTGCTTCTTCAATTCATACATCTCAGTAGGTGCCAAATGATACGTCGCCTTAGAAATCGGTGTAGCTCCTGGTTCTAGCTCGATGGTAAACTCTACATCTCGTCGTGGAGGTAGTCCCGATAATTCGTCAGGGAACACGTCCGAAAATTCATTCACAATAGGAATGGATTAAAGCTCTACTTTTCCCTCTTCTTTCTTCATCGCGTAACACCAGTATCCAGTACAGCCCTGTTTTAGCAGTTTGACGGCTTCCATAGCTTTCATTACTTTTCCTGAGCTTCCTGGTCTCCATCCCTCGAATAATAATTCAAAACCATCTTCGGATATCATTGAGATATTCCTATTCCGGTAGTTCACAATATCTCCCACAATAGCTCCATATCGGTTAAGCCAATCGTCCCCGAGAATAAGACCGTCTCCTTGTATCTCTACTACAATCAGATTTGAGGGCCACTCTTTGCCTCCAATTGATACAAGAAAATCTCTAGTTTCTAAGTTCCCCACAATTCTTTCCCCACTCGGTAAACCCATAATATAAGGCTCACGTTCATAAAAACAAGAAATGTTCAAGCGATTTACACAAGACAATGATATAAATGAATTTGTAGCTCCTGTATCGAACAAAACACTAATTGGTTGCGAAAGGATTTGAACGGTACCTGATGCGATAGCTGCATTCTGATCATCTGCCCTCCTTATCTCATAAAGGCGTGGAGGAGCGGATCCAGTACTCGATGCTTCTCGTCGGTCGTATTGTCCTCTGCCTCAACCTCGGCCGAAATTTTGGGGTGGCTGAACACTCTGTTGCGTCTGAGGGATGCTCGCTTCTTTCTGGACTTGCTTCGAATTAAGAGCTCCAAAAGATTTTGCAGCCTCTTCACAGAACACCGCACGATGTCCTTCTCGTCCACAATCATAACACGTCACAACGGGGAGTGAGCAATCACGTAGATAGTGTCCTGTCTGACCACAATTAAAATATTTCCTGGTTGCATCGGCCATTGCTGATACCGCTGTGGCATTCTTTCCACCTTTGGATGGATGCTGAGGCCTCCTGAATGAATGAAAGGCTGATTGGGTTTTGCGGGGCCCACTACTCTTGTGCTTTGTGAAACTACCAGAGACTTTCTGCTTCTTGGACTCAGAAAACTTTTCCATAGCTGCTTCTTTCATTTCATACGCCAGAGTTTTGTCTTGGTACTGGCGAAGAGCGGTGCATTCAAAACCTGACATGTACCTCTGTATCTCCGGCTTCATTCTCATATCAAAGTGAACCATCATTTTTGCGTCGGTTCTAACCAGGTGTCGAACAAACGCCAGTTGTTGATTAAATGTCTTAATCGCCTGAGCCACCGGCACATCCTGCGTGGAGAAAAATTCTCGAACCTTAGATTATCTCACCGGACGAGGGCAGTACGGAGCTTCCATCATAAGTTTGAACTCTCCCCAATCGGCATCATGACAACAGGTCGGATGGCTTCCCACCACTTGGACGCTTCTCCTGTTAGAAAATATTGGGCAATGGGGGCTCTCCAATCATCTGGGCAGTTAATCCCAGCAAATACTTTCTCCAGTTCTCTCAACCAGTGATCCCATGTCGGTGTCTCAGAAAAACCATTGAATTTCGGTGGGTGCATCTTCGCCACCTCCTGAAGCCATATGTCTCCTCGATTTCCCAAGTCTGGGATGCCTTGCTGTCTTTGCCCCGACTACAATCCTACCGCCACTTGCATTCTGTCCACTACTTGAGCAAATTGGGTCATCTGGTTGACCACTTGGCATAGTATGTCGGGAACGGCAGGATTGGCATTTGTCTCCACCATCCATTCTCGTTCATTGTTAATGGACTCTTGTTGTTCGCCCGAATTGGAGTTAGCCTGATTTGACAGCGAATCAGGAATAGAGGCTGAAGCTTCCCTCTCCGCACTTCTACGTCCGCGTACACTACCGCGACCACGTCCACGTCATCCTCTCATCATACTGTAAGAATAAATACTCAATATACAGGGAACAACATCATACTAACGTTCAAAAAGTATAACATGTAAAGGACAAGTTAGAATTTAGGAAACTTACAACCACCGCTCACATGAAGACGTAGGCAGTACAGTGATGTTATTCGCGGCCGGTTAACTCAAAAAGATACATCTGAACCCTAATTTAACCCAACGGCCAAGATATCCATAATCTTAGCTCTGATACCATATTCTGTAACACCCTGAGATATTCGGGATTATTACAGCCTCGTAAACTCTTGAAGTCAGGATTTACTAGGCTAAGAATTTAAAACAACATTATTAAATGCCAACTGTAAAGTTTATTATTACATCACGAGTATAAAAAGTACAAATCGACCAACATCTGAATATAAATTTCAAAGGAAGAACAAAACAACATCGTACTCGAGTACTTTATTAAAAACAAAACGCAACAAACAAACCAACCCGACCATAACATCACTCCGCACTCTCGTCATCATGCAGCTCAAGTGGTTGTTTCCCCATCCTCCAGTATCCTGAAATAAAACAAATGTCCACCCCCGAAGGGGTTAGCACAACGATGCTAGTACAAGTACGATAATTATACAACAACAGATTATTCAATATCTCACGAAGAATAATAACAACATCCTCAATGACAACAATAACAACGAGTCTCTATCACGAGAATACTCGCAATACCATATGCAACATGATAAACATAATATGATACAACATACACATGGTAATTTCGATGATCCAGCGTTCACTGCATAGATCCCAAGATGATCCCGTCGGACCAACACGAGGTGGAAAAACATGTCCAATGATCCAGCACATGCTAGCATAGATCCCAAGATGATCCCGTCGGACTAACACGAGGTGGACATACAACGACACATATGCACGACAACATGTATAACATCAATACATAAAGCGTAATTAAAATACTTGCCTTTGAAAGATGGTAAGAAATAAACACTTCACGACTTCAACAAACTCAAAGGCCGCTCCTTCGATCAACCGTTCGCAAACCTCAAACCTTAGAAAGTAAATAACAACAACTCAACCCACGTAATAAAACTAACGTACGAACATCTAACGTTCTAATCCATTGCCGAGTTAACACTCCATTTATGGCCGGTTCACAGTTTACCACCCAATGAACACTAGGTCGACATAATTTATGAAACTTCAAAAGGTTATATTGGGTACAATGCCGACGTCTATGAATTTTGAGGATATGCATGACATCTCAATTCATACTCCAATCTCGATTATCAGCTTCCAATAAAAGTTTCGGCTATTCTCCGATCTATATCAAGAGTACAATTAAACATATATGACTACTAAAGCATACTTTTGAAAGGGAGATGATACAACCGTGTTCTAGGTTCACTACGGTTATTACCAACATAACCAATCCATTCTAACAATGGATCATGAAAAAAGTTATCGCTTCAAACACCTTTTTATAATCATGAACTAGTCTTAGTAAAAAACCCTAAAATTCATCTTCTTGAATGTATATCCATCCTAGGTGATGATATTAACAAGTCATTGGTATACAAGAAATTCGAATTCACCATCCAAAACATGCAACAAATCTCAGAAACTACATACTACGTTTCAACTTAATAAGGCTCGATTATAATTTTCTTACTCATAGAAGTTCTAAACATGATTACCTCAAATTCTCTAAGACATGATGTTCAACCTAAAAGGTTATTAACAAACTCAATGGTCTCACTAATATGTTCATAACATTGTTAAGAACAAGAATCGGAGGTTGGAAGAGTATCAACATACCTTAATATGGAGGAAACAACGAAACACTTGGTGAAATCCGACACCGGAAGCTTGAGTACCAATCCAAGATGCTTCCCAACTTCAATGACTAAGTAGAGATGCTAAAACAATGTTTATGTTGTAGTAGGGCTCTATGGGTTTGCATAAATTGGACAAGGAATGAAAGAAAATGAGGGTGAAATGAAATGGGGTGATGTCCCATTTATAATGTTCTGAACCATATGTACGTTAACCGCAAAGCATTACGTATGTTATGGTCTTAGCATACGCTATTTGCAATCGTTTACGTACGTTAACATCCGAAAGTAGCTCACTGTCTCGTTCCTAGTCTCTCCTTACGTAGGTTATCCAAAACCTTTACGCACGTAACCTGAAAAACATAACGTACGTTATGTGCCACCTCTAACGTACGTTAAGTATCGTTGACCTGCTTTATAAAAAGGCTGTCCAGGTTCACGCGGAATCTTATCCGATAACATCTCCAACTGGCCCATGTGCTCACCAGACTTATCTGTCGTTAACTACCTTACGTATGCTACGCTTCATCCATAGCGTACGCTATCTGCAGCTCTTTAACGTACCTTATGCTAACCTGATAGCGTATGTTATGACGTAATTGCATGCATTAATTTTGCAAACTCTTCCTAATATGATCATGAATGTTGGAATACGAATACGAGAAAACCACACTTCGATTATTGATACCACAAAGTCGAATATTACAAGGTTCAAATACAGATGAAAATACCCAACAATTATCCGGATATTACACTGTCGATTCTTCTTCTTTCCATGCCTCCCCCTTTGTCTAAGAACCCTATGTTGCTACCCAAAATATTATCCGGAGATGATATTGCTGGAATGGATGAGTAGCAAACAAAAATGCGAGAGCACGTCCGTGGGGAAGTAAATAACACAAGATTTGCCGGGTTTGTTAGGCCCGGGCTTGAATGCTCTCGCGAGATGTTATTAATTTGAATACGTTGGAGTACAAATATTAATGTAAGAGTACAATTACAATGAGTATAAAAGACCCTAGTTATCTAGCTCTTGAGTGCTGGTGATTGCCGGAAGAACCAGAGTTGAAGCTCTGTGAGTTCTTGCTCTCTTTTCTTCCGACCGTCTTCGGGTTAAGAGGTTCTGAGAGTGAGAGATAGAAAGATGTCCGAAGTTTATAGCATAGCCAAGAGAGAGAAGCCAACAACCCTTTTCCGAAAGCTGGGAGTCCTCTATTTATAGGAGTTGGGATGCCTTTAATCCTGACGGGCGATCGCCTTTCTTGTATTATAATAAGGGGTCGATCGTCTTTTAGCACATGGGCTAGTTGCCTCAAAATCTGCGGCTGAAGCTGGCAGCCAGCTAAGCGAACCAATGAGAGTACAACGTGCATCTCTTGTCGCTATCTCGGGGGGTCCCACCTTGGACCTTTCGGCGGGTCTGTCGGTAGGTGAGAAGATGATGACAGGCTGGGGTCCATGATCCATGTTCTGTGGCGCCTTTCCGGATCTGCATGTGGGTCTCTATTCCGAGTTGCGGCCTTCGCAGACTTGACGGGTGTTGGCTTTACGTGGCATGAGACGGTCGTGCATGATCGGGCACTTGAGACGATCACTAGCTGCTGTGAGATGATCGCCTTGGGAGTCGATCGCTCGGCGCTGGGTCCTGTTCTGGGTCCTTCGATCGGAAAGTCTGCCTTGGTCTCTTTGACTCTAGCTCGGTCGCCCGGTCTTTGTGCTGATCGCCTGTTGAGGTATATAAATCTCGACACAACAATTACCCCCAGCTTGCTCCGATGTTGAAGACATGGGGTGAGGTGGTTCCACTAGCTATCATTTAGGATAAAGACGGGCGATCCGTTGAGCGGACTTTGGTCTTGGATTTGGGCCAACTGATCGTTTGGCGAGCTATCTTCGGTCTTGTTCTTGTGATCTTTAATTTTGCAGATCCCTCGTGGAAGGCCGATTGTTTTGACCTAGAGGAACCGTGCACGGTCGCGGAGTTCGATGGACCGACCTCCATGACCGTGTCTTGTGCGCGAGGGACATTCCACCTGTAGGTTTGTCTCGCGAATCACTTTATTGTGAGGGTCCTCCGTTAGACTGTGCCCGCCTCGTATTTAAGCGAAGGGCGAGCGGTCTTGGTCTGGAGGAGTCCTTGCATAGGGCGTCGTCAGATTAATCAACTCCACATCCGCGGCTTGTTAGCACTTTTCTACCTCGGATTGTCATGTTAGATGGCAATCCTAGACGGTATATGTTGTGACGCGGGTAGGGACACATCGCATTGTCCGGGTCCACCATGTTAGATGATGAATCTTTGCGGGCTGGCGAGCATGTCCGCAGATTTGTTTGGAGGGTCCTTCGGCTACGCCTGCCTCATATTTAAACGAAGGGCGAGCGATCGCAGCCCAAAGGAACTTTGCATGGACGAAGCTGTCGGTTCCATCGACTTCCAGGACCATGGCTGCACTCTTCTACCTTGGATCGTCATGTTAGATGGCGATCCTCGATGGTATACGTTGTGCTGAGGGAGTCGATCTTGTGCCTAGGTCCATCATGTTAGATAGTGAACTTTAGATGGCGAGCGAGTCCTCCATTTTTGGAGATGTTGCTTGGGCAGTAGCCTTTTGTTGTACTTTAGCCTTCAGGCGACCGTGTTTGATTCTAGCGATCGGACTGGGAGACTGGCGATCGTCGTTCTGACACCGATCGCAACGCTTGATCCCTTCCTCCCGGGGTTCCGGATAAGTTACTAGACTGTCCCGCTTGCCCTCCTCGAACAATATCCAGAGTTGTCTGAGGAGGTCGCGGCATTGATCGGTGTTGTGGTCGGGACTCTTGTGGTAAGCACAAAATTTGTTGCGGTCTAGATGACCGTGGTCCCTTACCGCCTTCGGCTTGCTTAGCCGCTCGCGCCCCTGGATGGCGTAGAAAATATGAGTCGAAGATAGATTGAGGTTGTGGTAGAGATGGGCTTCCACATCCTCGAAGGTCCTGAAATCACCGGGTGGCTTGGCGACCGCCTTGTTGGAATTGCCGATCGCCGTTTCTGCCCCCTCATCTTGGCGAAGGGCGAGCATCCTCCGCCTGGCCAAAAAGTCTGCGGCCTTGGCGCGGAAGATTGCGTAGGTTGGGGGGATGTCCTTTGTAAGGTGCCTGAACATGGGCGAAAGACCATTGAATCCCCCTAAGATTGAGTAGAGGTCGATCTCGCCACTTGCTCGCCGTTGAGGATTATCTCATCCACCCGGTCGATGTAATCTGCATCGGTCTCGTCTTCCCCCTGCCTGAATTTCATCATGCGGTGGGGACCTTCTGGTCGAGCGACCTTGGCAGCGAAGTACGTTGTGAAGTCGTTCGCCAGTTGTTCAAAGGAACTGATTGATCGCGGTGGCAGTGAGATGTACCACCTATGGGCCAGTTCGCCCAATGTTAACGGGAACATTCAGCACCTGGTTGCGTCTGATGCCCCGCATCCGGTCATGTAGATCCGGAACTTGCTCAGATGAGTCTTGGGGTCCGATCTCCCCTCGTATAAATGTGTTTGAGGAGGAGTGATCCTTGGATGCATGGGGGCGAGTTCGATCTGGACCGCGAGCGGCTCACTCGGTTCGGCGATCATTCTCTTGGTGCCTGCCCCAGTTTCTAGGAGTGTCTTCATGCCATCGAGCTAGCGTTGCATTGCGGCCATCGCCGTAGCTTGGTCGCTCGTGGTTTGGCTCTCGGAGCGCGAGCCGAGGCGATCGTGTATCGATCTCCTGGCTCCACGATAGGCGATGAGGTCATCGCCGCCGATCTTGGTTCTTCGGTGAGGGGGAGCTAAGTAACCGACCTCCCTTTTAGGAGTTGAGTATGCCAAACTCCTGCTGACGGACTTGGACTCCGTCGTCTTATGGCTGGGGCCAGAATGCCCCGGTCGCCATGATGGGTCACTTCCTAGGCGGCTGAAAATGGAACCATCCCCCCTCGCGAGTGCTTCTGCACGTGAATCAGGGCTTCCTGACGATTGCTCGACGAGTAACCCCTTGAGTTTCCGTTTGCGCGCGCGGCGGAAGGCTGATGGGGTAATTGTGGGCATACCGCGTGCTCTCCGTCGCTCCTATAGGATGGCCATGGCCTCCTCGATGTGTTCCGCTATTTGGAACTATCGAGCGAGAGGCTAGGGCCGTCCCTCGGGAGGCGGGATCGAGAGTCTCGCGCCGCCGCGGCTACCCTCTGTCGTAGGTTGAGGCTCGGATTAAGCCGGAATAAGGCGTCTGGCGGATCGAAGAGTGGATCTCTTCGATGTGGTGGTAGACGTCATTATTCTGAAGGTTTTTCTTTGAAGAACAGAGTGTTTCTTCAAGTATATGCCCCGGAGAATAGTGAGTGTTCTTCGAGATGGTCGGAATAAAAATGAAGGTTAAGATGCCTTCCTTCTAGCGCCAATTGTTGCTACCCAAAATATTATCCGGAGATGATATTGCTGGAATGGATGAGTAGCAAACAAAAATGCGAGAGCACGTTCGTTGGGAAGTAAATAACACAAGATTTGCCGGGTATGTTAGGCCCAGGCTTGAATGCTCTCGCGAGATGTTATTAATAAGAATACGTTGGAGTACAAATATTAATGTAAGAGTACACTTACAATGAGTGTAAAAGACCCTAGTTATCTAGCTCTTGAGTGCTGGTGATTGCCGGAAGAACCAGAGTTGAAGCTCTGTGAGTTCTTGCTCTCGTTTCTGCCGACCGTCTTCGGGTTAAGAGGTTCTGAGAGTGAGAGATAGAAAGATGTCCGAAGTTTATAGCGTAGCCAAGAGAGAGAAGCCAACAACCCTTTTCCGATAGCTGGGAGTCCTCTATTTATAGGAGTTGGGATGCCTTTAATCCTGACGGGCGATCGCCTTTCTTGTATTATAATAAGGGGGCGATCGTCTTTTAGCACATGGGCTGGTTGCCTTAAAATCCGCGGCTGCAGCTGGCAGCCATCTAAGTGAACCAATGAGAGTACAACACGCATCTCTTGTTGTTACGAAATTTGGTGAACGCAAGTGCACGATGTCGTAAGCAAGTAATAAAGTGATAAGTAAAGTTATCGTTCCCTCGAGGACTGACTCACTAATTACCAATTTATGCGTATTCTAATTTTATTTGAACTATCAAAATTGGAGGTGCAAGTAATATTAAAGACACTTAGTAAGAGAATAAACTAATAACAAATAATAAAATCGATTGTTCGAAGAAAGAAGATCAAATAGGGAATTAATCTAGGATTGTGAATCCACCTCGCTTTATCCGAATCACTCTTGATTTATATGAATTAAATGATTTCCTAATGTATTGAAGGCGAAGATTGCTAAAATACTCTACCGCCTCTCCCGAGATCAGTAGAATTTTCTAAGGCGAATAACACACTCTATTCCTAGGTGAATTAATTCGACAATAGGCAAAAAGTACGAAATCTTCAGACAGGCCACGTAATTCCTATAAGTATATTCCTATCTCACAAGATAAAATGTTTCTCACCAATTTTCCCTACCAACTCTCCTCTCCCGATTCGAGTTGCGTAATCAAAACAAATCAATCATAGGCCACATAATTGATAGTAATTAAAACAATTGGGGAAAACTCAATAAGAAAGGGAAATATATTTTTATAATGCAAAATCAAAAGTTAATTCGTCAAAACCTCGGTTTCATCAAAATCCTAGAATAGGGTTTTAGCCCGACATGCTAGAAATTAATACAGAAAGAATTGAAGAAAGCATAAAAGAAATCAAACACAGTTGAAGAACTTGAATTCCTTCATTCTCTAACTTCTGCTCTCTGCTAGATCGGTGTTTTTCTCCTTCTCTTCGATTCGATGATCCTCCCTTTTTTTTCAAACCTTCAATCCCTATTTATAAACTTCACTAGTCTCCAAAACGCATCCGGGAATTAGGCCGAGAACAGGCTCCAAAAACGGCCCAGAAACGCGGCTGAAACAGAATTACCGCCCCACGGGCCGCGGCTCGGCATTAGTGTGCCGCGGCCCCCAGCGTTCAGCGCCATACCTGGGTGCTAATTTTTCCATACGGGCCGCGGCTCGGCTTAAGTGTGCTGCGGCCCCCTGTACAGTGAGTACTGCTTGCTGTGCCGTGCGTGTGCCGCGGCCTGGCCTTGGTGTGCAGTGGCCCCTGACCAAAAATTATCGTTTTCGCCCGTTTTTCGTCGTATAGGTTTCCGGACTCCAATTTCCTTCAAAACATATAAAGATAGTACATTAAAAACTCATTTATGCAGATTTAGACTAAAAATGGATATAAAATAACGATAAATAAGCGCATGAAAATACGTCTAACAAATACCCCAAAACTTAAGCCTTTGCTTGTCCTCAAGCAACAAATTAATGTGAAATGAGATGAAAAGTATCGTGGGTAACCGTGCAATATCCATAGTGTTCACCTGATTAACACTCCCCTGAAAATCTTAAAGAACAATACACGTATCGTTTTAGTGAGTCACATCACGGATAAGGATTCCACAAAGCAATCATTTTTAGTGCTGAACTATCGGTTATGAAGAAAATCGAAGCTCAAAGATTAACAAGCGTGAATTTAACCGACCGCCAATATGAAGGGTTAGATTAAACAAGCCAACTCGCCCAGTCCCATAGTCTCGTGGCAAAAAATTGCAAAAGTTTCATCGTCAATAATAATCCTCGGACAGCATTCCCTTATGTATAATCATTATAATGAATCGAGTTAACCACTAGGTTCCGGCTCTCGGGATGTTTCATCGGAATAACCCTAGGGTGGATTTCCATTCTCATGTATTGGGGAACCGTTTGACGTAAAAGACACTCATGGGGCACATGGATGCTTCTAGTTACTAAGTTTCCCTCTACAGCGGAGAAAAAACTCGAATAGCTACTCTCGCACGTCCGATTCAAGGTTGCTGTTTTACGCGAGGGTAAACAACGGGTCACGTAAATACCCCCGGTTACTAGGCTTCCCATCATCGGCAATGCGATATCTCTAAACCATTAGTCTATTCAGGGTTGTCGTTTTACGCGAGAGTAAACAACGGGTCACGTAAATACCCCCGGTTACTAGACTTCCCATCATAGAACATGTATAAATTCTCGAATTTTTGGGAAAGACTGTCCGACTCTAAACTCAATTTAAGTGCCAACAAGACTCATGTTACTGGACGACTAGCTACGCGAAAAGTGTAACCAAACGTATAGACAGCGATTTAAAAACACGTATATCTCCTTTCTTATACGCTAAGATTTCTACAATAACGAAAAATTCCAGACCTAAATGAATACTCAAAGGAAACCAATATTGCAGACTGCAAACTCGACCAAAACTCAACCGTTTCTTCAAAAAAAAATCAGTATCATATCATCAGTTTTACACAAGGAAGCACGAAAAATCCACGAATGCAAATAAAATCAAGACAAGCAAGGCTAGAGTAAAAAATAACGAAAAATAACAACGAATAAGTAACTAGCAACTGAAAGTAACCCCCCCCCGACTTAGGACGTACATTGACCTCAATGGACACAGATATTAATATGCAATATGAGAAAAGGTCAAGTACTCCCCTAATATCAGCTCAGGAACTGGTGCCGGCCTCGTCCGGCGAGGAGGGTGGTGTAGATGGCCTAACCGGTGGGATGAAGGGCCCATCCGGATGTAGTATATGGCTCGTCCACGCAGCAAGATAGTCCTGATGATAGGCATCCCTCGCCGCCAAGCGCCTCTCCTCACGTCGATTGGCCCGGCGGGCCTGCTCTCTCATCTCCTCCCGGACACCTGCGAGGAGGCTGTCTCTCTCAGCCCGCATCTCCTATCCCACATCAGCTAGATGGCTCTCTCTATCTCAGCCCGCATCTCCTCCCTCAGGCTGTCAAACATCGCCTGAAGGACGTGATCTCTTTCGGGCGGCGGGCTGGACTCCGCTTGCTCATGCATCAGAAGAAGAGGCTCGGGGGACTGCTCATGTGGCTCGTCAAGAAGAAATCCTCGTCCCCGAGAGTGTGCCCGCGCTCCACCCCTCTAGTCAAAGTGAGAAATAATGCGATGATCTATCGGACCCTAAGGTGCTAGCGTTGGCTCATCATCTGACCAAGTCATGCCCGACTAGCGGCATAGAGCACAAATGAGAGAGGGGTGCTTCAGCACCATCTTGGCCCCTCCTTGAATGCACTGAAGGATAGATCGGACCAGATGAGGGTCCACATCGAATCTGAGTTCGGTAGTGATAGCATACAGTAGTCGGGCACGAGGAAGTAAGACCGAGCGGATCTGCGAGGTAGGGTCGACTCATGCACAGAGGAAGTAGAGCCAGGCTCGCCCGAGCTGACTGAGGCGAGAACTCTTAAAATAGAAGGCTGAAGAATCAGGGACGCATGTCTCCCAGACGAAACCGGGCTGAGCGAGTGTCTGAAGCAGAGCCTCCCTCGTGAGGCTACTCATAATCCGCGTATACTCCGTCTCGTTCACCTCCGGTAGCTCGTACAACCTCCGAATTGCGGCCACCGAAAAGTCTACGGTTTGGCCTCGGACGACGACCCCAGTCCGTTATCTGGTCGCTCCATCATCTGCCCCGCCTGAATATGTCGCAAAAGAGCACTGGCGTATAACTCCTGGACGATAGAGATCACAGCCGGCTCGGGTGGCGCAGTGAAACGAGTCCATCCCATCTCGTTGATCATAGCCAAAAGCTCACTGCCCTGGGGGGCGGGAGTGAATCCCCGCTCCGGGATTATTAGTCGAGGCCGAATTCTCTCGTTGAATATTCTATGAATTTACGGATCGGAGAATTGGTGAGATTCTAAATGGGCTCGGTTTTGTGATGTCTCCCCTCTTGTGGGGGATGATCGTGTCCTGGCCCTCGTACTCATCTTCCTTTTTCTAGCCATGGCGAGGTTCCTGAAAAATAAACACCGTAAATTACACAACTTTTAAAGAAAACTACACCACTCTCGACTTAAGATACGCAGAACGTGAATATAGAGTCGAATGAGCTTGCACCATCGTAAGAGGGAATTAAGGTTGAGCTTTCAAGTTTAAACATGATGTAAGGGTTGGGGGCACAATGTAATCCGATAATCAAATTCGTTGCATATAATTTGAAAACGTTTGGCTAAAAAAATTTTATTGACGCATTTTATCAAACACCTAGTATGCATGGGTTTAAATGAAGAAAAAAAATAATAATGGTTTAATTCAATCCCCAACAATAACAACATCAATCGATAATCACCCATATTCACGACAAAACAACCAACAACATCTATAATCCATCGATAATCACCATATTCCAACTCAACTTTGATAGAACTTTCAGAAAACTAACAATATATTCAACCATGAATGAGGAACATTACCTCACTTTTCAATCTATGTTGAAATTAGGATTAAGAAATGAGAATTACCTTGTTTTGGATTGAAGAAGGTAAGAAGAAGAAGAAGACTTGAATGGAGGCTGTCCAAGCGCCGCGCGAAGAAGAGAATGAAACTTACCTATTTGTGTCGGCCGATCAAGTTTATGAAGGAGTTCTGGGCATTTGAACTTCGCAGCAGGGGCCGCGGCACAGCTTAAGTGAGCCACGGCCCAGAGTACAGCTTGCCTGGGCGTTTTTGTTATTTTTCCGTGTGCCGCGGCGCAACGTACGGGTATCGCGGCTCGTAGTGTAAGTGTGCCGCGGCTCAGAGATTGCGTGCCGTGGCACATAGTACAGGCTCCTGGGCATTTCTGGGGCGTTTGGCGTGCCGCGGTTCAGTATATTTGTGCCGCGGTTTAGGGGTCGAGTGTGCCGCGGCTCAATATGGTTGCGCCGCGGCACATAGTACAGGAAGGTTAGCCTTTTTTGTTCGACTTGTGTGTGCCGCGGCTCGCTATCATTATGCCGCGGCCCATTGCAGAATTTTTCCCTGGGGAGATTCCTGCACAGAATTTTCAAAGACAAACACCTAGAACGTGAGAGATAAGCGTATCCAAGCAAAAATGACAAAAAAATAGACTCCTAAAATGAATGAAAACAATGAAAAAAAATAAAATCTACTACTAATTCTCAGGTTGCCTCCCAAGAAGCACTAAGTTTATAGTCTTCAGCCGGACTTATTGAAAATCAGTTTACATTTCGCAAAGACCATTTGGACTCCGCACAGTCCATCGAACAGTTATTATGTAATTTAAATTTTTGACCATTAGTTTTCAATCGTTCGACTTTTGGTTTGGACATCCAACATTCTTTGCGAAACAGCTTAAACAATAGTAGCCTCCCAAAACACCCATTTTGCAACTGACTTGGCACTCGTTTGACTTCCGGCTTAGTTTTCAATTCCACGGGCGAACTTATGATAGCATGAGAATTTTTCGATGGTGGATGAACGGATGTTGAAGACAACATATTCAAATGCTTAAGATGCACGATTCGTTCTTCATTTTTCTTAAACGTCGGAGCAGCTGAAACGGATTCTGAACACTTCGACCGACAACTATCCCGGTGTGCGTCTTTCGCAAAGATATCTATGCTTTCAATTTGTGAACACTTCTCGACACTACTTGGACACGGAAAAGATTGAAACACTTGGAACGTGACTTGCTCGTCTTGAACCCGTAAAGTGAGTTTCCCTTTCTCCACATCAATGAGAGTTCGGCCGGTGGCTAAAAATGGTCTTCCCAAGATAATTGGGATGTCATGGTCCTCCTCCATATCGAGCACAATAAAATCGGCCGGAAAGATGAATTCGTCGACCTTGACTAAAACGTCCTCTATTACTCCCCTCGGACACTTGATAGATCTGTCAGCTAATTGCAAAGAGATTGTTGTCGGCTTGGATTCCCCAATACCTAGCTTCTTAAAAATGGATAGGGGCATACCGAGATCACACATCGCTCTATCAAAAGACAGGTTTCCTATAGTGCACGGTATATTGAAGCTTCCTGGATCCTTCAATTTTGGCGGGAGCTTTTTCTGCAAGATGGCGCTGCACTCATCCGTCAATGCCACTGTCTCATACTCTTCGAGCTTCCTTTTGTTCAATAAGATGTCTTTCATGAACTTCACATAGCTCGGCATTTGTTCCAAGGCATCAGCAAATGGAATGTTGGTATGTAGTTTCTTGAAGACGTCAAGAAACTTGGAGAATTTCTTGTTCAATTTCTGCTTTTGCAATCGCTGCGGAAACGGGACGGGTGGCACATAGGCTGTCGTATTGTCAGGAAATAGTTTCGAACTTTTAAATTTTGTGATTCTTCAGATGCCGAATTTTTCTTCTCCTCATGATCACCTCTCTTTTTGTTCCTCCCGGGCTGCTCACACACTTCCCTCCCGTTTCTCAAACCAATGGCATTAATACTCTCTCTGGGGTTCGTCTCAGTTGTACTTGGCAAGGTACCCTCAGGCCGGGCTGTTAACACACTTGTTATTTGACCCAATTGGACTTCCAAATTGCGAATAGAGGTGGAGTGGTTTTGCAAGGTTGTCTCGGTACGGGTCATGAACTGACTCGTATTTCCTGCTAATTGCTGAGTCAGGGCCGCAACTTGGGCTGATAGTGTAGAGATCGGATCGTTGTCGGAAACTCCCATAACTCTCTTTGGGTTCACACGTTCGGAAGGCCACTGATAAGCATTTGAAGTCATCGCCTCCACTAAAGAATGAGCTTCTGCCATCGTTTTTCCCATTAAAACTCCTCCAGCTGCTGCATCAACAAGAGTGCGTGTAGATGCACTTAGTCCGTTATAGAAAGTCTGAATTTGTAGCCAATCTGGTAAGCCATGGTGTGGGCATCTCCTTAGTAAATCCTTGTATCGCTCCCAAGCTTCATGAAGCGATTCCATCTCAAATTGCCCGAACGTCGTTATTTCATTCCGAAGTCTCGCTGTCTTCGCCGACGGAAAGAACTTAGCCAAAAAGGCTTGTGCTAACTCCGCCCAAGTCGTGATAGAGCCTGGCGGAAGTGAATTCAACCAAAACTTGGCTTTATCCCTCAAAGAAAATGGGAAAAGCCGTAGAAGAATGACATCATCAGAAACTCTATTGTTCTTGAACACATCACATATCTCGAGAAAGGACGCAATATGAGCATTGGGGTCGTCATTCGCTAATCCGCAGAATTCGCTTGCTTGTACCATTTGGATTATGGCCGGCTTTATCTCGAAATTGTTTGCTTGGACAGTTGGGCGCCGAATCCCCAAAAAATTTGCATTGATTTGAGGCACTGCATAATCCCGGAGTGCCAATACCGGTTGAGCTTGCTGCATAGGATTATCTACTCCGTGATTTTCCGTGTTATCAGCCATGGTGTCTTTTGTTGATAGCTCACGCTTTTCCTTCTTGTTTTTCCGCAGAGTGTGCTCGAGTTCAGTATCCAAAGGTAATAGGCCTTCGTTATCGAATTTTCTCATGCACTACACGAAACTCCTGAAAGGAAAACAAATAATAAAAAATTACACAAAAATAAAAATAGTGTTCAAATTAAGACTAGAAATACTGAAATCGATATTAGTAAAACAATCAGTCCCCGGCAACGGCGCCAAAAACTTTTTACGAAATTTGGTGAATGCAAGTGCACGTTGTCGTAAGCAAGGAATAAAGTGATAAGTAAGTTATCGTTCCCTCGAGGACTCACTCACTAATTACCAATTTATTCGTATTCTAATTTTATTTGAACTATCGAAATTGGAGGTGCAAGTAATATTAAAGACAATTAATAAAAGAATAAACGAATAACAAATAATAAAATCGATTGTTCGAAGAAAGAAGATCAAATAGGGAATTAATCTAGGATTGTGAATCCACCTCGATTTATCCGAATCACTCTTGATTTATATGAATTAAATGATTTCCCAATGTATTGAAGGCGAAGATTGCTAAAATACTCTACCGCCTCTCCCGAGATCAGTAGAATTTTCTAAGGCGAATAACACACTCTATTCCTAGGTGAATTAATTCGACAATAGGCAAAAAGTACGAAATCTTCAGACAGGCCGCGTAATTCCTATGAGTATATTCCTATCTCACAAGATAAAACATTTCTCACGAATTTTCCCTACCAACTCTCCTCTCCCGATTCGAGTTGCGTAATCAAAACAAATCAATCATAGGCCACATAATTGATAGTAATTAAAACAATTGGGGAAAACTCAATAAGAAAGGGAAATATATTTTTATAATGCAAAATCAAAAGTTAATTCGTCAAAACCTCGGTTTCATCAAAATCCTAGAATAGGGTTTTAGCCCGACATGCTAGAAATTAATACAGAAAGAATTTAAGAAAGCATAAAAGAAATCAAACACAGTTGAAGAACTTGAATTCCTTCGTTCTCTAACTTCTGCTCTCTGCTCGATCGATGTTTTTCTCCTTCTCTTCGATTCGATGATCCTCCCTTTTTTTCAGACCTTCAATCCCTATTTATAAACTTCACTAGTCTCCAAAACGCGTCCGGGAATTAGGCTGAGAACAGGCTCCAAAAATGGCCCAGAAACGTGGTTGAAACAGAATTACCGCCCCGCGGGCCGCGGCTCGGCATTAGTGTGACGTGGCCCCCAGCGTTCAGTGCCATAACTGGGCGCTAATTTTTCCATATGGGCCGCGGCTCGGCTTAAGTGTGCCGCGGCCCCCTATACAGTGAGTACCGCTGCTTGCTGTGCCGTGCGTGTGTCGCGGCCCGGCCTTGGTGTGCCTTGGCCCCGGACCAAAGATTTTCGTTTTCGCCCGTTTTTCGTCGTTTAGGTTTCCGGACTCCAATTTCCTTCAAAATATATAAAGATAGTGCATTAAAAACTCATTTATGCAGATTTAGACTAAAAATGGATATAAAATAAAGATAAATAAGCGCATAAAAATACGTCTAACACTTGTCGCTGTCTCGGGAGGTCCCACCTTGGACCTTTCGGCGGGTCTGTCGGTAGGTGAGAAGATGATGACAGGCTGGGGTCAATGATCCATGTTCTGTGGCGCCTTTTCCGGATCTGCATGTGGGTCTCTATTCCGAGTTGCGGCCTTCGCAGACTTGACGGGTGTTGGCTTTACGTGGCATGAGGCGGTCGTCCATGATCGGGCACTTGAGATGATCGCTAGCTGCTGGGAGATGATCGCCTTGGGAGTCGATCGCTCGACACTGGGTCATGTTCTGGGTCCTTCGATCGGCAAGTCTTCCTTGGTCTATTTGACTCTGGCTCGGTCGCCCGATCTTTGTGCCGATCGCCTGTTGAGGTGTATAAATCTCGACACAACACCCTAATTCTCCATGTCTGTACTCGTTTCTCTCCTTCGCCCCGCCTACTCCTTCTCTGGTCAAAACCCTATTTTTATACTCCCTCTGAATTCTCGCCATGATGAAGAACATTTGGGATGAGACTGAGTATCTGAACAGCTTGGTGGTTCTCGACCGTGAAATAGAAATTTGAAGTTGCCGCCAGTTTTTCTGTTGTTCATCTTTGTTTTCTTACTCATGTCGAGGTTGCCGCGAGTTATTTGTGAAGAGGTAGTTGAATTTCTGCCAAAATTTTGGCAGAGTTTAAAAATTAGACCATAGCATACAATAGTTGAATTTTCAACACAAAACCCATCTACAGTAGAACCTCTATAAATTAATACAGTTGAGACCGGAAAAAATATTAATTTTTTTTTGTCAATCATCTATTAGATTATCCGGGTGAAAATGAAGGATGTTCATAAATCCAAAGCTTAGAAGAAATTATTGATACTATAATTGAAAATCTAATTGAGGATGAAGCTCAAGATGATACGGTACCATTAGAGCTGGTTAAGCGAAAAGAAGCAATAGAAGCGTCAAAAATCCTTTATAATTTTTTCATGCAGTCAGAGTATAACATACCAGAGCTTTTAAGTGCCGTGAAAAAAGTGAAGATGAGATTCATTTTGATTTGAATTTCAATAGAAAACAATCAACACTAGAGTCATATTTTACTAAGTTGTCTTAGTTATCTTTGTAATTTTATGAGATTATTAATTTATGATGTTGATGGGACTCTAGATTTATAAAGGGGTCTCAAAAAAATTATTATCTTATTAATTTATCGAAATTCTTAATTTACGCTTGGGGCCCAAGTCGGGACCAAAAAAATATTAATTTTATAAAAGTTATTAATTTATCGAGTATTAATTTAAAGAGGTTATATTGTACTTTATTGAGGATTAACTATAGTATTAGAAACCAAACCACCAAACCAAACATACCCAGTATATTCCGCTCAGAGCAGGGTCTGGGGAGGGTAAGATGTACGCAGACCATGCCCCTACTCTTTATGGTAGGGAGGCTGTTTTCGTGAAGACTCCCAGCTTAGTGCATAGCAAAGTATTGAGTGATATAAACAAAGAAGCATATGATGCGAAAAAGCTCAAAACCATACCTGAGCCCATGGCTTAATTCACATGAGACTTACCTAAGGGAACTTTGGCAACTGCACTCTCGATGAACGCTGCTCTAACAGAAGAGAGGTTGACTCTGCGCACAACTCCCTGTCAAAAATACACTACACGCAAAAGGCAATAGGATAAAATATATAATAAAAATAAAAAATACAATGCTCTAGGTCAAAGCTAACCGAGACAACCCAACACTGAGGCTCTCAACTACAGCACCGCTCCCTACAAAAGAATCCACAACTCTGATCTGGCGCCTCCAAGCGCACCTATCAACATTCATGGTCTCGGAAAGGTTTAAGGCCTTCAAATCTAATCTCAGCTGCTCCTCCCACGTCCTCCTTGGTCTGCCTCTCCTCCTCTCCCCGACCACCAATAAACTCTCGATCCTCCTTACCAGAGCAGATGCCTGCCTCCTGCGGATGTGGACAAACCATCTCAATTTCCCTTCCCTAACTTTTGCAGAAATGGGCGCCACTTCTAGCGCGTTCCTGAAAACCCCGTTTGGGATTCTATCCAAAATTGTGTGACCACACGACCAACGTAACATTCTGATTTCAACCGCTTCCAACTTGCTCTCAAGCGACTTCTTCATCGCCCAACATTCGGAGCCATACAACATTGCAGGTCGGATTGCCGCTCGATAGAATTTAACCTTCAACTTTAGAGGGACTTTCTTGTCGCACAGGACCCCTGTCGCTGCTCTCCACCTTAGCCACCCCGTCTTGATACGATGAGTGACATCATCTTCACACTCACCTTCCTTCTTATTGATCGAACCCAAATACTTGAACTTATCCGTACGGGGTACGATCTGATCCGCAATCATTACCTCTACATCTTCCTTGTTGGCCTCACCACTAAAGTTACACCAGAGATACTCGGTCTTAGACTGGCTCACACGCAAGCCCTGGGATTCTAACTTAGACCTCCATAGCTCCAACTTCGAGTTCACCTCCCTCCGCGACTCCTCCACTAACACAATGTCGTCAGCAAAAAGCATGCACCACGGGATGCCATCCTGTATCCCCCGCAAAATGACGTCAAGGATTAGAGCGAAGAGAAGAGGGCTTAGCGCCGACCCCTGGTGTAGCCCTATCTCAACCGGGAAATACTGGGTGTCACCAACTGGGGTCCTAACGCAAGTCCTAGCTTGGGAGTACATGTCTTGGATCGCCCTAAAGAACGGCAACGACACCCTCCTCTCTACTAGGCTCCTCCAAATAACATTGTGCGGAATGCTATCATAAGCCTTCTCTAGATCAATGAACACCATATGAAGGTCCTTACGCCGCTCTCTAAACTTCTCCATAAGGCGTCTGACGAGATGAATGACCTCAGTCGTGGACCTCCCCGGCATGAAGCCAAATTAGTTCTCTGAGATCTCAACTTCTCTTCTAACCCTGCATTCCACCACTCTTTCCCAAAATTTCATAGTATGACTGAGGAGTTAATACCCCAGTAGTTACTACAACTCTGAGCATCGCCTTTGTTCTTGAAAAACGGCACGACAATACTACGCCTCCACTCCGCCGGCATCTTAGAACCTCTAAAGAGGATGTTGAACAGCTCTGCTAGCCACTGAACTCCAACTTCCCCCAGAGAAAGCCACACCTCAATAGGGATCTGATCCGGGCCTACAACCTCAGCTCTACCCATTATCATTAGGGCACCCTTTACTTCCTCCTTGCTGATGCTCTCACAGGAACTAAACGAACGAGCAGAAGATAGACTAACTCCTTGGACCACCGAGTCGCTATCCCTAGCCTCATTGAAAAGTTCAAAAAATACCTATTCCACCTCTCCTTAATAGCCACATCGTTCACTAGCACTTGGCCCAAATCATCCTTAATATACTTAACGGGACCCAGTTCGCGCCGCCCTCTTTTCCTAGCTTTCGCTAGTTTAAAAATAGCATTCGCTCCTTCTTTGGTATCTAGGCGCTTGTACATCTCCTCGTATACCTCACATTTAGCCTTAGCCACGGCCTTTTTAGCCTCTCTCTTCGCCACCTTGTACGCTACAATCTTCAAGATTCTCCTCCCCAGCACTAACCGACAAAAGCTTCTTAAATAGCGCTTGTTTAGTCTTAACCTTCTTTTGGAACTCCTCATTCCACCACCATGCCTCCCTAGGTCCACTAGACCTGCGTGAAGAAACCCCTACCACCTTTTCGCCCACACTCCTAATAGCATTGGCCATGCTGGCCCACATAAGGTTAGCATCGCCCCCTCATAAAAAATCTCCTTCGCGGGTCAGAGACTCTCTGAATTCTGTCGCCTTCTCACCCTTCAGATCCTTCCAGAGAATCCTAGGTCTAGCTTCTCTAGCCCTCCTAACAACACGACCTCTCATGGATAAATCCATAGCCAGCAGCCGGTGTTGAGAAGCACAGGCCTCGCTCCGGAACACCTTGCAGTCCACGCACGCCCTAGCATCACGACTGCGCAAAAGAAGGTAGTCAATTTGCGTGTTGTGCCCCCCACTACCAAAGGTGATGAGGTGCTCAGTTGTCTTCTGAAAAGCAGAGTTAGCAATTACCAACTCATGCGCAGTGGCAAACTCCAACAGTGCGGAACCTCCTGCATTCCAAACTCCGAAGCCGAAACCCCCATGCACACTATGGTAATCATCCACCCCCTCACCAATGTGCCCATTGAAATCGCCCCCCAAAACAATAAATTGATCGTTCGGAATACACCCGACCAACTCATCTAAATAGACCCAAAAAGCTTCCTTAACAAGCACACCCAAACCAACATGAGGGGCATACGCACAAACCACCTTCTCCCCAACCACCACTCTAACGGACATAATCATATCATTACATCTCTTCACTTCCACGACATTATCCTTAAGCTCCTTAGGCAAAAGAATACCCACACCATTACTCGAGTTAGCAAGGCCTGAATACCACAATTTATAACCGTTCGCCTCCCTGGACTGCGCCCCCTTCCACCTAGTCTCCTGAATACAAGCCACATCAACCCTTCTCTTACCCAAAACATCCACAAGCTCCAAAATCTTACCCGTCAAGGTACCCAAATTCCAACTACCAACCCACAAACAGCGCGACATCGACCAACACAAAACACAAACGCACTGCGAAAAATAAAATGTGGTAGTGAAGCCAAAAATGAAAATATGATAAGAATGTGAAAGACAATTTAAAAGCAAGCAAACCGCATACAAATCACAGTAAATAGAAGATATATGGCTGACGAAAATGAAATTTAACAGAAAATTACAATGATACCAGACTTCGACACGCCTTGGAAACGAGGGAGGAGAAGCCGCGGAAGTTGGAAACCGATCGACTCCTGAGCAACACCCTGCAAAACACGGAAACGGTCACGACATGGGAAGAGGCTGGCAGCGCCTGGGAGCAGCACGGGAAGATTTCGGACAGCTTGAAAACCCGGCTTGGAAACGTGCAAAACAGACAGCTAAAATATAATACTACTGTTAGATTGATGGGGAGGGATGAATGCAGCGGTGTAATGTTATTCTTCCGGCGATACGCCGGCCAGAGATGACCAGCAGCCTGGAGCGGCGCAAGCGCAAGTTAAGGCAAAGCTCTGAGGTTAGATAAAAATATGAGCCTGTGAAGTTGTCGGGTCGGTTGGACGGCTATTGGGCTGGGTCGGGTTGACTACAGTAGGGTTTGGCTGCAGACCCGGGCGAGGCGAAAAAGAAGAGTAATAGGCCTGAATATACTTATGGGTCGTGCGGGTCTATAAGGTGAGGTAGACGTGTAATATCCGCAATTTTCGATTTTCGGTAAATTTCTTTTTTCGGACGGAGTCCGTTTTGACGACTCGTTCATGACCGTTTCGTCATTCTGAGAATGATTAATTCTACACTTTTTGACATCCGAGTTCGTTTCGGTGTCGTTTTGTTGAGTTCCGTGCTTTTTAGCGACTTTTCCGCGCTTGAGTTCGATTCTTGCGAATATCGTTCGAAACTGCTGTTTCGAGTTTCTCGTAAGTCCGTTTAACTTTGTTAGACGTGTTGTGAACTTCGGTTTGGTTATTCGATCACGTATCGTGATTTCCGGGCGTTTTGGGCCATTTTGTAATTTCTTGAAAGTTACGGGTATCCGTATCTGTAATTGTTGTCTCGACCCGTTTCTTGGTCGCGTATGACTAATTATGGTATTATGTTTTCATTTCGGGTCGTTGATGTCGTCCGTGAACTTTTCGTCGTGTTCGCCTGCGCGTTTAAATCGAAGTCGCCGAGCCCTCGGGCGCATGGATCGCCGACGGTTATGGATCGCCGGACGACATGGCACCGGGCCGGACAGATGCGTGGCAGAACCGGCGAGCGCACGCTATCGCCGGAAGGTCGCGCGCTAACCGGCAGTGTAGCACACGCTAGCTCGGTCGACCAACGCACGCTATCGGGCCGACAGTGGGGTTTCGAGGTTCGACTCGGCCAGATCGGCAGTAGCGCACGCTACGCCGAGCGTAGCGCGCTAGTCGGCAGCGAGCGCACGCCGTTGGCCGCTAGCGACGTTACTGCCGGCGGTCACCCAGTGGCTACTGGATAAAGCCGCGCACAGAAGCTTCCGGCCGTAGCGCACGCTAGCGGAGTCGGTCGACAGGTTTGGTCAGGTTGGTCGGTGATGCCGGGTCGTGTGGGCCCTGGCCGAGGGTACTCGGCCGATACCGGCCGATAGCGCACGCTAGTCCGGGAAGGCTAGCGCACGCTAGGCTGGCCCAGTATAAATGTGGCTGAGCAGTCACATTTCATTTCGTTTTTCACTTCCTTCCTTCCCCGTCCGCGAATGGCGATTTGTGGGTGACGAAGCCATGTTGTTTAACAACAAATCCATGAAGTCCTTGAGTTCATAACATCAATCAATCGTCCGTTATCATCCTTTGATCCAGCGAATCAAGGTAATCTTCCTTAGAACCCTAGTTTCGTGAATTTGGGGATTTTTGCATTTTCGTCCGATTCGTTCCATGTTGTTGATTAATTCATGATGGGTATGATTAATCTTGGTAGTATTCTTGTGTTTAACATCATTTAATCCATTGTTCTTCGTCGAATCAAAGTATATTTCTTGATTTCCTTCGAATTGACTTTTTGGGGGATTTGTCCCGATCTCGTTTTTCATCCGTTTTCGATGGATCGATTATGGTTAAATGATGTTGTTAAACATATTCTATAGATTGTATATCCATATTTCAACTTGGAATTCCGTTTTCGGGTTTTGATGGGACGAATCGTGTTCTTGGCCGTTTTGGGGGAAATCCGTGAACTTTCGTCATTCGTTCTTCGAATTCAACGGCTTTGAGTCGTGTTATAGAATTCATTTCATTGTTATTATTTGTCCTTCGTAGTTTATGAACGTGAGTTGGCGTTCGGTGGAGTCGGCGGGTTCGTAGTCGGTTCGGGCCAACCTACTTCGGTCGATTCTCCGCGTTGTTCTTATTCGGGGCAAGTACCTTGCCCATACTTTTCTCGTTTTATGGATATGATGATCGGTGGTCGTCTTGATGTGTTTGTTTGGTTATTTGAAATGAAGTTTCAAAGGATTTCGGTTTGGCCTCGTTAAAGGCTTTCTTTCAAAACGCGTGTGTTTTGTGAACGGTGTTTTGAGAATTTATTATGATTTGATTATTTTGAACGTTGAAGGATTTGATGATGATACTCCTATTGTTTAAAGTTATGGAATCGTGTATTCCATATTTAATCTTGTTATGGTATTTTGAAGAGTTCGATAATGGTGTCGAGTTAATGGCCATCTCTAGTGAGTATTCTTAATGAACTTACATTCTTAGCATATTAGTATTGCATGAGTAACGTGTGTGTGTGTATGCTCACTACGGGTTAGATCCGACGGGGTCTCGGTAGGGGTCCACAAGAGACGTGGATCGACGAGCTTGCTTTTAACCACTACGGGTTAGATCCGACGGGGTCTCGGTAGGGGTCCACAGAGACGTGGATCGACGGTTAATTGTGGTGCATTTTTCAAATGTGATTTGATAATGGCATTTAGGAAATGAGCGCTTTTGAACGGTTTTCATGATTGCATGCATTGACTAAGTGTGTAAGAGGTAAGTTGTTCGTTTGGCCTACTTGGCTAGGATGGCACAAGAGTATTTTGTTGTTTGTTTTAAATCCTTTATTTGTGGATTTTGGTGTTGGGAGACGAACCTTGTGGTCGTTCTTGCGTACTGTGAGTTGATGAGTTTTGGGGCTAAAATCCCAATGGTTTTGTAAAGGTCATTTGACGGGTTTGGGGCTAAAATCCCAACGGTTTGGTAAAGGTTATTTTACGGAAAGTAAACTTTGGGGCGATGACCCCTTTTGTCTTGTGGATTTTGAAAAGTAGGATTTGATAATCCTAAATTGTTTTCTATTAAAACTCTCGATGGCATTCTAAATCGCTTTTATAAATTATTCCCATTGATTTATGATATTTCGATTTTGAAAGGTTTTCTCAAACTCTTGCCTCGGGAAGTATTCTTCGCTTTGTTTGGATCTTTGAGGATTCCCGGTTATTGTTATTCGTGGAATGTGAATTGTATGGCTCGTATTTGCACTTTGTTCTTGCACTAGCAAAACAGGTGGAGTTTTGCTAACCCCGAGTATTCGGGGTGGATGTCTGTTTTGCATTCGGGTTTTGGAGCATAACACGTGGTCGGCACGAAGGATGATGAAAGATGATCGATACTAATCACATGAGGAACCGTACATCGTGTGTTGGTTCGGTTGTACTTTATTTTCCGTCTTTGTATTGTTCCGTTATGCACGGTGTAGTTGTATTTTGTCCCTGCGTGGGCATGAGTTGTATTTGAGTTGTATGTATTTGTGGAAAGACCAAATCGGTCATCGAGTCATTGTAGCCTTGAAGGCATTGTCGAGATGTTAAACGTTGTTACCGGCTGGTAGATCCTCGAGGAGAGGGTCTACGGCGTGTAATATCCCCGAGTGGATTGGGGTGTTACATAAATGGTATCGGAGCTTAGGTTGAGGAAAACCTAGGATGTCGGGTCAAGTCGTGTTGTTTGAGTCTTGTTTCGTCGGATTTCATCCGATCGAGTCGTGTCGCGACGCGTCGCTTGAGTTTGTTGGTCGTGATTAGTATCGTGGGGCGATCATCATCTTCGTGCGACTGTGGAAGTAAGTCTCCTTCCTTGTGTTGTGCCTCGTGTGACACGAGCTATTTTTATGATTATTTGTTAAGTGGTGGAATCCTTATGTGAATTTTGATTTCACGATATGTATTTAGTCGACTCGTATTTGATTTATACGAGGAGTGTCGCTTGTGATGTCTTTTTATTGTTGTTTTTGTTCGCTTTTGATGATTTTCGAATCGATTTGCACGCTTTACAAGTTCTATTGTGGAAGCTTTATGTTTATACGCTGTCGACTTGTTCACTAGCCAAAGGGAGAGTATTTTATCGGTGGTTTTGTTCGAACGTGGTATTTTATCGTTTATTCCGTTTAAAGACATATATTGTCTTGATTTTAAACGTCTTGATGCGTGTGCTAGGAGTTGTTTTAGTGAACGTCGATATGTGTGAGTTTTGGGCATTCTGGCCTATTGAATTTTTGAAAACCTTGAGTATCTTAGAAAAATAAATTTCGAGACATACTTTTCAAATGAGTTATTTTCTTGTGGTACATCCAAGGTGCCACAATATATTTCAAAAATTTTTCTACCTCGAGGACCAAAATGTTTTGAGATATTTTCAACACTTTTATTTAGACCCGAGGGTCGAAAATTTTGAAAGTTTTCACTAAGAGAAAGTGTCCTCATTTTTATCAAATACGAAATGGTTCTCCAGTGTCTCGATAACGATGTTTCAAGTTTGTACTTTTTGAAAGGTGATACTCAAGATCAACCGGTGTTCTTCTAAATTATTTTCAAAATGAGGTTTTCGTTTTTAAAACCTATCCATTCCCGTTTGAGGGCTGGGTATGTATGTGTGATGTTCGCGTTGTCATTTTGATACTTTCTCCCGAGTATGACCGAATTGGCGGTGTGAGCGTTGAGTCGCTTTCCACACATTTGCTGTGTTAGCCCCCTGTGAGAGGCGGGATGTTGGTGTTGAATATTGTCGCCTCGTAGTGATTCCTGCGTTGTCGCGCATGTGCGAGCTGTTAGAGATTGGTTTGGTATGACCGTGTGCATCGGTGATGGTTCCGTTATGTGTCGGTTGTTTAATGTCTTGTTACCTTGCTTCCGTTTTTGTGAATTTCGTGGACGAGGTCGGAGGTAATGCCCGTACTATTTTGACTTCTGTATTTTCTCTTTTCCCAGTCTATCGATTCGTTCATGTTCGTTGGTACTTTATGAACTTGTTCTGTATTTCGGTTTCATCGTCCGAACGAGCTGTGATCTTGTTGTGGGTCGATCTGGTTATCGATGTTACTTTTTCGGGTTCAGTTCGATTCTTGTGAACCTTGTTTGGGAGTGACATCATCTGGTTCTACTAGTTCTTTTATTCGAAGTGGATCGGCTTTGGAACTCTTGTGTTTTTGACTCTGTCGACTCATTTATGTTCGTTGACATTTCTGAGCTTGTCCTGCCCCTTTGCTTTTGTTTATCGAACGAGTGTGGTATTGTTTCGGAATAACTCGTTTGTCGTTGTGACTTTTTAATTGCTATTCTCTTTCCTGTGGATCTTACGTGAATGCACATCCTGTTGTTTTCACCGGATCATATGTTGTCTCGAGTCGAGATGTGAACCTTGGAGTTATTGTTTGAATTTTATTATCCTTCGTGATTCGAACATGATTCTTCGATTTTTGTTGACTCGATTGTTGTGGTTTGATCGTTTGATTGATCGGTTTTTATTGACCTCGTTCCGTGATTGGTGAACATTCAGGCTCCTTCGTAATTCCCTTCAGTTCGGGAAATTAGTTTCGTTTTCGATCTTCCAGCCCTTAGGCGGTGGGATTCCGTGTTTGTTCAGCGGTTGACTCGCGTTTTGATTGATGTACCGTTGGGTTGGTCAATCATATTGATTTTCGTTCGTTGTGTTTTGTGATTGTCGGATAATTGACTTGGCTATATTATCCGTTTGATGACGCTTGTCGTTTGTTGGTTTTATTATATCCCTAACGGCGACGTCGTGTTGGTCGCCGTGGAGCGTGTTTACACGTCGTATATTCCTTCGCGTTGTTTGTAACATTTCGCCGTTGGGCGTTAGTTGTGCATTCTTGTGTATCTCGTTGAGTTTTTCCTGGCGGAATATTTCTTCTCCCTACTTGTTTTAAGTTTCGGGACGAAACTTCTTTTAAGGAGGGTAGAATGTAATATCCGCAATTTTCGATTTTCGGTAAATTTCTTTTTCGGACGAGTCCGTTTGATGACTCGCTCATGACCGTTTCGCCATTCCGAGAATGATTAATTCTACACTTTTGACATCCGAGTTCGTTTGGTGTCGTTTTGTTGAGTTCCGTGCTTTTAGCGACTTTTCCGCGCTTGAGTTCGATTCTTGCGAATATCGTTCAAATCATTTGAGTTTCCCGTAAGTCCGTTTAACTTCGTTAGACTTGTTGTGAACTTAGGTTTGTTTATTCTATCACGTATCGTGATTTAGGGCGTTTTGGGCCATTTTGTAATTTCTTGAAAGTTACGGGTATCCGTATCTGTAATTGTTGTCTCGACCGTTTCTTGGTCGCGTATGACTAATTATGGAATTATGTTTTCATTTCGGTCGTTGATGTCGTCATGAACTTTTCGTCGTGTTCGTTCGTGCGTTTTCGGAAATCGGTCGCCGAGCCACAGCGATTGCGGGATCGCCGGACGGTTGCGGGGCTGGCCGGACGATTGCAGGCACCGCCGACAGATCTGGCGAGAACCGGCGTAAGCGACGCTATCGCCGGAAGGCTGCGCTTAACCGGCAGTGTAGCGCCTGTGCTGGTCGACCAACGCACGCTATCGGGCCGGACAGTGGGGTTTCTGAGGTTCTGGACTCGGTCAGGATCGGCAGGTAGCGCACGCTACGCCGAGCGTAGCGCGCGCTAGTCGGCAGGCGTAGCGCACGCTGTTGGCCGGCTAGCGTACGTTACCTGGCCGGGCAATTGATCCGGTGGCTCTGGGCCATTCGGCTAGCAGCGCGAGGTCGTAGCGCACGCTAAGCGGGAGTCGGGTCGGCAGGTTTGGTCGGCGGGGTTGGTCGGTGATGCCGGGTCGTGTGGGCCCCGACCAGGGTACTCGGCCGATCTCGGCCGATAGCGCACGCTAGTCGGGAAGGCTAGCGCACGCTAAGGTCGCCCAATATAAATGTGGTGGCGATCACATTTCATTTCGTTTTCACTTCCTTCCTTCCCGTCCGCGCGAATGGCGATTCGTGGGTGACGGCCATGTTGTTTAACAACAAATCCATGAAGTCCTTGAGTTCATAACATCACCAATCGTCCGTTATCATCCTTTGATCCAATGAATCAAGGCAATCTTCCTTAGAACCCTAATTTCGTGAATTTGGGGATTTTTGCATTTTAAATCGATTCGTTCCGTGTTGTTGATTAATTCATGATGGGTATGATTAATCTTGGTAGTATTCTTGTGTTTAACATCATTTAATCCATTGTTCTTCGTCGAATCGAAGTATATTTCTTGATTTCCTTCGAATTGACTTTTTGGGGGATTTGTCCCGGTCTCGTTTTTCATCCGTTTTCGATGGATCGATTATGGTTAAATGATGTTGTTAAACATATTCTATGGATTGTATATCCATATTTCAACTTGGAATTCCGTTTTCGGGTTTTGATGGGACGAATCGTGTTCTTGGCCATTTTGGGGGAAATCCGTGAACTTTCGTCATTTGTTCTTCGAATTCAACGGCTTTGAGTCGTGTTATAGAATTCATTTCATTGTTATTATTTGTCCTTCGTAGTTTATGAACGTGAGTTGGCGTTCGGTGGAGTCGGCGGGTTCGTAGTCGGTTCGGGCCAACCTACTTCGGTCGATTCTCCGCGTTGTTCTTATTCGAGGCAAGTACCTTGCCCATACTTTTCTCGTTTTATGGATATGATGATCGGTGGTCGTCTTGATGTGTTTGTTTGGTTATTTGAAATGAAGTTTCAAAGGATTTCGGTTTGGCCTCGTTAAAGGCTTTCTTTCAAAACGCGTTTGTTTTGTGAACGGTGTTTTGAGAATTTATTATGATTTGATTATTTTGAACGTTGAAGGATTTGATGATGATACTCCTATTGTTTAAAGTTATGGAATCGTGTATTCCGTATTTAATCTTGTTATGGTATTTTGAAGAGTTCGATAATGGTGTCGAGTTAATGGCCATCTCTAGTGAGTATTCTTAATGAACTTACATTCTTAGCATATTAGTATTGCATGAGTAACGTGTGTGTGTATGCTCACTACGGGTTAGATCCGACGGGGTCTCGGTAGGGGTCCACAAGAGACGTGGATCGACGAGCTTGCTTTTAACCACTACGGGTTAGATCCGACGGGGTCTCGGTAGGGGTCCACAGAGACGTGGATCGACGGTTAATTGTGGTGCATTTTTCAAATGTGATTTGATAATGGCATTTAGGAAATGAGCGCTTTTGAACGGTTTTCATGATTGCATGCATTGACTAAGTGTGTAAGAGGTAAGTTGTTCGTTTGGCCTACTTGGCTAGGATGGCACAAGAGTATTTTGTTGTTTGTTTTAAATCCTTTATTTGTGGATTTTGGTGTTGGGAGACGAACCTTGTGGTCGTTCTTGCGTACTGTGAGTTGATGAGTTTTGGGGCTAAAATCCCAATGGTTTTGTAAAGGTCATTTGACGGGTTTGGGGCTAAAATCCCAACGGTTTGGTAAAGGTTATTTTACGGAAAGTAAACTTTGGGGCGATGACCCCTTTTGTCTTGTGGATTTTGAAAAGTAGGATTTGATAATCCTAAATTGTTTTCTATTAAAACTCTCGATGGCATTCTAAATCGTTGTATAAATTATTCCCATTGATTTATGATATTTCGATTTTGAAAGGTTTTCTCAAACTCTTGCCTCGGGAAGTATTCTTCGTTTTGTTTGGATCTTTGAGGATTCCTGGTTATTGTTATTCGTGGAATGTGAATTGTATGGCTCGTATTTGCACTTTGTTCTTGCACTAGCAAAACAGTGGAGTTTTGCTAACCCCCGAGTATTCGGGGGGTGGATGTCTGTTTTTGCATTCAGGTTTTGGAGCATAACACATGGTCGGCACGAAGGATGATGAAAGATGATCGATACTAATCACATGAGGAACCGTACATCGTGTGTTGGTTCAGTTGTACTTTATTTTCATTTCTTTGTATTGTTCAGTTATGCGGTGTAGTTGTATTTTGTCCCCTGCGTGGGCATGAGTTGTATTTGAGTTGTATGTATTTGTGGAAAGACCAAATCGGTCTACTGAGTCATTGTAGCCTTGAAGGCATTGTCGAGATGTTAAACGTTGTTACCAGCCTGGTAGATCCTCGAGGAGAGGGTCTACGACGTGTAATATCCCTGAGTGGATTGGGGGTGTTACAAGACGAGTATTAGAAAAACACTAAATATGTGGGCCATACTATTTTTTATCCTAACACAACAGTTCTAAAAATACGTGTCGGGACGGAGGGAGTAATAAATAGTGACGCCACAAGGGCTAAACGAAGCTTTTCTTTTTGGGAAGAATTAACTAGGGGTGTTAAAAAATATCCGATATCCGATACGAAATATCCGAAAATCCGAAGTTCCGGATATCTGAAGTTCAGATATCCGAAACTTCGGATTCGGATATCGGATAGTACTTTTCAGAAAATCGGATATTCGGATATCCGAATTATCCGAAAAATCATAAAAATTTTATTTTTATATTTTAAATAATAGAAGGTATTCGGATATTCGGATATCCGATATTTTCGGATATTCGGATATCCGATATCCAAATCCGAATATTTTGTTCGAATATAAGAATATCTAAATATAATTCTTATTTTTTTTCTAGATATCGGATATCAAAATCTACTATCCAAATTTTTGGATATCCGACATTCCGGATATCCGATTTTGAACACCCCAAGAATTAACAATAACAAAGGCACATGTGAACCTAACAATAACAAAGACACATGTGAACATCTCTCTGCAATACTCGACTCTCGAGTGATGGCGCAAGGCTCTCTTCAGAACCTCGGGGTAGCCGAGTTGGCTGAGCTTCAAGCAACCATGCAAGCTATTGAATTTGCCTGCAACTCTATTCAGGTTGTTTGAACCGATTTATAAGCATTTTCAAAACCATTTGACGTATGAATTACGCTACTGTTCATTGTTGCAAACCTTCTCTTATTCTTGAGTGATTAAATCGGATGACCTAGAAAAGCCTAAACCAATATTGTAAATTATCTGCTCGAGTGAACTTGGTTCAGGTAAATTCTGTTTTATCGCATTTGGGGTTGCCTGTTTATCTTGTTGGATTCTCGGTGTATGACAGTATGATGATCGTATGAATGTAAACATGTTCCATAAACTGACACGATTGCTTCGACTTTGGCGGAACAGGGTAGCTTGTATGAAATTGGTGCAGGGAGTTGCGTCTGTCAGATGTTTTAAAAAGTTCCTCTTGCCCCATTTTTGTGATTCAATAATATCCGTCATAATTTAAGTTGCTTGGTGAATGACCACCAGTTTCTCGGATTTTTTGTTTTTAATGAACTGGTGAAGAATGGGCTGTCGTATCATACCTGTGTAGGTTTAACAATAATTACTAGTTCAAGTTCTGCTATTTGCATAATTTCGCACTGCCATCCTTTTCGGAATTAATTCCCTTCAAGTCTCATGATGTTCTTTTAGGTCATCCGTGGAAGCATGCTTTGATGATTGTCACTTATTAGCATAGGCTAAGTCTTCTATCGACCATATCACCACTATATCTGATTGCCAATTTTGATGGCACTGATAAAGATATGGTCGCTAAAAATAGGAGACAGTGTGTCACATGTGTTATGTTGAAGTTTTATGTGAATCTGACTCTTGAACTAGATTGATTAAAGATTTGGTACACGTCAAGAATTTTACAAGTCATTCTTCATCAGTAAATGAAGTAATGAACTACCAGTAGTTGTAAGGTTAAGAGTGTCTTAGTTTTTTTTTTTTTTTTTCATGTCATACTTGCACGTTTTGATGACTCAAGTCATGTTAATTTAAATTATATATTTTCTTCATGATGGTACATAACCTGAAATAAATGCTCAAAACTAAACAGGTGTATGTCAATCCTGCTGCTGCTGAAGCAACCTTATCATCATTAAGCCAGTCTCCCCGCCCATACCAGACATGTCAATTCATTCTAGGTATCTTTGTGCTTACGAATGATGCAGTTTGAATTTCCTTCACGCAACAAGTTGTTTAGGATAACCTAATATATCTATGTTCTGTGACCAACTTCTAAGTGGTGTGTAGACTTACTCTCAAAATCAATGTTTGAAAAGGCGAAGGCGTAAGCCTAGGCGTTGGCCTGCCAAAAAGCGAGGCGTAAGCCTTGAGGCGCCGAGGCGTAAGCACTACGTGCTTTTTTTTCAAGTATAGAATAACACCTAAATAATAATCCCTTAATCAAATAAACTTCAAATACGTAATCATACAACTTAAGCAACATATATAAAGTTTAAAAACATAAAAAATTCAACCAAAACAAAATGAAATAATTTAAGTTCAACGATACAAGCCACAAGTTCAACATGAAAGAAAATAAGTTCAACAATAAATGACTAAGTGACATCTTAATCATCAGATTCAAAGGATTCACATCGAAAATTGACACCCTCAAACTCCTCGGAATTCATTCCTTCCCCACCAAGTTCCCTTTTTTTTTATTTTTTTTCCTTAGTTTACTGCTGAAAGGGCGGGATAATAGGTAGGTAGGGTACATTTTTTTTTCCTTACCTAACTGGCGGCGGCGGGATAGTGCAGATAACATTTTTTTTCCTTAGTTTATTGCTGAAGGGGCGGGATAAAAGGTAGGTAGGGTTTCATTTTTTTTTTCCTTACCTAACTGGCGGCGAGATAAAAGGATGCGTTTTTCTTTTTTTTTTTTTTTTTATTTTCCGTCAACCCTGAAACGACATCGTTTGACGCGATTTATTTTGTTAAAAAAAAAAACACGGACTGCGTCCGCTTTCTGCAGAAAGCGCTGAAGGCGCACACGATGCCTCAGAAGCGTGCGCCCTGTCCAAAAAGCGGCCGCCTTTTGTGTTCCTCGCAGATCGCCGGACGCCTAGAAGCGTTTCCGGCGAAAGGCGCTCCGAGGCGCGCTTCAAGGCGCGCTGAGCGCCGCCTTTTCAAACACTGCTCAAAATAAATACATTCCAACAGCAATTCATTGTTTTGACTATGCTTTTTCTGTCCCTCTCTCTTTCTCTATGTGACAAACAGGTATCTTGTTGAAACATATTTAGCAAATTTATATTAACCGAGGAAAGTTATGTTCAGGTTCAACTCCTGTTGTGATTTATGGTATATGTGAAAAATCATCAAAAATAAAAATGACCTCAACTGGCAATCTACCTTACAGGAAACAGAATTTGGAAATGCCTAGTATTAAGGTACTCTTATGCCAATTTACTTCTTGGCCTTATTCAATGGCCGGAGGTGTACAATATGTGCTAGGAGATGACATTTTCCTTTTTTTTCTTACTTATCTGATACCTTGGTGGAGCATTTATTTATAATTGAGCGGACTGGTTGCTGAATGGGAGATATCCTTCATATGTTGAATTTATTTGGTCACTGTTGGAGGTATTTCTGTGTGCCTTTTCTTTCCAGGACACTTACCTGTCGAACTTTAGCTATCATGGCTAGACTTCTGCCTGTATATTTATTTAGCTTCATTAAGGAAAACATACACATGTTTTCATTGAGGCTGTCAATGCTGCATTTTGTCAATCTCCCTTATCATACTCAAAGATTTTGGAAATGTATACCAACTATTGCTGGTAATGATTTTCTTGCTTGTATGAATTTCTACATATTCTCCTATTTGCTGTGATGGGTTTAAATTTTGTCTAGGCTACTTTTTCCACGAAAAATGCATATTAATAATCTAATATGCACAGATGCTGAGGAATGTTTCTTTACATGCTGTTTTTATGGTCACGCGGAAGTGCGAATCTAAATTTGCTCTTTAGCCAAATTAGATTCTGAAACTAGTATCTTTCACTAAATCAAGATAAAGCAACATGGTTTCTTATTTAAAGTAACTTGAATTTTTCAGAGAACTCTCGATCTGCAAATGCAAGATTTCAGGCTGCTGGAGCAATTAGAGATGCAGCTATACGAGATTGGGCATTCCTCGAGCCCGCCAACAGGAGTGGGTTGATCAGGTAACATCACAGGTTGAGTTCGATTTACTAGCACGAGTAGCGGTTGCATAAAATAATCTGGGATATATTTGTCGTGGTTGTGGAAAGTGTAAACTGGAACCAATGAGGCAGGTTCGAGGCATAAGCCTCATCATGAAAGCTCAAAATTTAAATTTAAGGATATCGAGACATTTTAAGTGATTCTCCAAAGTAAATAACAGAAGTAAAGACAAAAACACACTTAAACCAACTAGTGATTACTCGGATGGACTTCAAGTGGTTGATACTATCCCACCAGGACCAGAACTTCTTGTTCAGAGGGCGAATCCATTAATTTGGAATAACTATTAACGCCTTTTGGACGAGACTCAGTCTTCGATCTACCTAATAAGGGCGTCTCATTCAGGTGCAGAAACAGCTTCTTCTCGACATAGGAGATTCGTGAACAAGCCCATCTAAGAGTGAGACTGTTCGGGAAACATGGTCACAGCCCGATGAAGAAATTCAAATTGAAAGCGGACCAATCCATCATAGAACCAACCTGAAAGCTATGAAAGGAAGTCTAGGCTAAAGCTTTTCGAACCTCCCTCTTCTGCCGCTTATCGCCAATACCCCTTGAAAACCTATGGAACTTAATTTCCATTCACATACTTTGATTCAGATCCATCCATTTTGCATTTTCCCGGGTTTTTGTAGCTCAAGGATATTCTTTCCGAAGAGCGCCTTCGGATCAGACTTTTTGCGTTCTATATACCTTCTTTCCCTTGCTAGATCTTGCTCTCGGGGGAAGAAGACGGAAAGGCCTAACATGCTAACACCTTCTTCCTGAAATGAAAACATATGGGAGCTTATTCTCGTCATCCCATGGGTTCTAAGGCTGCTTTGTTGTTAGTCAGTCAAATGCTAATTATTTCCAAATGGGTGCTAAGGCTGCTTTGTTACAAAAGATATAATTATTGGCTTTGTCCACTATGTATGAGAATTTTAATCTCTAAAATTTAGAAATCAATTCAATGTGAAAGTTTTTCTCTTTTATTTTTCTGCAAAAACCGTATGCTGCATCAAACCTTTTTTTCTTTTCAATTTAGTCAGCTTCGTTGTTATACTTATAACTATTAGAAGCTCTATTGACTTCTAAGAACTTACCTTTTCATATTTATATGGGCTTAAATGGATCATGTGGGAGGATTTGAAGGGTTAGTTGGGTAAGTAAAAGTTTCACGCCTCAAGGCATGTGCTTCCCAAAATAATAACAATCATATGGGCCTCGAATCCTTCAATATTGGCTGCAATTTGATGCGGGCCTCGAGGCATAGGCCTTGAACGGTTTTTAAAACAATGATATTTGTCATGGGTATAACGAGTTCGGAAACTTGTTTGTTTCTTTTGATTAGAAAACTGGAGACTAGCTCTTTCTGGTACTAGTTGAGTTTCCTTTTTATCTTCCGCGAATATCATTATCCACTGATTATGACTTCTATGTAACTTTAGTAAAATATTTGTTGTAGAAAAAGAGACAAAATACTGCCATTGTTGACCAATCAAATCGATTTCTCCGCGCCACCTTCTGTGAAGTACCTGTTATGTTGCTTTAGATCAATATAGATGGCGTATATCAAAACATAGAGAAAGTAATTAAATACAATCACTGAGTCTGACTTTTTACTGTAATCATGCAAACATGCAAATAGTATGGTGGGCTGGATTGATATTCTACATCTAGATGGCTGTATGTTGTTTTTTAAATAGTTTTTACATGCTTGGGCATAGTCATAGATAAAAATGCAAATATTACAGTGATGAAGACTTCTATGGGTCTTTTCCATTTGAGGAACAAGGCTTCACTTAGATACCGTCCCTTCTTAGTTTTTAAGGCCAAAAGCTCTTCATACTGAATAGAAAAGCAAAAGCTCTTAATCTTTTGTGTAACATTCTAGTTTTCCGTAGCTCAATAATAATAAAGACTTTTGATTTTATAAAAATCTAAACAAGGGGCCAGGAGATTTTAATTGAAGAAGTACAATAACTATTCCATTAATAATTGAATTAGAGCGGAAGCGTAAGTGAAAATAAGACATTTGTTTAAAAAAATATTTATTCATGACTCAAGCAAATCAAGTGGAGCAAATTGAAAGTGATTGAAGACAAATGACTATCACCGGATTTGGGAATCCTGGAGATTGAACTTTCTTTAGAAGACTGCATCTTTCCTTTAATTTTGAAATATTGTATTTCCGTTTTTAGTTATTCCCGATCTAGTTTGTAAAGCCTATTTTAAGGCTGGGGAAATAATGAGAAGGGATGCAAGTTTGAAGCAAGAAAGAAGTAGTATATTTTTCTGGAGTTGAAGAGTCATCCTAATCAGCTCATTATTGCTTCACTAAATGCTTCATTATTGCTTCCTTAATGGTCTTTAATTGTCCTTTAATTGTTTTCCAGCTTTTGGGTTTTCTTTGGTCTTTTCATTTTCCAAGAGTTATTTTTGTCTTGTTTTTTTTAGCCCTATATAAGGAGCTCCAAGTTGTAGCAGAAAATTATCTTTTGAATAATAAACTTACAAAGCTTGAAGCTGTTTTGAGTGTTCATACACGAAAGGAGTCGATTCTTGATTGTTATTAGTGTCATGCTTTTGCTTTATCACTAGTATCATCAACCTTCGCAGATTTGGTTAATCTTGGTGGTGTTTAATTACTTTATCCTTGATCTAATCAGATTGTGATCTTTACCCTAAGTCGTATTCCTCTTATTTCTCTTTTACCCACCAACCTACACATCAATTGGTATTGGAGACAACCCAGGTTGTCCTCGGTTGTGTTCTCATCATTTTATCATTTTTCTAGTTTCTTCACTCCCAAAACATCATGGCATTTCCTCATGGTATGACCGCAGAAGAAGCTAAAAATTTCAGACGTGATAGACTGATTGAAGAACTCCAAAAAACTACTGAACTCACAACTCAACAGCTTGCAAGTCTGCTGTATGAAAAACCACGACGGGGCAATCGAAAGCATCAAGAAGATTATGCTAGTGGTGATTCAACCGACCCTAGCCATTATAGTTCAAATGAATCTGGTCAGTCTTTCGAAGAAGGATTAGAGATGTCAAAGCAAATGCTCCAGAGTTCCATGGAGGATCAAACCCGGATGATTTTATTGAATGGTTGAATGAAATCGGGAACCTTTTCGATGTCAAGGGGTATTCTGATGAAAAAAGTTACAAAGTTTCTGTTCTGAAACTTAAGAAGTATGCCCGTTATGGTGGGAGAACGTGAAAGCCAAGCGAGAACGAAGTGGCAAGTCTAAGATCCAGTCTTGGAGAAAACTCAAGAAACTACTCAAGAAGAGATTCCTTCCAGATTCTTACAAGCAAGACCTCTACATCAAGATAACCAACTTAAAGCAAGGTAATCTTGGTATTGGTGAATACACTCGTGAATTTGAACAACTGGTGCTACCTAGTGGAATTCAGGAGAAACCAGAACAAACTATGGCTCGTTATGTTGGCGGGTTGAACCATGATATTGCTGAGAAACTTGATACTCGTCTTTTGAGGAGGTTTGCAAGTTAGCTTCTGCGATTGAGAAGCGTGCTAACAATAAGAAGGCAGAAAAGGCAACTCCTAAGTCGTTCTCAAGGTATAACAATTCATTCCAGAATCCTTTTCATAAAGAAAGTTCTTCAAATGGTGAAAGCTCTAAGCAAGACAAGGGTAAAGGTCCTGCTAATCCATCAAAGAAGAAGTGCTTCAAATGCCCAGGATTTAGGGCACTTTCAAGCTGAATGTCCTAACCGGCGAGTCATGTCTTTGAAAGAAGTTGAAGAGGTTAACGTTGTAGAAGATGGAGAAGACGAGATGCCAATCTATGATGAGGAATTTTACTTTGAAGAGAGGGTTAAACCTGATGAAGGAGAGCTTCTGGTGATACGAAGAGCCCTCCATGGAAAAGAGGTGGGTCCTAATGATGAACAAAGAGAGCAAATATTCCACTCCAGGTGTACGATCAAAGGGAAGATATGCAGCCTTATTATTGATAGGGTAGCTGTACAAATGTTTCATCTACAACTCTTATCAATAAACTCAGCATTCCGACCTCATCTCACCCGAATCCGTACAAGCTTCAATGGCTAAATCAGGGAAGCAACATGAAAGTAACCAAACAGGCCCTACTCTCATTTTCTATTGGTAAGTCTTATTAAGATCAGTTTCTTTGTGATGTTATACTTCTGGATGCTTGTCATATGTTGCTTGCAAGACCTTGGCAATATTTGCATGATGGTTATCAGAATACCTACTCTACATGAATAAGAAGTAGGTAATCCTCGAGCCGCTACCATCTACCTCACCACATGAACAAAAAGAACCACGGTTGGTTACTCAAGTTGACAAACAATTATTAGTGAATGAAGCACGAATAGAGAAAGCTATATGCAAGGGTTAACCTGTTTATGTTTTGTTGCTAGTTGGAAACATGTTTGATGATGTTAAAACTCCTTTGCACGCTGCTGTCCATCCACTTCTGGAAGAATTCAAAGATGTTTTTCCCTCTGATTTACCTCCAGAATTACCTCCACTTAGAGGTGTTGAGCATCATACCGACCTGATCCCAGGGGCACCCCTCCCTAACAAACTAGCCTACCGATGTGATCCCGAAAAGACTCGAGAGCTGCAACGTCAAGTCCAAGAACTCATTGACCGTGGCTACGTGCGTGAAAGCATGAGTCCTTGTTCTGTTCCAGCTTGTTAGTTCCAAAAAAAGATGGGACCATGAGAATGTGTGTTGATAGTAGAGCCATCAACAACATCGCGGTCAAGTATCACTATTCTATTCCATGATTAATGGCATGCTTGACGAACTACATGGTTCAACTGTGTTCTCGAAAATTGATTTTCGAAGTGGCTATCACCAAATCAAAATGCGTGAAGGAGATGAATGGAAAACTGTGTTCAAAACAAAAAGTGGGTTGTATGAATGGTTGGTAATGCCATTCAGACTTTCCAATGCTCCTAGTACGTTCATGAGGCTGATGAATGATGTTCTTAGACCTTTTCTTGGTGAATTCATTGTTGTATATTTTGATGATATACTTGTGTACAACAAAAGTGTAGAAGAACACAGTCAACATTTGAGAATAGTATTTGAAGTGCTGGGAAGTCAGAAACTCTATGGGAAGTTGGAGAAGTGTGAATTATTTCCTCCAAAAGTGATCTTTCTTGGTTATGTTATTTCTAAAGATGGAATTTCAGTGGATGAATCAAAGGTGGCAGCACTCAAATCATGGCCGGTACCTACGAGTGCAACAGAGGTAAGGAGTTTCCATGGCCTTGCTTCATTTTACAGGAAGTTTGTCAAGAATTTCAGCACTGTTGTTGCACCTCTCACGGAATGTATCAAACAAGGCTCTTTCAAATGGACTCAGTCTGCCCGAAATGTCTTCGAGAAGATCAAAGAATGTTTGTGCACGTCACCTATCTTGGCCCTCCCAGATTTCAGCTAATTGTTTGAAGTTGAATGTGACGCAAGTGGAGTTGACATTGGGGCTATTTTGCTACAAAATAAACGACCTATAGCCGATTTCAATGAGAAATTGAATGGATCAAAGAAGAACTACAACACATGTGACAAGGAGTTCTATGCAATTGTACGTGCCCTAGATCATTGGAGTCATTACTTGAGGCCAAAAGAGTTTGTTCTACATTCTGATCAGAGGCATGTAAAATGGGTAGAATTTCTCTAATCGTTTATCTTTGTTACAGGAAGTTCTAACATTGTTGCAGATGCCCTCTCAAGGAGATATGCCATGCTTACTGTTCTTGGGGCAAGAGTGCTAGACTTTTCTTTCATTAAAGAATTTTACATAGATGATCCAGGTTTTTCTAAAGTTACTCAAGACTGCAAAGAACGATCTTTGGTTCTTATTTCATCCAAGATGGGTTTCTTTTCAAGAACAACAAACTTTGCATTCCTAAGGGATCCATAAGGGAGTTACTAATTAGAGAGGCACATAGAGGAGGATTGGCAGGTCATTTTGGCATCAACACAACCCTTGGTGTATTGCAAGAACATTTCTACTGGCCACACATGGAAGGTGATGTTACTACTCTTATTGCTAGATGTGCAACATGTCATCAAGCTAAAAGCAAGTTTCATCAAGGCTTATATACCCCTTTACCTGTCCCTACTCAACCATGCGAAGATATTTCTATGGACTTTATTGTGGCTTTGCCTCGTACGCAACGTAAGATGCTGTCATGGTTGTGGTGGATCGTTTCTCCAAAATGGCACACTTTGTTCCGTGTCACAAAACAGATGATGCCATTCATGTTGCTGATTTATATTTTAAAGAAATTGTACGTCTTCATGGAGTCTTAAAACCATAGTTTTTGATAAAGATGTAAAGTTCTTGAGCTACTTCTCGAAATCATTATGGAAGTTATTGGGCACAAAGTTACTGTTCAGCACTGCCAATCATCTGCAAACGGATGGACAAACAGAGGTAACCAATCGAACACTCACAACCTTGCTAAGAAGTAGGGTGAGCAAGTCCTTGAAAGATTGGGATATCAAACTTTCCTTTACTGAGTTTGCTTATAACACATCTCCAACTTATGCTACTTGATGCACACAGTTTGAAGTGAACTATGGAGTGAATCCTCTCACCCCTATTGATCTGGTACAACTGCCTAAGGGTAGTGAAGCTCACTTTGAGGCATCAACGAGCCAAAGAAATGAAATAGATTCATGAACAAGTCAAAGCAAAGATTGAGCATGTCAACGACTTATACAAGAAAAAGGCCAACAAACATCGCAAGAAGGCTCTCTTTGAACCTAGAGATCTCGTATGGTTGCACCTAAGGAAGGAAAGATTTCCTTCAACGAGGAAAAAACAAGCTAAAGACGAGGAGATGGACCATATAAGGTGTTGGAAAGAATTGGAGATAATGCCTACAAACTGGATTACCACGGGATACAAACATATCAACAACTTTCGATGTTGGAGATCTCTCTCCTTATCTTGAACATGGCCTGCTGGAAGATTTGAGGGCAAATCCTTCCCAACCAGAGGAGGTTGATGCAGGGGCATCCATGTCATTTTCAGCTAATACAAAGTCAGCCCATTTCATGACTCCAGCTCACCTTGAGCCTGATTTAGAGTCTTATTTTGGGTTCAAAACACTTAAAGAGAGAAGTATAATTTTTTGGCAGCCCAAAGGAATTGAAGAATCATCCTAATCAGCTCATTATTGCTTCACTAAATGCTTCATTATTGCGTCCTTAATGATCTTTAATTGTCCTTTAAATGTATTCCAACTTTTGGGTTTTCTTTAGTCTTTTCATTTTCCAAGAGTTATGTTTGTTTTGTTTTTTTTCAGCCCTATATAAGGAGTTCCAAGTTGTAGCAGAAAATTATCTTTTGAATAATAAACTTACAAAGCTTGTGAAACTGTTTTGAGTGTTCATACGCAAAAGGAGTCGATTCTTGATTGTTATTAGTGTGGTGCTGTTGCTTTATCACTAGTATCATCAACCTTCGCCAATTTGATTAATCTTGGTGGTGTTTAATTATTTTATCCTTGATCTAATCAGATTGTCATCTTTAGCCTAAGTCGTATTCCTCTTATTTCTCTTTTGCCCACCCACCTAAGCATGACCCTCTATTTTCAGAATTTGAAATACGACTTTTTGAAAAAAAAAAATTCAAAACGGCGGTTGATAAAAACCATCAACCGTTACCGAACCGCTTAAACCGGTTCACGGTTATGGTTTTGAACCGAACGGCGGTAAACGGTTTAACCAGACCCGTGGTCAACGATTCAGAACTGCCGGTTCAGCCGATTGACCGAACAGGTAAACACCTCTACTGGTGGGGAATGGTGCTTCAATTTGTGCGTTTAGGAGTGCTTGCAAAGAAATGCTATATATGTACTAATCATGTGTTAGCTGAAGTCTTCCTTATTGGTATATTTTATCATAGTCCTCACTGACCATTGTTTTAATTTATGCAGTTTCTGTTTATGCTTTATCATGAAAAATGCTAGGTCACCCGAGGGTTATGTCCTAGTGAAGGTTGCATCAGTGGCTGCTCAATTGCTGAAAAGAGGCTGGTAAGTTTCAGTTCATCTTAAAATATGGGGCATTTTTTCAATTTAAGACATGGTATGAATAATATTAAAACAAATGTGGTTGAAGAAGCAGGCGAATGCACGTTCAGAGTAACAATTTCCTCTCTGTATAATAATCTCAACAAGTCCTAAGGTATAGTCCAATGTGATATTTTGATACGCTCAAGTACAAAAACTAGAGGAGTTCTTAATGTAAAGGTGATGGTTTGCCCGAAAACTGAGGCCTGTGGCGGCATTATTATGTAGGATCGTCACTATTGCCATACTTTGGTGAAATGAATCTGATGACAGACAATGCTTCAATTTACTGGATGTCCCATAGATTTTTTCGTGTGTAGAGATGTTCGTATCCTCTCTAAGGATTCTACTAATATGCAAATAAAAATATAGAAAGAAATGGTTTTAAATCTATTTGCTTTCCCCTGGCAACCAGTTACTGTTTATGAAAGTGGAAAGTTTTGAAGCGACTCTTGTGATATCTTGTAGAGACTGAGAATTTCTACTTGGGTTAATTATGTACTCCTGATCCTTCGTGAGGTTTGGCTTATTACAAGGATTGAAATTTAACATCTTCAGCTCTCTTAACATTCTTTTCTACTCTCTGCCATTGCAGAATATAGTGACATCATACAAAATTATGGAGGAGATGCATTATTTTGCTATTGGAATTGTTTATGCAATATTTTGAGATAAAAATGTACTTTATTCTAAGGTTACAGAGTGGGCATATGTAACTTCATTATAAGAATTGGTTTACTATATTTTGGTTCATTAATAATATCATTTTACTGTATTTGTGGGCGATTTATCTTCCCATCCTCCTTTTTCAGTTTCTCAAAAGAAAAGTGGAAGATTTATAAAAATTCTTCCTAATATTTCTTCTTCTTCCAGCCCTAAAGCGTTCTGCGGTACTTTCAGTAAAAATAAAAATGTACTCCCTCCGTCCCTTAATACAAGTCATGTTTCAAAATTACACAAATATTAAATTAATGTAATTAATAAGGGAAAATATGGAATTAGTTAATTATCATTACCGTCCCTTAATACTAGTCCTGTTTCAAAATTACACAAATATTAAGAGAACTTAATGATAATGAACTAATTCCATATTTTCCCTTATTAATTATATTAATTTAATAAACCAGCTATATTAATTAATGTGTTTGTATATGTTGAAGTTGAAGTGCCCATAATAAATTAAGGGTATTCTTGGAATTTTTTTTACAAATTTGCATGGAAAATAGAAAATGATATGTATTATGGGCCAAATTTTATTTCCAAACAGGACTAGTATTAAGGGACGGAGTGAGTATTACTTTTCAAAATTATTGCATTAAAGTACAAACTTACTGAATTTTTAATTGAAGTAACATCATTTTATATATATAAATAAAGTTAACCAATTATAATCATTATTCGTCACTTACTATTACCTGAATAAATAACTAATTTTTTCCTCTTTTGTAGATCAACCGAATTATTTAGAAATTAGATGCATGTTCAAATTTACAAAATTAAAATTCATTCAAGTCTTATGCTACTCAGACTCGGGTACACGTGTCGGGATGGGGTATGTGTCCAAGTGTTTGATTCGGCTATTTCATGAGAAATTTCCTTGATTTTGGCACAAAAATGAAGTGTCGAAGCATCATACCCATGTCGGACTGTCAATGATCTGACATGGATACTTGAGGTGAAATGCAGAGTCCGATTAACACAGGTTGAAGTATGAGTTACATTTAAAGTCCTTAGTTGCCAATAAAATAGTTGGAAATTTTGAAATTAAAAAGTTTCCATCTTTCCACCATAGTAGTCAATAGCGGCCGCTACGGCCGCTATAGCGGTTAGCGACGCGAAGCGGCCACCTATCGCTACCGACCGCTTTTCGCTAGGTGTTTATGAGTAGCGGCCGCGAACCGCCGCTATTAGCGCTATCTCGGTTTAGCGATGGCGGCCTTAGCGGCCGCTAATTTTTTTTTTAAAAAAAATAATAAAGGGCTCAGCCCTAGTTACCCTCCCGACTGGCTCCCCCGTTTCTTTTTTTCTTTTTTTCTTTTTTTTTTTAAATAATAAAAACCCAGCCCTAATTAACCCTCCGACTCCCCGTTTCTTTTTCTTTCTTTTCATTCCTACGTATTTTCCTCCTGCGCCGACCTCCAGACTCCAGTTCACTCATCTTTCTGTTTTTCATTTTTTTACCTTAGCATTCTGTTTTTTATTTTTTTATTTTTTTTATTTTGCAGGTAGTTTTTTGCAAGTCTTTTTTTCTTGTTTTTTTTTTAGTTTAGATTCCAGATATTGACGAATCCGACTCCGATGATGATGACTTTGGCATCAATATTTTAGATGTTTAAATTTAATTGGACATTTGAACTAGACTTTGTTTGCTCTCAATGTTTTTTATTCTAGTAATCGATTTCCATTTGACATTTCATCTTTGATGACGATTAGTGAACTAGACTTTGTTTTCATTTTAATGAATTTAGTTATTGTCTTGTTTTAAATATATATATATGTGACGCGTTCTATGCAGTACCAATATTAGATGCAGTACTTTATAGTTGTAATTTATGCATGAGTTTTGTACTAATTATGCATGAAATATATGCATTTCGTGCATCAAAATTTCAATGCATTAAAATAAGCAATATATTTGATGCATATAATCCAATATTTTAATGCATCGATATTTTGATGCATATATTGCTTATTTTAATGCATTGAAATTTTGATGCACGAAATGCATATATTTCATGCATAATTAGTACAAAACTCATGCATAAATTACAACGGTAAAGTACTGCATCTAATATTAGTACTGCATAGAACGCGCCACTATATATATATATATTTATATATGTCACTTTTTTACAAACTTGTTGCTATATTTGAATTTAGCGGCCGCTATTGTACCGCTATCGCTATATAGCTAAACGGGCACGTGACCGCTACGGGCCGCTAATGGCCATTGACTACTATGCTTTCCACCGGTCCTTTACCTTAGCACTATAGCCTTAACCCACACCATCCAGGCACCACAGTTTTCCATCCAGCTCCGTCGCACATGCTCACCTAGTTTTTCTGCCTAACCACAGGCACCTTCGTAGTCAAATACTCCCAGCCAACGCTTTCCCACAACTTGTAAATGAGTCAAGCTACCCGCCCGATGACCCGGCTCGAACACCCGATCCGATGGACCATCCGATTCCTTAACAAGCCGTTCCTGGGTATGACTTGCTACCTGATAGTGAAATCGAGTATACCCGGTCCTCCCGGTAAATACCCGATTTATTTCTTAAGTTGATTGAACTCCAAGTATTAATGGTCCTAATCCACCCGGTTTGTTTCTTAAGTGGGTTGCGTGTACACCACTGAAAGCTAAGCCCTAAGCAACTATACTTAACCTAAGTCTTAAGCATATAACACACAATTCAATAAATACTCGGTACCGCCCGACAACCTGTTTCAAATACCCGATCTGGTACCCGCCCGATTCCATAACGAGCCGGTCCCGGTCCTAACGTTACTACCCAATTCCTTAAAGGGTTCGCCCGATGCCTGATGTGACATTATAGCAAGCATAACCGGGATGGCGATACCCGACTCAGCCCGATCGATTAAGAGCACTACGCACAACACTTTCCCGTAACCCGTATAACAAACATTCGTTCAGTTAATCTCCCATCACCATGTCTATGGCCAGCACCACCAACTCCCTCTCCTATTCCAAAATAACCGGCCCCTTGCCCAAATTGTTGATGTTGACATCGTTGCAGAATTTATTATATTGAAAATATTTGTATAAAAATGGTTACCCACAGCCTCATGGTAGAGGAGTAAACCAACAATCAGGTGACATCAGCTTAGGTGATGGTGGTTGTATATTGGCTTTGTAAAATCAAGGAGTTAAGATGTAGATTAGTTGCCAACAAGAGGGGTGGAATTCGGACTTGGCTCATAGGACGAGAATCAAATTTTGTTGATCGTTTTTTCTCTACACCTTTTGACTTCAACACGATATGATTTGGATCGTCTTGCAACATGTGCAGTGGGATGGTCATCGTTTCGATAACAATGGCAGTGGGTGATGCAGGTGGTTGGAGATTAGGTGATAGGTTGAAGATGAACAATTGTGATTTTCTGTTTAATAGATATTAGCTAAGAAGCACGGGTACGCCAAACACAGGGAGTATTTGTTTTGGGGACAGATACGTCTTGGTACATTAAGAATTACCTTGACTGACTTTTGGGTACCTGAGCTAAAAACCCCTCTCTCTCTCTCCCTCCATCCCTCTCTCTCTCACGCAATCCACAACCGCACGACACAATTGGATTTCTCAATCTCAAGCTCGACCTCCCTCTCTTGCAATCCCTACTATCACTTGTCACCGGGTGACGCGGCTCTGATGCCCTACTTCTCTGCTCCTCCCGTGGCTGCTTCTCCTATCCTTTCTAGGTGATTTCTGCGCAACCTCAATCTCCTTTGTTTAACGCAGGGGCGTTAGTGAGCCCAAATGGAATCACGAGAAACTCGTAGCGTCCTTCATGAGTCCGGAAAGTGGTTTTAGAAACATCCTCCTCTTTAACCCGAATTTGATGGTACCCTGACTTCAAGTCTAACTTCGAGAATATCCTTGATCCATGGAGCTCATCAAAGAGTTCATCTATTATCGGAATATGATATTTATTTGGCATTATAACTCAGTTGAGGGCTCGATAATCAACGCAGAATCGCCAAGACCCATCTTTCTTCTTGACTAACAAAACCTGGCTGGAGAAAGGGCTTATGGATGGCCTAATAATTCCAGCGGTGACATGTCTTGAATTAGTTTTTCGATCTCATCTTTTTGGCTTTGAGGGTAGCAATATGGACGCACTGAAAATGGGTCATGGCCTTGTTTGAGAACAATGACGTGCTCCCTTTCTCTCTTAGGTGGTAATCCCTCTGGTAAATGAAAAACTTGTTGATACCTTTTAATAGTTGGTTGAAGATATGGGGGTACTGGTAACTCTGATTCTGCTCCAGCCTCATCATCTGCCTAGAGGTGCCCATCGCCGGGTCCGGGCCCGGGTCGGGGTCGGACCCGTCGGGTCGACGGGTCGGCCGGCCAGGACCCTCACCTCACCCGTACATATGGAATGTACCGGTTGGCTGGTTGACGGGTTGGCCATGGGTCCGGGTCCGACCCGTGATTTTTTTATAAAAAGTGTTTATAAAATTTTATTTATTATCATTTTATACACGAAAAAATAACTATAACGAACAAGGAAATCATTGAAAAAAATGAGCTTGTATTTAATTTTAAGTTTTCACTTAAAATTAAATTGCCTACGTATCCTCGTGAGGAATCAAAGCTCCACGTAGTTCTTTTAATTAAGAAAAATAAAAAAAGTGGCCTTGTATTTAATTTTAAGTTTTCACTTAAAATTAAATTGCCTACGTATCCTTGTGAGGAATCAAATTCCTACGTAGTTCTTTTTACTTACCTGACTTACCTTACTTACCTTTTGTCGAAGTCGATGTCGTCATCATCTTGATCGTCGGTTTGACTCATTTGACTACACTCTCCTTCAGTAGTGCCTTCTTGATAGGCGTCTTGGTCTGCTAATAGATCATCCCACTTATTTTCTTGATCTCGTAACTCGGTTTTTGTTGCGTCTTTAAGCATCATTTGAGCGTCGAGATCTTTTGGCGTCATTCGAGATCTCCGCTCGTCCAACATATAGTCTCCTTCACTAAAATCACTCTCAACGGTGACTGTGGATGCGGGCACTGCAAGAATTTCTTGTGCCATAATGGAAAGTATGGGAAATTCGGTTCCCCTTCTTTTCCACCAATCCAACAGATCAAATGTGTAACTGCATTGTCATCCTCCGGCACAAAACTAGTTGCATAGTATCAACTAAGGTCATTTATTTGACCGACGTTACTACCCCCTATTTCTTGCTATATTATAGAGTTGTTGTTGAAATGGGTTAGTGTGAGCTCTCTGGAATTCCATGTTAAATGTATTTGTAGTCTTAGTTCTTGTTTTTTTGAGTTTGAATCCTATCTCCATATTTAGCTAAATATTCAGCAGAAACAGTTTCACAACTATTTTTTAAATCAATTTTTACTTGTTCAACATCAGGAATAATGGATAATTTGAAACAAAGTTTGACTTTCAACACTATCCACAATATTAGGAAAACCCAAATTTTTAAGAATATTATAATAAATTTCAAGTAATTGTTGTACTTGAGCTAAATTCAAATCGGGAGATAAAACAGCACTAATCAAGAAAATATCATGAATACGATTAAAGTACTTTAGCCATTTTAAACACATATTGTAAATAACATTCCCCAATCTTTCGGATTTACTACAAGCATCCATTTCGGATACAATAAAACAACAATGAAATAAAACTTTAGGTGACGTGGGATAATAACAACCACTTAAATCTTTAGTTGCATTTTCAAAAACTTTAATAGTTTTATTATAGGCATGTTGCATCCTATATTCCCAACCCGTACTATCCGCGAAATTAAAAGGTAAAGATTCTTGTGCACATAATTTTGCCATTTGTTCTCTAGCAATTTTTTCATTATATTTGTAAAGTTGAGATTCAGACATACCTTGAATGCCGGTTGGGCCGGCTCCAGTAGAAGGTTGGAAGTTGAGTTGACTTTGCGACTTTTGATCTCCGTGGATCGAGGCATGGTTATTCTCAAAATGCCTTCTAAAATTTCCATATTCACCCCCAGCTTTATACGAATATTCTTTGCTGCAGTAGTTGCAAAAAACCTTCATCGAACCATCCACCATTTTTTTCCTTCTTAAAGTGTTTTGAAAAAAGTTTGGATATCGGTTTTGTTTCTACAACAGGGGCAAGCTTCTTTCTCGCTTCCTTTTCCTTTCACAGCTTCTTCTTCCTCGGACGATAACTCTTCAACATAAGGAGGTTCTTCTTCAGGTTGGCTTGCCGCAGGCCGCTTCGACTTTGATTTTTGCGTCGGAGTTGGTACGCCATGAAGAGTGCGCTCGAACGTTGCATATGTTTGATTTAACATAGCTTCATCGATTTCATGATCTATTTCTTCGTCAATGTTTTGCAGATGCTGACGATTTGGGACGTCGAAATCCCCGGGGGTCGACTTCTACTTCACTAGTAGTTGTTGTGCTACCATAATAAGATACTTTCGTGTATAGCATCATATTCATCTTCTTGACTTTCATTTTCAAAATCGAAAAATCGGGCGGAGGTTGGTTTTGGGGCTCCCGAATAGTTATGCCAGATGGTTTCTTCGATTTGCCCCAAAGAACCATTCGATCAAGCTTGGACATTTTGGATTTTTTAGGAGACGTAGCAATACTCTTTCCCTTGTTAGAACTCGACATAATGATAAATGCTAGTAAAACGAGAGAGATTAAATATTATAGCAATTAGCAATGAGAGTTTGAGAGATAGATTAGAATGAAGGTGTGAAAAATGAGATGGGTTGGGGGAGTATTTATAGATAGAATTTTGGATAAAAAAATTTGAAAATTCTGGCCGTTAGACCCGCCAGGTCACGGGTCCGACCCGCCGGGTCCAACGGCAAGATTTTTCAAATTTTTATTTTTTTTTATTCACCGCCGGGTCGCCGGGTCGGACCCGGCGGGTCGACGGGGTCTGAAAATGTAAGACCCGGACCCCACCCGTGTGTACCACGGGTCCGGGTTCCCGGGTCCGCCGGGCCGGCCGGGTCCCCGAACTTCTTAGTCATCTTCTCCTGGGCTGCTGTCATTTCCTCCGTGATGGAGCGACGAATGGAACCAATCTGCTCTTTCAATTGCTCCGTTATTGTGGGCCATTAGGATGTGCTCTGATACCACCGTAATAGAACGTGGTATATATAGGATAGTGATATAAGATATGTTGAGAGGGTATTAATACGTATTGCTGGAAAATGAAAACAGTAGGAACAACTTTCTATGGCTTACGAGTGGCAACTCACTCCTAGGATTACAATAAAGAATACTTTCTGGATGCCCCACTAGCTCTCATCCTCCCTTTATTTATACTAACTCTCTCCACAATTAACTCTAATTTATTCTCATTAACTAATTTTCTCATCAATTAGCTCTCATCCTCCCTTTATTTATTCTCTCAACAATTAACTCTCCACAATAACCAATTCTCCTAACATAATCCCTTAGTTTCCTCCTCTTCTTTATTGAAATTGATATCATAATGAAATTAAGATCTGGTGCCTGGTTGGGTGCGTCTAACATATATGAACCTTACTTGACGCTTATCCCATTCTGTTACATTTATATTTTTATGTGCGCAAATGTACTCCAATTCCGCTCGCAACCGGATGCACTACAAGTGAGACTAAGTACTTCCATAGCAAATTTCTGCAAATTTGGAGTTGAGGGGCCAAAAGATTTCCACCATTCTGCTGCAATGCGATTATTTAAGAACAGGACATGGTCACATTCACATAATCATAATTTACTAATTGGCTAATTGCTTGGAAAAAAGTACTTAATTAGAGTTTAGACATTTACCTGGAGCTTTAGTTTTTCTCTGCATAATTGCCATCTCAATCCCAAATAATCCTTCTGTGTTTTGATTCAAAGACATCTGATGGGTAATTTTGTCTTGCTCTTCATTGCTTGGGACCATCCTTTGCAATGATGCATAGAAACCTTTCATTACCTCTTAATCCTGAGTAAGATCAGAACCTGAACAGAGATACTCCGAATTTAAGTAATATCCAGCGGCATGCGAAGGTTGATGAGGTTGACAATCCCATCTATTGTCAATGATTTTGAAGATATTCATATACTTCTCCTCATTGTGCTTAAAAGATGCCATGATAACTTCTTTACACCTATACATAGGCTTCATAGATGTAGCCCATTGTTGGTTTTTCCTCACCATCAACCAATCCAAGTACCCGAACTAAAGGCCCAAATATCTTCAAGATATAGACAATATTAGTCCAAAAAGTGGGCATCAAGATAATAGAAGTAACCTCTTTACCACCAGCTTCTTTAGCCTATTTACTATCAACCCATTCTCCTGAAATGAACATCTTTCGCAAAGTATTTTCTTGCTTATGTAAACGTTGAAGAGTGGGAAAAGCTTGAGCAAATCTTGTCACACCACGTCGAACAAGTTCTTTATGTCCGGTGAGTTCTTTAAGCAAATAAACAACTCCTGGCCGAACATACATATAAGCGTTCAAAATCATTGCTCGCTTCAATGTCTTCTTAAAATTAGGCAATTTTCCAATATCTTCTAATATTAAATCAATGCAATGAGCAGCACAAGGAGTCCAATATAAATGCGGTCTCTTTGCCATCAACATTCTTCGTGAAAATCGAAAAGAAAAGATCTGACATTTTTGGAGTTATAACTAATAAAAAAAGAACAGTAAAGTTACATTTTTGGTGTTAAATTTAATGAAAAAAAGAGTTCTCACTGGTAGCAACATTTGAACTCGCACTATCAGTGACAACTAGTACCACATTTTCAACTCAAACACGACCTACATAGCTATCAATCAACTCAGACGTCCATTTTCCCGTCTTTGAATACTTGGAAGCATAAAAAATGTCCCTTTTGATGAATTTATCAGAAAGTTAATGAGAGTCCTACTTTTTCGATATGTTCATCCATCACACCTTAAAGAACAACCGTACTTTACCCATTCATCTTCATAGGATTTCTTCATTTGGTTAACTTCATCAACTTCCTTTCTCAAAAAAGGAACCCTCACCTTCTGATAAGTGGGAGTTTTTATGCCACAACCATAATGCCCAATGGATTCGATCATCACATCAAAACTTGGATAATTAACGGCATTGAAAGCAATTGCCGCGTCATACATCCATCTAGCTATATCTCTACAATATTTTCCTCTCAATTCTTTCTTGCATGCTTCATTGACTGTGGATTGCCTTGCCTTGTCTTTTTTTCTAGCTTCAAAACTTTTTGATGGGTTTTGAGCAAAGTAAACATCCATCAGACCTTTTACTCTTGGCTCTTTTGCGATGCTAATTGACTTGGTAGTGCTACGTACACCTTTTGAAAATTTGCTTCTCCCAGCGGTCTGACTCTCATCTAAATCTTCGTCATCTCCATATGTGTCTACATCTTTAAAATTGGGGATTGAACTCTTTGTTAAAGCCTTTTTTGACATAAAATCTCTAATTTCTTCCTTTACATGAGGCGGACATCTAGGACAAGCTTTGACATTTTGTTATCCTCCTGCAAGATGTTGTTTTGCAGGATAAATTTCCCCTCTAGTAACTTTGTCACAGAAATGGCAAACCAAATCATTCGTTTGGGGTGGATTGAGCATTTATACATAATTCCAACATATATCATTTTTGCTATTATTATTAGGTGCACTTGAACCACGACTTTGCTCCATTTGTTACATACTTATGATATGAATCTGCAAAATAATTAAGAATAAAAAAGAAACAATGTATTACTCCCTCCGTCCTACAAATCTGTGCTCATTTTGACTTTTATTGGTCAAAATTCATAAACTTTGACCCTGAAATGCAACCAATATATAAAAAATTATAGTAATATAAGTACTTATTTGATTTGTCTTAATGTGTATTTTCCAAATATTATTTTTTTATAATTTTTATTCATATATAATTGAAGTTACAATTATTTATGTAACGATTATTGACGGTTTCAAAGTTTGATTCATGTTAGCCGACCCCAAATCATTTTGGGACTAAGGCTTAGATGTTGTTGTTGTTGTTGTATATAATTGAAGTTATTAATGGTCAAATGTGTATTTGGAGAGACCGGTCAAAGTCAAAGTGAGCACAGTTTTGTGGGACGGAGGGAGTATCAATTAAGCCAACACAATTAAGAATAACAAATCAGTGCAACCACTGAAAAACACAGCAAGAAAACCACTGCGAATTCATACTTTTTGATAATTTCTATCATTATAAATCACTGCAAACACTGCAAAATCAAACACAGCAAGAAACCACTCGTGCGTGCCTTTCACAACTATGCTTGGGGATCAATTTATCAACGATATTTGGGTTGAAATTGTTACTAGCGATGGGTGTAGAGTCAACTGAGTTCGTTTTTATTGCTCTTCATGCAGGCTGGATTTTACTGCTGCAGAGAAGGAGGGGTTCTTCTTTGAGGTAATAATGACCAGCATCTTATATTATTTTCTAGCCTTTGTGTAAATTCTAAGAACAAAATATTTTTTGTTTTTTGATAAGTATTTCTGTGCTCATTAGAAGACCTCTGGGGTGGCCTTATGAGCTGCCATAATTATAAAAAAAGTAGGTATAGTCTTAAGTCTTAACAATACTGTTGAACTTTTCTCATATACTGCTTTATTTGGTGTTTTAAAAATCAAAATTATGCTGTAGAGCATAAAGTGACAACATACTGAAAATTATAGATATGAAGTCCCATATACCTATTGCTTCATGAATAAATCTACTCTATTTACCGTTCCAGCTAAATCATACTTCCATGATAATTTCTTTTTGGATTTTGGGCTGCCAAACAGTTGTTGGCTGTTGGGTGTTTCATTTAGCTGGTTTGACATTAATTGTTTGACTATTCGTAAATTGTAAAAGTGTGTGGTAAAACCAACTGTTATATCCAAAATGTATATGTTAAGGAAAAGGCGAAAGCCAACGCAAAAGCTAGTTTCACTAGCTTTTTTCTTTTGGCCAAAAAGTCATGTAAACAGCCACTTACCAAACACTTTAGTTGGCTGTTTGACCAAAGCTAAAAGCGTAAAGCCAACCAAAAGGCCATTCAAGAGCCATTTATCAAGCACCCACTTTGTAAATTCTTCCTTTAGTCTGTTGAGCCTTTTGGAGTGTGTAACTTCCACTTCTGGAGTAATACATGTTTAGCAAAGACCTGCCTGTAGCACTATGTCAAAAACTCGATTAAATTCCATCAATGGCAATACCACCCATAACTTGGTGCATATCTTAAGATCATGGTTGTCAAGTCGGTAAGTCGATTCGAGTCTAGCCCGACTAAGCAACTAGTCAACTAGTCGTTTACTAGTGTGTAAGTAAAAAGAGAAATAATAGGTATATATTTATACAGGTGAATGCATAAATTATAACATGTAACAAAATAACTTGAAATAACTTGCTAAATATGTCCGAAGAGAGAACATATTAAGTTCACCACAAGGTTCAACACAGAGAATCTATTATAAGTTTTAGTCATGGTTGTCAAGTCGTCTAGTCGCCGACTAGTCGACCAGTCGGGGCCTCTAGTCGACTAGTCGACGACCACATATTCCGGTGGATCGGCTATCCATCGTTGCTTTAGTCGAGTGACCCGGTCGTTCAGTGGTCCCCGCCCGGTCGACTAGTCGGCGACTAGACGATGATTTGACAACCATGCTTAAGACCATCCCAACAATAAAAATCATACTGTTAAGCTGTTTTTGAAATTATTTCAAACAGTTAATGATATTTACTTTGTTAACTTAAAACAAGTAGGGAGAAGCAATATCCCGCCAGGAAAACTCAACGAGATACGCAAGGAAACGCGTAACTTACGCACTCTTACTTCAAGCTCCATGTCGAGTCAAAGTAAAACTCATAAGATTGGGATGGAGGGAGCATTATTTATTTATGAATATTATGCATTAGGAATAACCACTTTTAATCTTTTTTGAAACTACATATTTCTTTATAATGTTTTTTTTTCTGTAATTAATATACATAGTTAAATTTATGCCTATCAAATTGACCCGAAAACATATGAACCATTTTTAATTACAAATATTATGATTATTTGTCATATGGATAAACTTTATACTGTTTGATCATTGTCCATCGAGCTGTACTTAGTACTTGAAAATTTTGTTCCAACTCATTCTTCTTCTTCGTTTTTTTTTTTTGAAATGTTGTGCATTATGACAAGCAGCATATAATTAGTTTTTCTGGATGCTGTGCCTTTGTTGCTTATAACTATATGTTAGGGTATTGAGCTTTAATAGAAACTTATATGGCTGATCGAACAAACACAGTTCGAAATAATCGCGTTCCGTTGATCTGAATGAGTATCTCACTTGGAAACTTCTGGTTAGCTTTTCGGGAAATTTCCAAGCGAGCAAATAGTATCCAAGTAATAAAGCCCAAATTTGATATAGCACGCCCCGGCTGTCACAAATAGAATCTACACCTCTTTGAGATCCCGAAAGATGGACAAATTCCTATTCCTTTTCTTAGGAACACATACAAGTAATTGGTAAAGCTGATGTTAATGAGGGTACTGCCGCGAAATAATTAATTGGCTTAATTCCGGGGGATTGCGCCAAAAATTTCTCTAACCAGTGTCTCATAATCCCCCTTATTATTTTGAGGGGGGATATTATATAGTTGGGTCTAGATAAATAAGAAATTACAAAATTTAGAAGGTTGTACAAAAAAGAAAATAGAATATGCACTAAAACCTATCCTTCTCCCTTTGAAAGAAGGGGCGCTTCCCGTTCTGTCGGTGCTTGTTAGAATCTTTGACCACATTGTGTTAGATGTGAGGTATTTTTCAAAATCCTACCTAATTGAAGTGGATGCCAAAAGTTAGAACATCAGGAGATGTGAATGTAAACGTTTAGCAGTAATGATCATATTTCTTTGTCCACATTTATGCATTTCTTTCGAGGCAAGATATACTAGTTAAGGGATACAAAATTCTGAAGTTCAGCTTGTGCTTAACAAATTTGGTCTTTGGTGACTGTGCTACTCATTGTTTTTCTCTTGAAAAGACTTATAGTTTGATGTTGCAGGTGAAAGAAGCTGTTAATGGAAACCATGGTTTGGATATGCAGTTTGTTGGAATTAATTTTTTGGAAATATTGGTAATTTCTCATTAATGATAAGCCTGACCTTTTGCTTCTGCTCTTATATTTTAAAGATGTGATTATTCTCATTCATTGTCCATACATGATATTTTCTAATAGGTATCTGAATTTTCTCCCTCCACATCCACGGCGATGGGCCTTCCTAGAGAATTTCACGAGCAGTGCCGAATATCATTAGAGCAAGAATATATGAAGGTTTGCCACTATTTGGAACTTTTTTTTTATCTGTTTAGTTATTTTTACTATCCTTGTATTGCCATATTGGCATTTCCTATACAAAATCTTTCACATCTGTTTATGATTATTATTTCCTTTTTTTCACACTTCGCAGGCATTCTATTGTTGGGTGCAATATGCTGCTTTTGTTGTGTCAAATAGAATTATTGGATCCGATTCTGAAATTCGTGAAGTTAAAGTCTGTTCTGCAGCACTATGTTTGATGCTTCAAATATTGAACTGGGACTTTCGAGGCAAGAATGCTGTTGAGAATTCAAAAAGAGGGATCAATGTGTTTTCTGATGCAACGAAGCAGGAGAATGACTATCTTAGAAGGTCTGAGTGTATCTTAGTGCAGGTGAGTGGTAGCAATAACAAGATCCATCACATGTAAAGGTGGTATATAATGAGATGAGGACAGCTAAGTTGGAGATTGTATAATTGACCTTGAATTTGACTAAGATACTTGTATGTGGCTTTTGGTCAATCGTGAATCGTGATTGACATGTTTTCGAGCATGCCTCAGTGCAATAACACTAGGCTTGAGTTCCACTAATGGAAATAATTGATTTCCAAATTTAAGAGAATAAAATATTATGCTGATATGAAAATTTATGACGAATATACCTACACTTGCAGTTGGAAGATGCTTCGCGTTGTGAGGACAAATTGTTTGTTTTCCTTGAACCAAAATGTATGGACATTTTTATTTTTTTGTTTCTTGTAAAAAAGTTTCTACTATAATATGCTATTAATTATTTCTTACCATTTTCTCTTGTCAAACCAATTTTTGATATCAAAGTATGATGTGATCGACCATTACAGTCAAATAAAGGCATATGATTACATTCAGATTTCAGAGGGTTAAGTAAGATATGTATATTTAAATTTCAATTACTGCTCACCAAAGTCGAAGCTCCTGGAGACTATGGACATATCTATATTAAGGCATCGACATACGATCTCCATGTTTGAGGTGGACCAAGTTAGTTTGTCTACTGGCTTAATACAGCTAGCTTAATGATTGTTAATCAGATTGATCAATCTGCATGCCAGCGATTGTTGGCCGTTAATGTCTTTTTCTATAAAATTTAATGACAGTTTATATTTTTGCATGTTTCTGTCAGATTTTTATTTAATTTGGCTAGATTAGCAAGTGATTTTTTTTTGGTTGTAAATGTTCGGATATTGCTATTTTATTGCGTAACATTCTGCATTAAATATAAACATTTGCATTTTCAACACACTGTTTGCTTCCCCCTTTTCAGTTTTTGGCACACCTATGACTAGGGGCTTTGTACTCGTTTCTCCTTTTTTTGTGCTTGTAGCCTGGTCCTGCCTGGCGCGACGTGTTGATTTCAAGTGGTCATGTTGGATGGCTTTTGAACTTTTACTCTGCAGTTAGGCAAAAGTTTTCCTGTGAAGGTTACTGGCTTGACTGTCCTCTTGCCGTTTATGCTCGAAAGCTTCTTGTACAATTTTGCTCCTTAACAGGAGCCATCTTTCCATCTGGTATACATTTTTCTTTTATTGCTTTCTAGAGAAGCTAATGTTTTGTGCATTCCGTTGTGCAGATCTTTTCATATTGCGCTTATTAGTTGACATCATTTTATTTCTTCACTAGATTCTGTGTCACCAGCAGTTACTGTGAAAAAGCCTATGTTGTGGGTGCTTTTAAGTTCGTATTACGGGTTTCGTGTGAGTTTGTTTCCTATCATTTAGGCAAGAGACTTGAACGCCTGAAGGGTTTGTAAGGGGGGATCATATTTTTATGTGGATATAATTAGAAGAGTGTATATCAAGTGATCAAAATAATTGTTTCAACTCTATTAACTTGGGCACGAAAAAGGTCGTGCAGCCAATGCTTGTTTCCGGGAATTGTTTGGTTCCATTTTCTTGTTGAGTGAATAGATTCTTGGGGAGATGAGGAGATTTTTCAAGTCCTCCAATTTCAGAAAAGAAAAAGTAGAACATATCTTGATTGTTTCAGCTTGTGCATGTTTTCTCTAGTCACAAATATTATGGTTACTTCTCGTAAGCAGTTATTCTGCTATGCTGGTCGAATGCATATTAGTTTCCAACCTGAAGTTGCGCGCATTAGTTTTTTTGGTTGCTGCAGGGAATGAGGTTATGAATGGACTCTGCATAATGAACTATCTATTGAGACTTTGCCTTGGGCTTATGCTTTCAGTGCCCCCCCCCCCCCCCCCCCCGCCGCTCTACTTCTTTCAATTTGTTTCACAACCTTAAACTAGTCCCGTTTAAAACCATTGTTAATGTCAAGTGTGTTCTTACTACTGGTTGCCCTGGAGGTTAGATGATGGGCACATGCAAAGACAGCACCTTCTGCAACTGCTAGCCGGAATTGTTCAGTGGATGGAACCTCCCGAAGCTGTTGCGAAAGCAATAAAATCTGGAAAAAGCGAAAGGTAGGATTTCAATGACTGTTTCTTTTGTTCCATATTGTGTTGGTTGACATACTGCTTGTTTAATATTTCAGTGAATTGCTGGATGGCTGCCGCACACTTATGTCTGTGGCCACTGTGACTAACCCCTTTGTATTTGATGAACTATTGAAAAATTTGAGGTCAGTCATATCCTTGTTACTGCATAGCACCTAAAATGTTTTTTGGTCATGTATGTTGCTTAGAAATTCTCTCAACTGTCCATGGTTGAACCAGCCCCATGAGATTGCCCTAGAGTTTTCTTTATGAGAGTAAAGAGAGGGAATGTTAGCCACTTTATGCCTAGTCTGGTTTCATTTATGCCACACCTTTTGTATTCTACTATTTGAACACCTTATGCCTCGTTTAATCTCTTCGTTTCTTTTTCAAACCTATAACCATCAATTTCAGCCTCACACATTTCTATAACCATCAATTTTAGACCTCCACCTAGTGAGTTGAATGTGGGACCCAAATTACTATTTGGTTGATGTTTTACTTTGAAATACTAGACAAACCACTAACTAAATAATAATAGTTGCTTTTCTTATGCTAAGACTCTTAGTAAATTGAATAATAATTTTTCAACCCTACATAATTAGACTGAAGGGACGCGAAGCAAATACTAGGATTCCCCAATTATTACTGTTAGACAAACACAGTTTGGCACGCAAATTAAACAATTGAAGCCATTAATTATTACCGAGTAATATTTTTCAATGTAATAGAGTTAACAGTTCTACACTATGGCCAAACACATTTCTGTTTAATGTGAAAACTAATGCAAAAATGAAATGCACTTGAGAAAAAAGATGACAAGTGAAACCAAAAGAACCTTAATCTTTATCCTGGTAGTACTTGGAAGTCTATATCATCATATTTTGTACTTTAAAAAGTCTCATATGATGCATATGTATCTATTTATTGAATGAAGTTTGCATTCTTGGACACCTAAAAGATGGAATGATTTCATCAGTTGTGGACAGATGAAGTATTATTTTGCGCATCTTTTCAGGTTTCCTTTTCCTTATTTAGTATTTTACTGATACTGAGTTGAGTTTTGACTTGCTGTCCAGGCCTTATGGCACACTTACTCTGTTATCTGCCCTGATGTGCGAAGTCAGTAAAGACCTTATGGAAAATCGCAGAGAAGAAGAGACATGGAGCTGGGTTTCACGAGATATTTTATTAGATACTTGGACAGCCCTTCTAGTGGTATATGCTGCTGATACTTTAGCCCCTCTTATGACTTACAAGTTTTCGTCTCTTTGAGGGCAAGGCTGAGTATAACATCATTATTTTGTCATACTTTGTTTTTCAAGAAATATCTGATCGGGCCATTACCTGTATGGGTGTTAATTGGAACGCTTTTCCTTTGAGATTCTGAAGGAATATATGGAACTGTGTAGGCACTTATGCTAACTGTTATTTAGTTCCAATAACAGAGATGGGATCTAAGTCCTCTGTGGACAATCAGAAAGAAGGAACATGAATATTTGAGTATGGTGCCATGTCGTTTTGAGGCTGGATGTAGTCTAAAACTTAGCTGGTTGATGTATCTTTCAAGTTGGTAGATTAATCTGTTGTCGTGCATTTTATAATGAGGCCACTTGGTCGCTTAACGCCTTTGCTGGAAGGCCTATACTGATATATCAAAGCCTATCGACATAGCTGGTTGATGTATCTTTCAAGTTGGTAGATTAATCTGTTGTCGTGCATTTTATAATGAGGCCACTTGGTCGCTTAACGCCTTTGCTGGAAGGCCTATACTGATATATCAAAGCCTATCGACATTGATCTGGGAAGAATTTGGATGAGTTCTTTTGGTGTTTTGAGTAATGTGTTGAGGTTGTGAGCTTGGGTTTATCGTATAGTTGTTTGTAGTTTTTTTTTGGTTGCTAATGAAGTGGGGTATTGCTGTGCGTTACTTGATTGTCTTCAGGGGGTGGGGGTGGTAGGTGGATACGAGGTCTGAAGATGATACGGTGGCGGTTTACCATCGCCGTGGGAAGAACGGGATGATCGCGGGCGGTGATGGGCCTGGGCCATAATACTGATTTATTTACCTTAGTTATGTTTACTATATTTAATTAGTCTATCTTTTAGTTGAGTTTCTCGCGTGGGCTTGTCATGCCGGATTTTGGATAATAATATAAGCATCAGTAATGTCTAGATTAGGGCAGAGGAGAAATTACTGGAATTATTCAGCCGTAGGCTTGGAACGGGAATTCTTCCCGGGAGTTTATCAATATATCTTTGATTCTTCAGTTTATCACATAATCTTGCATATTTTTGTTAGTTCGGCTCTTCGACTCTAACAGAAGATGGGTTCTAGAGTCTTCTGGTACTTTCTCTTGCGAAATTCCATTTTTAGATATTTTTTCGCTACCCTGCTTCTTCTTGCTTCCCCTTCTTGAAACTGATCTGGAAAACTCCGATACCCTCAAAGGTTCAATATTTCTCATGGTGGTTAGTTATTTTGAAGCTGTCTGTAATCTTATATCTATGTCTCCCTTAATTCATGTGTACTCTGTATAAGCCATCCGTGGGACCAAGATCATAGTTTATTGCATTGCCTTTTTTTTTTTCCTGTCATATGGGGAGAAGCTCTTAAGGAGCTTGATTTTTTTGGGTCATTCCAAGCACTTGTAGAGATCTTGGTTTTCTGGATTGGGTGCTGGTGTTGGTAAAAGATGAGACTCTTTGGAGAATTATTGTGTACGCTCTTTTTTGGTATCTGGCTCGAGTGCAACGAAAGAATTCTTTAAGATGTTGAGGAATCTTTTGATGACGTCTGGAATAAATTGAAATTTAGGGTCTCATAATCGCATTATGGACGTCTAATACTAGAACTTTTAAGAACATTATTCTGAATGACATTGTTAGAGAGTAGTACATCATTGTAGTTTAGTTTTTTTTGGCTGTTTTGACTCTGTAGACTCGTTGTCCCTGGATGTATCCCCTTTTTTTTCTCCCAAGAAAAAATAAAATCTTGTTTCATACATAAAAAATGTTTTTTGGTGACAGCAAGTAATGCCAGGATGGTCTGCAACTTAGATAGTGATGGAAGATGATAATAACTCGAAGTTAGATGCCTTTTGCCCGCACAATATTCTTTATGCTTCAAGTTGCCTGCAATTTTTGAGTATTATGAATTGTTTGATATTGATTGCCCATACGGGAGTGTATACAACTTAGCCAGCTTTCCATGTACATGTGCTTTTCGTTTTATGTTTGTTTTATTTTTGGTTCTTTTGCTTTCTTGAGGCCTGGAGTGAGGTACCAAAGTCGCTCTAGTTAGGTTACAGAAAGAAATACGTATAGATTGTTTCTTGAATCTATTTTTTTTTTCAATAGCAATTGGATGGTAGTGGACATAATAATTCGCTTCCACCTGAAGGCATTAGTGCTGCAGCCAATGTCTTCGGATTGATAGTAGACTCTGAATTAAAGGGTATTACTATAGCCTCACCTTTCTATTGTTCGTTTCGTTTATCACTTTCCACTATTTATTGTGCTTTTACTGTAACATTATTTTCTGAATAGCTGCTTCTGCATCCGTCTTCACTCATGAGGATGAATATGATGTCCTTCAGGCTTCAGTTTTTGGTAAATTGCTGACTAAGTGAATTTCTTTTAAGATTAGATAGTTATTGTCACTTAAATATGTTTTATATTTACCGCACATCGTGTTTCTTATGCTCAAATTATGCTCTCTTCGTAGCTATGGATGAGAGATTGAGCTCTTATGCGCTTATTGCTCGAGCAGCTATTGGGCCTGCAATCCGCCATCTTACAGAACGCTTCTCAGAACGTGTTATGAGGCTTCGTCAGGTACCTACTTGCTTGATATGTACTTTATGTAATGCCGTGTAGTAGATGCAATTAATTTTTTTATACTGAAATCATTCCTTGTCGCTCTTCCTTATTCCTCTAAATTTTTCTTAATCCACTTTTCTGCTTTGTATTCCCTAGGAAGTTGTTGTATAGAAGTCTGGGAGAGAGGCTACCGATATGGATGTTCTTCATATTGGGACAAACTTTAGTAATCTGTTACTTGCCAAACTTTAGTAATCTATTACTTGCCACGATTAATGCTAGTAAATATTGTTTTTGAAAGCAGTAGAAGCTGTCAGGTACGACCACTTTTTTTTACACAGAGTAAAGGCTAAATTCCCAGTTTTAGTAACTATGTACGTGTCCTCTTCTTCCAAATTAAACCCTGTCAAACTGCAATGAATTGCGAAATCTTTCCGTATTTATTTGTTAGTCCTGCCCACTTCTAAAGCTGAATAATTTTCATCTGCTACCCAAAAGCAGAAATGGTAATTTTGGTAAGAAACAGAGAATTTTATTGATGAAAAAAACAAGGGATGAGGGATCTCTATCAGAATTCTACAAGGGTAAAACTACATCACAGAATACCAACTCCTAATAAAATCACAGTAAAAACCTTAAAATTATTATGGTTCACAGCCCATACAGAAATGTTATACTTAATCCTATCTCAAATCTCCTCAATCAATGGTCTCACAAGAACCCGCAAATTTTCTCTTATTCCTTTCTAACCATCTCGCCCGAACCATGACCGAAACAGCTATTATCCATAGAATTTTTGCTTTCTTGTTGATAAGCCCTCCATGTTACTCCGGATCAGCCCTGAAATAGGATCAGGATGAACCGATTGATTGCCGAATTCTGCCAACTTCCGAATCCCGAAATCGCGTGAGTTTTTGGGGCTCACGAATTACATTTCTGCAGAGTTGGTTCTATCGAGTTTTGTGTGATAATCAGTCAGCTATGCACCTATCCAATCCAGTTTTTACGAGAGCACGAAGCATCTAGAAGTTGGTGTTATGCTTTGTAAATCTTTTATTGTGTCTCTGTACCTTAGAAGCAGGAAACGCCTCAATCCCCGCTGCTCCCGACTGAGAAACACCGAGTCCGCGTTCCCGTCGCCTGAAGCGGCCGGAAAAGGCTGGAAGCGCGCTCCCGAGGGTTGGCGGTGGGACCACGCGGCGGTTGAAACTCCACGTAAAAGTCGGACACTCCAAGTATTCAGTCAAGAAAATTGAGGGCCATGCGGCAATTTCGATTGGGGAAGAAAGGGAAAAACATTTCTGGTAGAGAGAGATTGAAAGTGATCTGGTAGATAGAGAATAAGAGGGAGCAAGGGCTGAAAAGTTGAGAAGTGAATAAAGAAGTGGTGGTCTGGTACAGAAGTTCGGGTTATGTAAAAGTTAAAATGTAAAATGACATATATATCCTTAGTCAAGCCAATCCCAAATCGTTTTGGGATTAAGGCTCAAATCTTGTTGTTGTTGTTGTATTATATATCCTTAGTTAAATGTAAATCGAGATGGATCTTTTAAGAGTTTTGAACAGACATGTCATGTCTTATTATAATGTTTATCATATCATAATTCTACTGATTAAATTCTGCTGAATATTTTGTAATCAATTCACACCCTTATCTTATTAAAATTTTAATCATTAGACTTTATTATGTTATTTAACTTGAATTATTAATTACTTTAAGTTTATTTATTTAAGAGATAATTCAAGTATATTTATGTAACTACTTATAATTATTATATATTATATAATTCTACCTAGACACTCCCGACGGTGCTCCCTTTCGTTTAGAATCAGCTGCCCCCGCCCCCGCCACCCCGCCGCCCCCGCCCCCGTCCCCGCTTCAGGCTACTAAGCTCTGTACTCATATAGGGATCTCTCATCCCTAATCTCTTAGCAATATTTTCTTCCGTTTCTTATAAAAAAAACTCTAGATTTATAGTTATCTTTTATTTCCCTATTTTTTTTTGGTTATTTAGGGTTATGACCAGGCTTTGACTGGGCTCCAAGTTATTTACTTGGGCCTCAAGTTAATAGGTCGTTAACTAGTCCGTTATGAATTAGGGTTATCTATCTTTGGATCATTATTGTGGTTGAGCAGCTTTGCTGTGGCAGGAGTTTTCTCGTGGCCTCGTTTGAGGACTTTCATTTCTTTTAGTTTAGTTTTTATCGTTCTTATTATCCTTCTTAAACTGCCTTTTAATTTGCAATTTTTTTCCTATTCTCATGCTAATGCAGGGCAGAGGCATAAGTGATCCAACTGAAACTCTAGAAGAACTTTATTCTCTGTTACTCATAACTGGGCACGTTTTGGCTGATGAAGGACAGGGTGAAACCCCTTTGGTATTTTTTTTTTTTTTATCTTGTTGGTACTGTGTTTGCTATTTTCTTTTGGTTTCTGTTTGTTACTTTTTACTGCAGTATTATCGGTGCAGTCTCAGGAGGTTACCATGAATAGACTTTTTCTCCTTGAGTTTTGGTATTTTTGGTTATATTGTCGCAACATCACATGTTAGTGTTGTATGCATTATTTTGAATCTTTTATCTTTGCGTACCTTCTCGTGCTGAACTCATCCTCTGCAATGATTATTCAAGTCGCTTTTCATCTTTACTGGGTATCTCATTTGTTACGATTGAGGAGGGCGAATCATGGTCATTTATTGGAATGTCCATCTGCGGAGACACTTTGGGGAGACTTTTAGAGTTATGACGAAATATAGTTGAAAGCTCTTTTCCTTCCAATAAATGATATCTTCTTGATATAGTTGATAGATTGCCAAGGAAGCAAAGAACCTAACTAGGATATCGTAAAAGTTGGCTTTTCATGCTATGACTTGGTGAATCTGTGTGGAAAGTAATGTATGCATCTTCAGGGACTATACTGGACAGATAGTTGTGCTTCGCAGAAAGTGGCACACATTGCATCTCATTTTTGCAAGACGTTTTGTCTGTTTAGGTATCTACCTGTGTATGAACTTGAAGATAACTTAGCTGTCGATTTTATGTAACTAATTTTTGTGTTTGTGGGAGCTTCTTGTCATCTTTTTATCCCTCTTTCTTTGTGTATGAAAGAGTTTGGCAGGTTTCTCCTTAGGAAGATTTTACTGGTTCTCAATCATATTAATCCTATTAGAAGTTATATATAGCATTTCTTAGTTCTATTTCTATAAATTTTCTTCCTTCTATCAAGTATTTGCACTATATCAAATATCCTGTTATTTCTTCAACAGTATCTCTCAGTATTGACATTACAGATCAACAATCTTTTTATTTTTCCTCCAGATATCATCTTTTGGTTCGCATGCTTCATAAGCACTTTTTTGTTCCTTTTTTTAGATGCTTATTATTTTGTATTGTCTAGATTCTCCTCTCGCCTCTTCTTGACCATTGGCGATTGACTTAGCTTCTCTCAACCTCAGATTGGACGTGGTTTATAAACCTTTATAAAATTTCAAATGATAAGTTTGAACTCAAAGCCCCACACCATTGCACTTGTGCTCCAGTGGGGAAAGCTTGAAAGACCCCTGCTTACACCAGAATCATATATAATTTCCATGTGCTAAATATAATGTCAAGTCTGTTTCAGATTATAGGAAATGATTTGAAGCATATTTGCTTCACATTCATATTTCTGGTTCAAAGTATTACTATAATTGTGAATGCTTAATACTTTTTCCATTGATACAACAAATTTCAGATTCCAAAGGAGATAGAGAGCCATTATACTAATATTGTGGAGGTGGATAAACACCCCGTTATCATACTTTCTAGGTAGGTTGTCGTTTGTATTTGGTGGATGAAGTTAATCTTTATGATTGGAATTTGTCATTTTAATTATCCGGCCAATGGGAGGGCCTTCTTTTATTATGGCTGGCTTGCCAAGTCTGTTAAATTAAATCTTTGTGATTACAAATAGTCAGTTTACATCTTCAAAAATGTGGACAACTTAATATACGGAAGTAAAACTGCATTACATGCTTTTCAAACTAGTGATCTTGAAAAGTATATGGTATGCAAAAGGTTGCTCACATCCTCTCAGTTCTTTTTCCTTTTCGTTGGTATATTACTAAGATTTATGTACAGAAGTTTGTTGTTTCAATATAAATGTACAAATTGCTTTGAGGCTAGTCTGAATGTTGCTAATGTTGTAAATTTGGCTAGAAATTCTATTTCTAGCATTAAAAGTCTCACTTATGGAAGGGAGGCTGTAAGTCTCACTTATGTAAGGGAGATGGTAATTCTAACATCTCGATCATTATATGTTGGAGCTACAAAACTTTTACAGTCACATTTAGTTTGCTATTGCCATAAAAACATGTGCCGGTCAATTCTTCAGGAGTTTCACCAAATAATTTCCATATCTACACACAAACTTCAGAAATGATGGGATGATTTTGGAAGAAAATCTTTAAAACAGAACAAAATGATAGTCTACTACTCTCTTGAAATCTGCTATGTTCTTATCAACTGATTTACCAAATTAGGAATTTCATATATGATATTTTTTAGGCTATTCTCTTTTTTTATCGAGAATATTTGTTGATGGCTGCACAATTGATGTAACAGATAATATTATCTCGTTCTATGGTATAAATTGAATAGGTTTGGCACTGTAATTTTTTTTCTCTGACTGCGTACTAATTTTAGGTTTGTCAAAACTACCAATTATTAATTCACAGTTTATATTAATTTCAGACAATGATAATCAATCATTAAGACTTCTGAATCTTCTTAGTTCTTCTCGTTAGTGTTTACCTGAGATAAGTATGAGAATGTCCAATTTGACTGCAAAATATGATGCTCGTAATTTGATTTGATGGCACAGCTAAGTTGAGCTAGTTAATGTTTGACTTTATAGGAATATCTGTGTTCTCTAGCATACAATTATTGGTTTTCAAGTTAAATGTTTATGTACTTATTACTGAAATACTGACAATGTTGTGCTTTAATGTACTGTTGACCATTTGACCGTTGTGAATCATTGTGTTAAATAACGGATACGCTTTGTTTTGGCAAGTGTTAGAATATTTATATCCTTAAAGATGTTTTAAATGCAGTTATTTGTTCGAAAATTTACATACCCAATCTGGCAATATTATAGAGATAGGAATTTGACGGTGAGCATCTGATTCATGTATATCATTGTCGATTGCGGGACGACTTAGGCCATGATGTCCTTGAACCCTTACGAATTGATATTATTTATTGCATCTTGGTTGTCTGTTGAAGTCGAAGTTAAATATGTCATGGGAGTACGGGAAAGAACTCATCATCATCATCATCAACTACACCTTAATCCCAACTATGTTGGGGTCGGTCGCGTGAAGATTATAATGCCAATTAATTGTCTAAAATTAGTTAACACTGTAATTCATGCAAAAAACAAAGTGACAGTTTTATGCAGGATGCTCTTCCTGTTGCAACCTTCATAAGAAAGATAAATGAGTTGAAATTCCAAAACCATCAACATCATAGGTTTTTCCAATTACATGGAAAATATTATGAGATGGTGATGAGTCAACATAATTGCTATATCATGTCACATTACGTGCTTGATATTGTAAAATCATCACTTACATCATGGATCTTGACTCAGTACGGAAAAGAACTGACTATATAATGTTGGTAGTTCTCCAAACAATATCAATATATAAGACTTCTGTTTAGAAAATTCTGTCATTAGGATCGATACTCTTAGGTATGAATTTATTAATAAATTTATTTATTTTTTGTTTTAGGTTTTTCTGATTTCTCAATTCTCCATTGTCTATATTCATTTACTTTTGGGGCTTTTGCAGTTCAATCATACGGTTTGCTGAGCAAAGTTTAGATCCAGAAAACAGAACATCATTTTTTAGTCCTCGACTGATGGAGGTATTGCTAAATTTATCTGATTACTGGTCTTCCTTGAAAGCTTTCTGCATTATATGTTTCATCTTCGAGGGAAAAAAATAGTCCCACTGACCTCTTTGCCCTGGGCACAACCAATAATGCTGTTTTTGATTGTAGTGATTCTTGGTCCATTGGTATTCTTATAAAATATTCAAACTTGCTAGGAGCATAAGTTTTCTTAGTCATGGTATGAAAACTGCACATGATGCTGTTAGAGTTGAGGAGAACCCAAAACACGAACATAAAGCCAAGAAGAAACATCACTGAATTAAGATATCAAAGAACAGAAGAGGAACTCTCTTCTGTTCAAACAGCAATATCCAGCTGTAAAGGTCCAAGGAGAGAGGCACCTCTTATTTTTTATTTTTGACTAACCTCCAAGGAGAGAGGCACCTCTTATTTTTTATCCTTGACTAACCTCCAAGGAGAGAGGCACCTTTTATTGTTTAAAGTAAGACTTTCGCAGCAGCTTCCCAGAGAAGACATCTAAAAGTAAAAAGGGCTGCTAAGCCTAAAAATGAACAACAGTCCATTGAGACTCTGGATTGTTCCATTGAGACATCAATGACTAACATAGTTGCATTTTAAAATAGGCAATATAACTTTAATAGAAATTAAACCTCCCACCTCAAAATATGCGTTTTGTGAATGAACGTAGAGTGCACTTGTGTGTTCTTACCTCGTATTCTTTGTTTCCTACATAAAAGTTTTTAAATTTATTAATATTATGCAATATCGGAATTGGAACGTCTAATCAAAGAAAAACTGGACTTGGAACGGGAATAAACAAATTCCGCTTGAGAGATTGATCGAAGAGGCTGGTCAAGAGTAAAACTCTTCGAATGAAAAAAATCCCAATTTGAATCAACCCCACTTGAATTGCAAAAGTCCATGCTCCTGTATTTCTCTTTCTCATCGTTTTTCTCTTTCCTTTTCTCTTTTCCTTTTTGTTTCCCTTCACTTATCGCCGTGTACTGCCGTGCGTCCTTGACCCACCTTGCTCTCTTCCTTTTTTCTTCTTTCTTTTTCTTCCATTCGTCTTTCACCTTTCTTTTCTTTTTCGTCCTTTCGTCTTTCACCTTTCTTTTCTTTTGATGTAATATTCCCTAGACCCTGCTTCTCCCTTTCCCAGTTCAATTTCACCAACCATGTCAAGTGCTCAAATTGAGAACACCAGTAATTTGAGAACGTCCAACTCTCAATTTGAGACCTCCTGATCTGAATTTGTCCCTCTTTCTCTCTCTCTCCTGACTCTCTCTCGTTTGCCGTACCCACCTCCCCTCACACTAATGTGACAGGCGGCGTTGGCAGTTATGGCTAGTGATCGGGTTTGGGAAGAAGAAAAATTTATGAAAGCTTGGTGTGTGGTGTATTCTCTGGAAGGGGACACCTAGAAAAGAACTATAAATCTACACAGAACAAAAACTTCTAGTGGGAATTTTATGTATGATATATTTATAGAATGTTTCTACGTATAAACTATTATGCAATGATATTGAGTTATGAGGGTGAAGGATACCTGTACCAATCATAGGACGACAAGCCATCTGCTAAAATAATACGATGATCTATTGAATTTAGGCTGGAACAGGGTGATGGTTTACCTGACAGATGAGAGCTAGGACCGGAGTCTCTATGCCAAGGGGCAGAATCAGGCAACACCTGCAATATTACCTGAATTCGCTGAATTAGCCGTAGAAGCGGATGGGTGAGACAAATGCTATGGTCGGATGAAATTGCTAATCTGAGATGAGAGTGCATTATTTGAACTCGAGTCAGAACTCAGAAGTAACAGGTGGATGTGAGGAAGCTGTGCCTGAGCTCGATGGAGTATACTGAGATGGCAAACAAGGTTCACTAACGTTTTGAACATAATCTGTTTTACCATTTTCCTTCCAGAAATAAGGCTGTGTGATTAGTAGCCTGGCAGATGTCACAACGCCTATCCTTACGACCTTGAAATGACCCCCCTCCCAGAAGCACCATGATAACTACGATCTGCACAACCAGCTCGACCATTCTGATTGGAAACCAAGGCAGCAGACTTAAGAGTGGGGCTGTGAGAGCTATTCCTGTGTTCTTTTCTATTAAGGATGACCTCATTATTCCGTGAGCAGTGGCCAATATCCTAACTAGCAAGAATTTGATCTTGAAGCCACTCAGATTAGGGTCCACTCCAGCAAGTAAGAATGCCACCATAAAGGCTTCCCATTGCATTTGCAACTTAATCAAATCAACCGTAACGGGATGATACTCTAATACTGATCCCACAAGCTCTTACGGGTGCTATAATACTGAGGACAGTGATCGACCATTTTGCTTAATAGTAAAAGTCTTCTCATGCAACTCATTACAACGAGATACTTTGCTCTTTCTGCATAATATTCAGCTAAAGATCCCATATATTTTTAGACGAATCACAAAATGCAAATGTACTACCGGTATTCTGTTAAGTTTTGTGCCAATGCAATTCCTTAACATTGGCATTTTCGCTATTCCAATCATCCGATGCATTTTCTGGTCTGAAATCAGTAATATACTTGGGTTTCTTTTCACCATGTAGACCAAAATCTACTGCATGAGCCGGAATCAAATAATTAACATCATTTAATTTCGCTGCAGTTATTAAATGAGGTCCATCACCATAATTCATTATATTATTTGTTGATTCAGCCATAAAGTCAGATACTTCAATACCCGAATCACAAATAACAACTCACAAAGAGAAAAAAGAACTGAGTAAGCAAACCAAACCAAGAATAACTTGCTGAATAAACCAACAACAACAGATCTAAGCCATTTCAACCATCAAACCACAGCAGTCAGTAGCAAAACCATCAAACCTACAATCTGTCCAGAGAAGAAGGGAAACTAGTACCACAAAGAGAACTGAAAACTGTCCAGAGGGCCGACGAGGGCTGTAGACCGGCGGCGAAGTCAGGTGACCAAGAAAAGAGCTCGATCGGCAGTGTTTCGATTTTCTGCTGCTGCGGCATTTCTTGGCCTGTGCTGGTTGCCTGATGGAACCGGTGTAGATCAAATTGTGCAATTTGTAAAATAGAACTATATACTATAACAGGGATAATGTAACACCCCCAAAACCAACCGGGAGTATTACACGCCATGGGCTCCACGCCGGAACCCACCAGGCTAAAAACCAATTACAAGAACGACAAGAAAGGCCGATGACGGTAGTATTTTTCAAAACTCACAAAATCATATGAAAACACCAACTACCGTCAAGACAAACAAGGCCAAAAACTCGGTTTAGGGAATCGGTTTTCGAAATCAAACACAGTTGGCATAAAGCCGAAAGCCATTTGAAAGAACTCACGCAGCGGATAAAAATACAGTTCAAGATACATATACATCAATAATGATATACACAAACAAAATACACGATTCCCCAACAATATGCCATAGCCAGTATCGTCCGGAATCCTCGCCTCACGACCTCTACCATCAAAGTCCTCAATACCTGAAAAAAAACAAGTCCCACAACGGGGTCAGCAATAATGCCCGACAAATAACCGCAAGTACATAAACATAAATATTCACATGCCATACATCATGAGAATAATAACCTCAACGATAACCTTACCACTTCAGGTAATCCAACGATTCTCATCAAAATCCCAATATCACAATAATACCAAATAATACCTCAATACCGAATACTTTCCCGTACACAATCTTCTATGTACGATTGCCATAAAACATACCTCTATCAGACATCCTTCCGAAATGCATACCACATACCAAGAATATCCAAAATGACATCAACAATATCCGAATACTACAATCTTCCCAAGATTGTCCAAGTATCTCAACAATCATCAACTGTGCATTCTAATCCTTTTAGAACATCATGAACATTCACAATATGCAATACAACATAAAATACTTATGAAATGTAATTGGAATTACTCATCAAAACATTATAACCGAACAAGTAAACACTTGCACGGATACCAACACGACAAAACCAACATCGAACTCATCGCCCTCGTCTACGAGCTCTTCACCCGATCGACGGAATCTACGGCTTTTCACCGCGGCAAAACGATTATACCTATTGGTTAATCAACCTAGAACAATAATCATATCAATAATCGAACCAACTTGGTAACAATGATCATAACATATTCAATTCGGAATTCAACCTCATATCAAGATTCATCTCATCTAAATCAACCACTATCATCACTATGATTTAGAATACCGTCTTAAATCGGTTAAACGAATCATCAAATCATCATAGTCATCATATGGCCTCAAGAACATCAAGAACTCTATGATCCCACAATCATAATCAACATATAATATTATAACATGATTGTCCAACATGTTCCTCACATGTAATCATCCATTAAGAACTACCAACTATCAAAGGAATACGAAAATTACCTTGTATGGACGAATCAAGAAGAGGAACAATTGAACTAAAATCCAAGAACCATGAATAACTTCAAGAATCATCAATATCTACATATCCCGATCTCCAATTCCATGTTTTTAAGCTCATGATCGACTTAGAAGGATTAAGAACCCATCTATAAGGGTTGAAGGTGAGAAAACGAAGTGAAAAGTCAAGTGAAATGAAATGACGGCCAATCCTTATATAAACTCCCGCTCGTTACGTACGTAACATTCCTAAGTTAACGTCGTAACACCTCTTACGACGCTATCTTGTCTGGTTAGCGTCGTAATGCCATCCTGCACCTACCGCCTCAAAACGTGAACTTCTTTACGTAAGTAACCCATGCCATATAACGTCGTAATATACCGGTTGACTTGCTAAAGATAACGGTCGTGTTACGTACGTAACACGTCCTGTATAACGTACGTTGACTCACCTGTCAACATCCTCCGCCGAAAGTTGCCGACACTGGGTCCCGCCTGCCGGCCAGGACTCGGTCCTGTCTGATGCCTTCGTTACGTACGTAATACCTTAGCCTTAACGTACGTAACCATGCTAATATTACGTACGTAAGCTCACCTTGTTAACGTACGTAACAATTCCATACTTAGCCAATTTCAGCAATTCCTGTCCAAAGTCACGACATACCGAATACGAACATACGGCAAAATCAATACATATACTCAATTCAATAACATTATCAAACGTTCACAACGTCCTCGAGCATAATTAACCATCCACGATATCCAATATATAAACGAAAAATATATCCGAAAAATCGGGGTATTACACTCTACCCCCCTTAAAAATAAGTTTCGTCCTCGAAACTTGCAATCACTCGCACAAACAACATTTCAACGGAAAATCCAAAATCACCAAGATAACCAAGAATTATCGAATAATCCGAACAACATACTTACAGGTCAGTGAAGACGAAGATCTCCCGTGATACTAGCATATGACACCATTTCAAAAATCTCGACACAACAAGAATGCCGAGCAGAATAATCACAATTTGAAAGCGATTGGTCTCACAAGACCACAACAAGTTTAGAGCCTGTCGAGTTTGTGGGATCTGTGACGCCGTGTCTCCTCACCTAAAGCGCATGAGCCGCTCCTTGTCACATGCACGTATCACCGGCGTTCCACTCCACATCGAAAGCCGCACATTGCACGTGCCTCGCCCGGCGTTCACTTCCGATTGGAGCCGCACATTGCACATGACCACGGCACCGCGTTCACTCCTGCCTCGTCGGTCTCGGAAACACCAACAATCCCCAAACCCACACATCACCACGACAAGACTCGAGAAAATCACACGTAACCAAAACAACACAGTCCAAAATAGCGTAAATCCGGCTACACAAAATCACGCAACTACCACACCTGGTAGAGCCACATAACACACATGCCGGTTATCACAAAACCTTGGTCTCGATACCATATTTGTAACACCCCAAAACCAACCAGAGTATTACACGCCGTGGCCCCGCCGAACCCACCAGCTAAAAACCAATTACAAGAACGACAAGAAAGGCCGATGACGGTAGTATTTTTCAAAACCCACAAAATCATATGAAAACACCAACTACCGTCAAGACAAACAAGGCCAAAACTCGGTTTAGGGAATCGGTTTTCGAAATCAAACTGACGCTTGGCATAAAGCCGAAAGCCATTTGAAAGAACTCACGCGGCGGATAAAAATACGATTCAAGATACATATACATCAATAATGATATACACAAACAAAATACACGATTCCCAACAATATGCCATAGCCAAGATCGTCCGAATCCTCGCCTCACGACCTCTACCATCAAAGTCCTCAATACGAAAAAACAAGTCCCACAACGGGTCGGCAATAATGCCCGACAAATAACCGCAAGTACATAAACATAAATATTCACATGCCATACATCATGAGAATAATAACCTCAACGATAACCTTACCACTTGTAATCCAACGATTCTCATCAAAATCCCAATATCACAATAATACCAAATAATACCTCAATACAGATAACTTTCCCGTACACAAACTTCTATTAACGATTGCAATAAAACAGACCACTATCAGGACATCCTTCCGAAATGCAAACCACATACCAAGAATATCCAAAATGACATCAACAATATCCGAATACTACAATCTTCCCAAGATTGTCCAAGTATCTCAACAATCATCAATCTGTGCATTCTAATCCTTTTAGAACATCACCGAACATTCACAATATGCAATACAACATAAAATACTTATGAAATGTAATTGGAATTACTCATCAAAACATTATAACCGAACAAGTAAACACTTGCACGGATACCAACACGACAAAACCAACATCGAACTCATCGCCTCGTCTACGAGCTCTTCAGCCCGACTGGACGGAATCTACGGCTTTTCACCGCGGCAAAACGATTATACCTATTGGTTAATCAACCTAGAACAATAATCATATCAATAATCGAACCAACTTGGTAACAATGATCATAACATATTCAATTCGGAATTCAACCTCATATCAAGATTCATCTCATCTAAATCAACCACTATCATCACTATGATTTAGAATACCGTCTTAAATCGGTTAAACGAATCATCAAATCATCATAGTCATCATATGGCCTCAAGAACATCAAGAACTCTATGATCCCACAATCATAATCAACATATAATATTATAACATGATTGTCGACATGTTCCTCACATGTAATCATCCATTAAGAACTACCAATCACAAAGGAATACGAAAATTACATTTTATTGAATAATCAAGAAGAGGAACAATTGAACTAAAATCCAACAACCATGAATAACTTCAAGAATCATCAATATCTACATATCCCGATCTCCAATTCCATGTTTTTAAGCTCATGATCGACTTAGAAGGATTAAGAACCCATCTATAAGGGTTGAAGGTGAGAAAACGAAGTGAAAAGTCAAGTGAAATGAAATGACGGCCAATCCTTATATAAACTCCCCTTTCGTTACGTACGTAACATTCCTAAGTTAACGTCGTAACACCTCTTACGTCGCTATCTTGTCCTGGTTAGCGTCGTAATGCCATCCTGCACTTACCGCCTCAAAACGTGAACTTCTTTACGTAAGTAACCCATGCCATATAACGACGTAATATACCAGTTGACTTGCTACAAGATAACGGTCGTGTTACGACGTAACACGCCCCGTATAACGCACGTAACACGACGTTGACTCACCTGTCAACATCCTCCGCCGAAAGTTGCCGACACCGGGTCCCGCTGCGGCGGGACTCGGTCTGTCGATGCCTTCGTTACGTACGTAATACCTTAGCCTTAACGTACGTAACCATGCTAATATTACGTACGTAAGCTCACCTTGTTAACGTACGTAACAATTCCATACTTAGCCAATTTCAGCAATTCCTGTCCAAAGTCACGACATACCGAATACGAACATACGGCAAAATCAATACATATACTCAATTCAATAACATTATCAAACGTTCACAACGTCCTCGAGCATAATTAACCATCCACGATATCCAATATATAAACGAAAAATATATCCGAAAAATCGGGGTATTACAGATAATGGAAGAAGAAAGTGGATAATGATTTTATTAACTGATGAAAAGTGAAATACAATGACACCAGGGAAACTTCCCTCTCTCATGCACAACCTCAATGAGCCAAAATTATAGAATATCAACTAATATGCCTTTTACGTAGATCTCTCCTCCCTTTTATTCATTCTCTTTCCTCCAACCAACTTCTAGCCACTTTCCTCTTTTGCCAACCAACTTCTAGCCACTTTCCTCTTTTGCCCCTCTGGGCCTTCTAGAATATACATATAAGATTCTGGGCTTGGTGACCTTTTGGGCTGATATATCCTGATTCTCATCATTACTCCCCCCTTCCAAAAGAGTCTTGTCCTCAAGACTTGCATTAGGAAACTGGTTCTTGATTTTCTCCACATCTTCCCAAGTTGCTTCCTCTCTCGATCCATCTTTCCACTGTACCAACCATTGTTCCACTTCTCTATGCTGCTATTTGAGTGTTCTAGTATCCAATATAGCCATTGGAATGCAAATATCTTGTGCAGTGATTTCTAGTTCGGGAGGTAATCCCTGCTCCACTTGTGACTGAACCGCCTTCTTCAATAATGAAACATGAAACACCGGGTGAATTTTTGAAGTAGGCGGAAGGTCCAGTTTATAGGCCACAGGTCCCACCCGTTCCAAAATTTTAAAAGGGCCAAAAAACGAGCAGATAGTTTTTGATAAATTCGAGTGGTGACCGACATTTGTCTGTATGGTTTGAGCTTTACATACACACATTCTCCTACTTCGAAATTCACATCTCGTCGTTTCCTATCAGCTTGCGATTTCATTATGGCTTGAGCCCTTAGTAGCTGCGTTTTGAGTTGTCGTAAGGCTTCGTCTCTATCAATTAAATCTGCTGCAACTGCCTCCACCTTGACTTCCCCTGGCACAAATTGAACCACAGAAGGTGGTGTGCGACCATACACAATCTCAAAAGGTGTTTTTCCCGTGGAGCTGTGGAAGGTGGAGTTATACCAAAACTCTGCCCACGGTATCCAAGTGGACCACAAACGAGGCTGGTCTATTGCGAAACATCTCAAATAGGTCTCTAAACATCTGTTTATCACCTCTGTCTGGCCATCCGATTCCGGGTGGTACGCGGAGCTCATGTGCAGTTCCGTTCCCTGAGATCGGAAAATTTCTTGCCAAAAACGACTTAAGAATAAGGGGTCACGATCACTTACTATGGACTTAGGTATCCCATGGTGTCGAATCACCTCCTTCACGAATGTTTCCGCCACTGACCTCGCCGTATAAGGGTGTCTTAATAAAATGAAATGGCCGTACTTGGATAATCTGTCAATCACCACTAAGATAGCATCAAACCCTTTTGATTTTGGTAGACCCAAAATAAAATCCATAGACACATGTTCCCACACGGCATTGGGAATGTTTAGAGGTTGTAAAAGACCTCCTGGAACAACAGAACTGGCCTTACATCTCTGACAAACGTCACATTCACGCACGTATTTTTTGACTCTTTCCATCATGCCCATCCAATAAAGGTTGACTGCCAATCGTCTATAAGTCCTATAATACCCCGAATGTCCCCCGGAGGCGGATTGGTGAAATTCCTTCAGCAATTCAGGAATGAATTTGGAGTTTCGCGAAATCACAAAACGATCTTTATAATATAACATACCCTGTTTTACCGTATACCCTGCGTGTTTATTGTCACCCGCTTCACATTCACGGATTATTTTGGTAATTTCAACATCGTTTTTTGTTTCTTCGATTAATTGTGCGCCTTGCAACCACAAAGGGCTCGACACTCCCGTCAATAAACTCCCATCCTCAGCCCTTCTGGACAGCGCATCTGCTGCCCTATTTTCCCGTCCCGGCTTGTAACAGATGTCGAAATTATATCCCAATAATTTCGCGACCCAATTTTGTTGATCAGGTGTTGTGATACGTTGTTGAAGTAAGAACTTCAGACTTTTTTGGTCTGTGTAAACGATAAATTGAGTCCCAAGAAGGTAAGATTGCCAATGTTGTACGGAGAGGACCAAAGCCATAATCTCTCGCTCGTAAGCAGATTTCGCTTGATTTCTGTCACTCAAGGCTTTACTGTAATACGCAATTGGGTGTAAGCCTTGCATTAACACCGCTCCAATTCCCCTTCCGGAAGCGTCACACTCCACGATGAATGGAAGAGTGAAGTCGGGAAGTGCGAATACAGGAGCAGTCACCATTGCTTCCTTTAATTGCTCAAAAGCTTGTTGGGCCTCCGAAGACCACCCGAAAGCGTCCTTCTTAGTCAAGTCCGTGAGCGGTTTGGCAATACTACCATAATGCCTTATGAATTTCCGGTAGTATCCCGTAAGTCCCAAGAAACCCCGAAGGCCTTTGATTTGTCTCGGAACCGGCCAATTTAGGACAGCCTCTATCTTTGTAGGGTCCATAGCAACCCCATCTCCATTGATAATGTGCCCTAAATACTCCACAGAATTTTGGCCAAAAGAACACTTCTCTTGGTTAACAACAAACTGGTTGTCGAGTAGAACTCGCAATACGATTTCCAAGTCTTCCATATGCTTCTTCCAATCTGGACTATAAATCAAAATGTCATCAAAAAAAACTACCACCATTTTTCTCAAGAACGGTCGAAAGATGTCATTCATTACAGCTTGAAAGGTAGACGGAGCATTGGTGAGGCCGAAGGGCATGACCACATACTCGAAATGACCATCGTGAGTTCTGAAAGCTGTCCTTTCAATACTTTCAGGTTGCATCCGAATTTGGTTATAACCCGACCTTAAATCGAGTTTAGAGAAAAAACGAGCACCGTGTAACTCATCAATGAGTTCTTCCACCATAGGTATAGGAAACTTATCCGGAATTGTGGCTTTGTTTAAAGCTCTGTAGTCAACACACATCCGCCATGAATTATCCTTCTTACGTACCAAGATTACAGGGCTGGAGTACGCACTTTTACTGGGGCGAATCATTCCCAGGGACAATAATTCCTGGACTTGCCTCTCTATTTCCGTTTTCTGGACATGTGGATACCGATATGGTCTAACACAAATTGGGTCGTGAGGGTCGCGTAAAATAATATTATGGTCATGTACCCGGGGAGGAGGTAGACCATTGGGTGCTTTGAATACTTCAGAAAATTGATCCAAGAGTATCTGCAATTCTTCTTGTTGAGTAAGTGACAAACTCATATCTGCTTCTGCCATCAGTAGATGTACTGAACTAGTGACCTTCACCATTGTATCTTCCATCAGAAGCCATCTTTGTAGAGAGGCCAAATATTGCGAAGAAGCTCCCAATCCTTGCAATTGAACTGATTGGCCCCGATAGTCGAACCGCATCCATGATTTTGCCCAATTGTGCGTAACTTCACCCAACGTTTTCAACCAAGCCATGCCCAAAACCAGATCTAAGTGACCCGAATCAAAAACCAACGCATCGATAATGAATTCACACTCCCCTATGCCGATTTTTAAACCAATGCACTGTTGAGTAAGAAACACGGTATGGCCATCCCCCAATTTGATGTTGATGCCAGAGAATTCGACAAAAGGAACTCCCAGGGAAAGAATCAATTGCTTGGAGACAAAATTATGGGTAGCCCCGCTATCAACCAGAATTACGATGGGAATATCTCCCATGGCTCCTTCAAATTTCAGCATCTTCCCACCCGACGAAATCTCTGTATGAGCCCCATCGTATTCTAAGGCCGAGCAAAATCCCGTCGGAATCGAATCATCTTCCGTGGTAAACGACGGTTCTACCTGTTCCAACCCGTATTGAATGCCCTCTTCTGTTTCCAACTCATCGTCGCCCAGCAGTAGGATCCGTAGTTTGCCCTCTGGACATTTGTGAGCCGGCCCGAATTGTTGCCCACATCTGAAGCATAGTCCCTTTTTTCGGCGTTCTTCCCATTCCGACCGTGTGAGAGAACGGACACCTCGATCTCGCAGTACCGAGGTTGGCGGCGGATCGGTTGATGCACCCCCTAGGGTTCGTGGGGAATGAAATGAACGAGGGAAGTCGGTGTGGGAATTGACCAACTTAACACTTGAATTAGACCCATATACCCTCTTAGGGTCCACCCGCTGGGAATTAAATCGCGGATCTGGAATACCCAGGGTACCCGACCCATAACCCGAATGGTAACGCAAACGGGAATTGGAAACGTTTACCGTCGAAGGTCGTAACATCGCTTCCACATCCTTAGCCAAATACATCGCATCTAAACGTGAGTCCGGACGGTGGAGACGCACCCATTTTTTGACGTCATCTCGTAATCCAGCGATGAAATATCCCACCGCCTGAGTTTCTGGTAATTTCGGAACGAGAGACAGCAAATACTCAAAGTCATCAATATACTCGTAGATCGAATCGGTTTGTTTGAGAGTCGCCAATTGCTCATACGGATTCTGTATTTCAAGTCCGCTGAATCGTTGAAGTAATTCTTCTTGAAAGTGTTCCCACGAAATGTCCTCATGGACTTGTTTCACCACTGTAAACCAATGTTGAGCCACACCGGTCATGCTTAGTTGAGCGAGACGCATTCGTAGATCTGGAGCGACGCCATTAATGTCAAAATACAAATCGGCCTTCTGGATCCATCCTTGAGGATCGAATCCATGGAATTCTGGTAACTTCACCTTTTTGGCAGCCCAGGGGAAGCTTCGCGACGACGGTAGCACCGATTCACCACCGATCGGTGGAACAGAGGTCGTCGGAGGTACGAAGATACCCGAACCAGAACTTGCAGAGCCGTCGCTGTTTGGTTGTTTCTCTTGCTTTTTCATCCATGCCATTAATAGATTGCGAAATTCCAGTGATTCTGCTTGTTCCTTGTGCATCGCCGCCGACAGTGCGCCGATATTCGTTTTGATTGCGCCGATATCTGCTTGAATCTGAGTAAGCTGTTCATCGTGCTCATCTAATCGTTGGCCGGTGGAACGTGTAGTGGTCATCTCGTCGATTCACGGCAGGTCGCGGCAGGTCGGACCAATGATGGAACCGGTGTAGATCAAATTGTGCAATTTGTAAAATAGAACTATATACTGTAACAGGGATAATGGAAGAAGAAAGTGGATAATGATTTTATTAACTGATGAAAAGTGAAATACAATGACACCAGGGAAACTTCCCTCTCTCATGCACAACCTCAATGAGCCAAAATTATAGAATACCAACTAATATGCCTTTTACGTAGATCTCTCCTCCCTTTTATTCATTCTCTTTCCTCCAACCAACTTCTAGCCACTTTCCTCCCTTTTACGTAGATCTCTCCTCCCTTTTATTCATTCTCTTTCCTCCAACCAACTTCTAGCCACTTTCCTCTTTTGCCAACCAACTTCTAGCCACTTTCCTCTTTTGCCCCTCTGGGCCTTCTAGAATATACATATAAGATTCTGGGCTTGGTGACCTTTTGGGCTGATATATCCTGATTCTCATCATTGCCTCTCCCTCTCGGTTCAGATTATATGATTACCTTTTTTGTTTCGTCCTTCCTAGGGTAGAAAATTGAATTTCAGAGGGTGGGGGAAATGAGGGTTTTGCTGAGGTTTGGCTGCGTTAACCGCTCTTGTACCAAGTCAGATTTTGTGAGTCATTGTGTGGGAATAGTCAACCCTAATCCAACACTATATATTTTAAATATTTAAAGTAAATTACAGTAATGATTACAAGGTACAAAACACGTTTTAAAAACAGATATAATTATAGTAATTATAAATTCCAATATTAGGCAGGTTTTGCTAAAGAATTTCAGTAGCCTCTTATTTTGGAAGTTGGGGTGATTACTTTTCGAATTGGCTATTTGATGCTCTAATATGCAATCTGGATTGCAAAATTCTGCTGTGAATAACTCCATAGTATATCTATGGCATGGAGTTCATTGACCTTGTTGCGAACCTGAATGGTCAAGGACGGCAACTATACATATTTTGCCAAATGATCTGTCTTGCTTAGAACTCTTAATTTGCAAGAAGTTTTGTTCAACTCCAAATTGAAGACGTGTATTTTTATGTCATGGTATGATCGTTTAACTATGTTTTGGTCTCAGGCTTCTAAACCACATATGTTTGGACACATTTTTCATGTTTGGACTTTTGAATTCCCCCCTGTTTGTGAAATTTGCAAGTAGCGATGGAAATTAGTAGAAAGTAGTGAGGAAGGCTATTGTTCCACGTGGACTGGAATTGAATCAACACTAATTACTGGAATTAGAGTAATTATCATTTCATGCAGAATGAACTATTAGAGTCTTGCTAATTAATCAACTAAAAGAAAAAGCCTCAAAAGAATGTTACAGTTATTGTAAATTTTGCAGTTGGCAATTTGACAGACAGACCACTGGAGGTGTGATCAACCAAGTTAACCACTATGTCACTCGATTCAAGTCATCATTTCTTGTCAAGTTCTTCACCCAGTGCCGAAAAATCCCATATGCAGATTCTGATTTCTCTTTTCCTAGAAAAATCTAGAAATCAAATTTCATCAAGTATATGGTAGTTGTTAATGACGAGTAAGGATTTATACGACTCTTGAATAAATATGAGTTTCTGTACTTATGTGATTCTCGCAAGTCATGCTTAAATTCCCACTCGTAGAACATTGAGAAAAATGGTCAACTGACTAAGAAAAAACTCAAGCCAATATACGACCGACAACTGAATTAACTTGAATATTACAAATCGAATATCATATAATAGATTCAAATGTTGGATTGGATCCCACGCGAATAGCTACAACAGAATAGTTGATGGATAATTTTTGTTCATGAATGAAAAAAATACAAGATATAAATCAATATTTCTAAACAGAAATCCCTCTGCGCTTGCGTTCTTGAAGTTGTCTTCTTGCTCTCTAGCCTTCTTGTTCTTTCAAAGTGCCAAGGTCCCTATGTCTTTTTTGATCATTTTTTTTAATACATCTCCTCAAAACAACTTAAAGACCTAATCTGTGTGATTTTAAATAGTGCTATTGCATATAGAGTGGGTGCTGGTGCACCACTTTGACAATCCTGGCAGAGTTTCTTCACTGGCTCTGCTGCACCTAAAATGAAACTGATCTAAAATGGAGAAGGGTCCAAGAATTGGGCTCTATGGCCCCATAACTTTGGATTTACTTTTATATGTCCTTTTGGGGCCATGCATTACGTTTGGCCATAATGCTGAACAAAACAAACAAAGCGAGCCTCCCAATAAATTGGGGTATTTTTCTTATTTTTACCTGCCATCCTTAAAGCCTGATAATTAGCCTCACTTTCTAAATCTCTGCAAAATGTAAACAAATATAAGAAGGGACGGGAAACACTTGGAAGACATAAATTTATTGTAGACAACATAACATGCCCTCTCACTTGTAATTGTTTTGCGGTTAAGTTGTAGGCTTGTAGCTTGGGCAATGCCAGTTAGGATATAAGTATCTTAAAAATGCTTCTTATGACCATGCAATAGGCTGGACATTCCTGTTCCCATACCACGTGTTGACCGACCTAGCACAACGATAACATAAGTGCTGACAAAACATCCACTCCGTGATGACAACTTGTTCGAATTTCCCTTATATTGTTGTCGTAAAAAGAATGTCCTTGATCTTCTTCCTTTAAATGTCACATTCGATTGACGTTGTCTTATTCAACTTAATATTCCAGTCAATTGTGTGGTTCCTTGCAAGATGGTCTTCAACATACTTGATGCCATCTGAGAGAAGTGGAGAAATCAAAAGCAGCTTTAGTCCATTGCTTAGTTTCTGTGGAGAAAATAATCAAGGAAATGTTGTGCTTGATATTATTATCCGTATCTCTTTGAGCACACTTGTTTTGTACCCTGGGGAGAAGGACTTGCAGGTATTTGGTATCTGAGCGGTTATTCTCTTAACTCACCCTTTTGACTTTTATCGTTCATTTCCAGTTTAGTTTTATACTACATCTGGTCTTAATTTTTGCTCTAAGTTGATGCCTGGATGAATGAATTATGAGTGTATTAAACCGCTACAGATAATTAGGTGTTGTGATTGGTGCTCAGGATTTTCTTGTGAAGATTAAGAACTTATGGCATGTTGAAGGGAAGCTGTTCTTGATTTTTGTGTTCCATGACAGGCACTCACATGTCACCAGTTGCTTCATGGGCTTGTTAAACGAAAAAATATCATTTCTCACCTTGTTACCTTGGTAAGTAGCATCTCCATACGTGTGAAAAAAGTCTATCAATATTTATTTTCCTGCATTTGTGTTGCTTATTGAACTATGCTTACTTGTGCTGTATGATTTTGCTTTGTTTGCATCGATTGAAGAAGAGCATACTCTATATTGGTAAGCTGGGACATCACTTGAACCAAGACCTAAATGAAACTAAACTTAGTAATTTACCATGTTCTCTGTATATTTCTTGGTGTGGGTTGGAGTTAAAGAGGTGCTGGGGGATCCTATTATTTTACTATATGAACAATACTTCTAAAACAAGCTAATTCTAGCATCAAAACTTCTATTTTCTTTTGTTTTAAATGCACATACTTGCTAGTAATTCTGAAACAAAACCTCAATTTTAGATATTTGAACCATGTATCATATAGCCGTTGTCCAACTTGACAAAGATGCTACAGCCACGACATGTAAGACTAGGAAATTGTGTAGAATTTTGCATGTACCATTTCATCTTGTCAATAGCACCCTAAATTAACCAGTTTAACTTTTTTAGACATGAAATATAGTTTTAGACATCGTAGTAGAATGCTAGTATCTAACATGAAAAAAAAAATGATATAGTAATTACCACTATAGTTATTATGTTTGAACTGTCACTCCAAATGCTTTAAATTACAAACGACCCTAGGATTTCTAGTGAAAGGATTGCCTTTTAACAAGTTGACCTTGGGCCATTAGATAGAGAAAACCATATGTATATACAAAAGGTACTGAATCTAAGATACATTTAAATTTATTTTCATCTGGAACTTCTGATTTAATTTACGCAGGATTCATGGCGTGACCTAGCGAATGCTTTCGCTAATGAAAGTGTTTTCTTCTCGTTAAATGCTGGTCACCAGGTATTTAATTAGACTTTGGAGGAAAAAGATTATGTCTCAACTTCTGTTGCTCACTGTCTGTTTCTTAGATAGCAAACTAGGAATAATGATCCACATGTTTTTCTTTGCTGGCATGTTATGGACACTAGCATTCAGTTCTCTGTTACTCTTGCTTGCTTCATGTACTTGCTCACTCGATCTTTTATGATTCCTTTTGTTGGACGAAATGATCAAATCACTTATGTCCCACTAAATCTCTTATAGGATCTAGGATCAATTACATTTGGAGCATTTGATATAAATTCTCCGGCTTGAGGGGGAGTTTTGGATTCTAATTACTTTGTCTCAAGTAGTCTTGTCTAGGGGCACGTTTGGCTGAAACAGCCTCTGATTTGTTCCATAGTATTTATTTATATTGTTTGGCTTGAGTCACCTGGGGCAAACTTAGTGTTGTCTAGCATTTATATATTGGCCCCTCGAGGTGCCTATTACTATGGTCGTCATCTGATTGCTTTGAGTTGTGTCATTTCACTACAATACTGTCACTCTGTTTGTCAACACCTTTATTTCAGCGTTCGCTAGCTCAGACACTTACTTTGTCAACTTATGGCATGAAAACGTCTGAGGCATCAAATCAGTGAGTGTATATGTTTCAAATCCAATGGGCATGTGTTTACAGCTAATTTACGCTGGTGATTAGAAGTAACCTGGCCCTTTGTTACGATTGTTTGTAGGTATATAAATAATCTGACTAGCCATATGACAGCCTCTTTAGTGGAACTCGCTAGCAAAAGTGATCTCAAAACCATTGCTCAACAGCCTCATGTCATTTTATTGGTAAACTTTGCGCACTATGCTTTCATTGTACTAGGATATATTGGGAACAATGTAATTGTTTTCAACATGACCCCCTTTAGGTTAGTTGCTTGTTGGAACGACTTCGTGGAGTTGCTAGAGCATCAGAACCTCGTACACAGAAGGCAATTTATCAAATGGGATTCTTAGTGATGAACCCTGTTTTGATCTTCCTTCAAACATACAAAGATGAGGTAATATTGTACGTCGTCGTTTTTTGATAAATCTTATGGCTACCTGTTTTAGAAACATAGTGTGCTGTTATGCAAATCTATGTATTGTGGTACATAATTTAGACCATAACATGATTTTAGAAGACCGCTTTAGTGCATTTTCTGATGCGTTTGGCACCGTGACATGGCATTTGAGTGTCTGAAATTCAAAAATAAAAATAATTGAAACATTTCTTTTGACTTCACATGGTGCTTTTTATAGTCTACAGGTTGTAATGTGCTTGAAATTTTTAACGTATGTGTGTTATATATTGTATATCCTTATCTACAATATATGTTTCAACAACTGTTAGATCCCACATCCATATTTTGTCCTACTCTTGTGTTTCCAATGATTATCTTATGCTTTAAACTCAATTGTTCTCACGTATTGTTCTACTTGATGTGCTCCAAATTTTGAATGTCCAAACTTATTGAAGCATTAATCCCACATTCGGAAAATACCAGCCTTGCCATCAATATATAAAGATCGTAGACTACTCCTCTCATAGCCAATTGATTTTGAGATGGAACCCCAGACTTTAACATGGTATCGGAGCAGGCTCTCTGCACGTGCGAGCCCAACGGCCCACGATGTTCTAGCTCCGCGCCACCCGAGTTAAAAATTCCACGGTGTAAGCCTTAACTCCGGCTACGCGTGAGGGGGCGTACTGAAGCATTAATCCCATGGGAAAATACCAGCCTTGCCATCAATATATAAAGATCGTGGACTACTCCTCTCATAGCCAATTGATTTTGAGATGGAACCCCATATTTTAACAAAACTAATAGGTGATTGAAGAAGAAACTAAAGCGCAACCTGATATAAAGTTAATTGAAAATTTGCTAGAGGTTTATTCATGCTGGTCTTTTTCGAATTGCTATGTGTGTGTGTGTGTGTGTGTGTGTGTGTGTGTACATAGCAATGATAAATACTTACAAACCTTATCCGCTTAATTCGCAGGTCGCCTTTCTTCAGATTTACTCTGGATTAGATTCCTTGTTTCTTTTTGTAATAGTCTGGTCGTGTTCTTATCTGCAAATGTGCATGAGCTGGACCCTAAGAGACGAGCTAATGTACTCAGTTCTAGGACCTACTTGAAACATTTCCGTTCTAGGACCTAACCTGTAGACCGGACCCAATTGTCATATTTTTTTTGGATTGAAATTATGATTTAGCTTAATGAATATCTGCCAGGTCAACACATCCTCCCGTCCAATATCTCCGTCATCCACTTTAAGCAGATCTATTACATAACTCAACTCAGACTTTTATCAACTTTTACCTATTTACTATCGTTAGCCGTACCAAAACTCGTGTGACCCTCATTTAGCTAAGTAGAGGAAATGGGCTGGCTTTCAGCTACTGGTTTTTCTACCATAAAGATGTGAATGAGAGCAAGAATGTGATCAATACGAGGCACTTTATCATATCCATTATTTCAACTTGCAGTTGATCAAGTTCAGTTGAGCACCGGAAGGAAATAACTAATATGATGTTCTTTTAAAATGCTGCCCGTGCCTTAACATATTCTCTGGACACGGTTTGCAAAACTTAATTTCAGGCAATAAAGCTTTTCAGTAGACAAAATAATTAGTTCAATCATCAGTGTAAATGTTCCACTATTTTTATGCAGCCTCGTTATATGAATTCATAAGCCACCTTGTCTGTTTTGCTTCAAGTAACTTTCTTGGGAGTCTCTTGAAAGATATTCTTGGCTATGAGAATGTACATGCCAGTTTTAGGAATTGTGACTAACTTAATAAAACTTTTCGCGAGGATAGTCATGAATATCTTTAATATAAGGATGCAAATTCTGGATCATTACTTGGTTAGAGTAGTTCCGTCCAGATGGACTAGTTTAATGTACATTTAGCTTATATGGCTTGTTTGTCCTTGGAAATGATTGTTTTCTTACTTACAATGAGTCTGTTTTTGGAGAATATTGATGTTCCATCAGAATTATTAATGTTATGTTTTACGTTTCCCCTGTCTAGTCAATAGTAGTCTATCTTCTGCTCAAATTTGTCACTGATTGGGTGGATGGCCAAATTACCTACTTAAAGGCTCAAGAGACAGCTGCTGTTGTTGACTTCTGTATGCGTTTGCTTCAGCTTTACTCGTCTCACAACATCGGCAAGGTAAACTTTTGGTCTCAAGCGCACTTTTAATGCAATATATATTTCTGACCAAGAGAAGAAAGGAAGTAGCGAGGTTATGAATTTAGCAGAACCGATGGTTTTGAAATATAGTGCATGTATATGTTTGTATGTATCCTTGTATATATACACACACACACACATATATATACTATATGCAAAACTACCCGTGCACATCATGCATACATAATCACGTGATACTGACAAGCAGCTTTAATGACATTCAGAAGTAACCAACTATTTTGTTATATTTAATATCATCAAACAACTCAGCATCTGAGAGTGACAATTGGATTTTCTGCCTTGTGTATTCTTTATCATATATAATACTGACAGCGTAACACACTGGTCCATTTAGTCATCGTCAACTGCACCTTAATCCCAACTATATTGGGGTCGGTGGCATAAAGACTACAGTGCTAATTAATTGTCTAAATTAGTTAACACTATAATTCATGCAAAAAACAAAGTGGTAAAGTTTTATGCCGGATGCCCTTCCTGTCGCAACCTTCACACCAAGGAGAAATGAAATGAAATTCCAAACCATCAACATCATAGGTTTTTCCAATTCAATGGAAATATCATGAGGCGGTGATGAGTCGAGATAATTGCTATAGTCATGTCATGTTACGTGATTGATATTGTAAAATCGACACGTACATCATGGAACATGACTCCGCTGGTCCATTTAGTATGGTAACTTAAATAAATTTATCTAAATCCTCGGATTTTTTTTCTGGCCGGATCTCAAATTCTTCTTATACTAAATGCATGGCCAGTTCAATTTACGTTACATTGTAGTTTAAGGTGAACTCAAATCATTAAATAAATTGGAGTCATCTGAAACCTGAAATGAAATGTCAAACGGGATTATGATAGTTATTCTTTGTTCCTAATTGGCAATATTGACACATGCTATTTAATTGCCTCCCAGATTTCAGTTGGCCTATCAAACACCCTTCGCACTGAAGCAGATACAGAGAAATATAAGGATTTGCGGGTGCTTCTGCAACTTCTCTCAATTCTATGTTCAAAAGACCTGGTAACTCTTTTCATTTTTCACACATTTATTAAACATAGTCCAGTCCTTCACTTTCGACACCCAGGTCCTGATAACGAACACGATGTTGGGTGAGAACTTGAATAAAGAAGTAGAAAAATCCAGAGAAAATTTCAATAGTAATATTTCGATGTCGATAATAATAAAATGCAGCTCTTAAGCATTAATTTATAGGCTGAGTCCCAGCTAAACTTGGAAACTAACTAGGATAAGGAAACTAAAAAATATCAAATTCTACTAAAATACTGATATCCAATTCTAATACTACTAAAAAAAATACTAATACATTCTTCTGATTATATTAATTGTTATATTCTACTTTGCACAAGGTCCTCTTTAACTTCGTGTGTTCTCTCTCCTTAGAACAGCATCCTGCACTGTGAAAATATCTGATGATGAGTAGAATTAGTCTTAGAATGAAGATAATAAAACAAATGAACATAGTTTTCCCAAAGAGATTCATAAGGTAAATATTTTCATCTGAACATATACAGTTGGTAGTGTTATGAACTCGAAGTTATTCCATAAACTTTTAAGAATTAATCCGTAAAATACAGTTTCTACCTTCAGATGATAACTTTTAGTTGAAACTGCAAGTTTTTCAACAAAATTTCAGTTTGGCATCCGTACATACCTTGGGTCTCCAATAAGATGATTAGGAACTTCAGAATGACTAATGCTATAAAGTATTTATATATGACATATTTTTATGAAGTTGAATGATTTCATCAAGCTAGCGTTGAGAGCCTGGTGGACAGGACATACATGTAACAAAATAACCATATGGAACTTCTGTGTCTGTAGTGAGGGATTTTTCTTGAATATTGTGGCATCATGCATTTCTGTAAGCTGTACCTGGTTTCGCTACGCTGCTTGCAAATCTTAAATAAGGTGTGTAACAGGTTGACTTCGCATCGGAACCAATTGAGGCTTGTGGTACAACTATTTCGAAGGTATGTAAATGGAATATTTTTTTTTTATGTAAACATCTGTTCCTATATTGCACCCTATAGTTAAATGTTTCTTTAATGGTTCCGAGTGTATTTCTCTTGAAGGTAGTATATATGGGTCTACACATAGTAAGTCCTTTGATAACTCTGGACCTGCTGAAACACCCTAAACTGTGCCACAGTGTAAGGCTCTTTTCTTATTTTATTAAAGGAGGATAGGGTTATTGTCTGAACTAATATGGTCTTCTCGTTCATGGAACAGTATCTCGCACTGCTTTCACATATGCTGGAGGTTTATCCTGAAGTAATCACACAGCTAAATGGTGAAGCCTTTACTCACATATTTGCAACTCTTGATTTTGGCCTTCATCATCAGGTAAATTATGATGCGAATCTCTCTCCCTCTCCCTCTCTCTCTCTCTCTATATATATATATATATATATATATATATATATATATATATATATATATAGAGAGAGAGAGAGAGAGAGAGAGAGAGAGAGAGAGAGAGAGAGAGAGAGAAGTCGGTAAGTTGAGTCAAGTCGACGGAGGTCCGACTACTAGTCGACTTTACAACAATGACATATATCTATACACCCGACACTAGTGGGTAAGGCGTGCGATAATGGCACGGTGTCGGTGCCATAAGATAATTAAAATTGCAAAATTACTAGATTACCTTGCATGTTGGCCTCCGGAGAAATAAAGACCTCTTTTCTTCATATATATATATATATATTTAGGATCAAATGAGAATGGTTCTTATCCTGCGAATTGTGAATATGCATGAGTTTTGTACTAATTATGCATGAAATATATGCATTTCGTGCATCAAAATTGCAATGCATTGAAATATGCATTATATGCATCAAAATATTGATGCATTAAAATATTGCATTATATGCATCAAATTTTTGTGAGAATAAATATAGGTCATCCATTTATCAAGATCTATGGATGAAATTCATTCTTATTTATTTCTTAACTTAAATTGCATTCTCACCTCAACCCACCCCTATATATATATATATATAGATAGATAGATAAATATACACACGACACCAGTGGATAACGCGCGTGGTAATGGCATGATGGTGGTGCCATAAGATGCTTAAAACTATAAAATTACTAGATTATCTTGCATGTTGGCCGCCGGAGAAAAGCAGACCACTTTTCTTTATTTTATATAGATAAACTAGAGATAACCCGTGCCATAATGGCAAGGTGGTGGTGCCATAATTGTATTAAAAATATAAAAGAAAAAAATGGAGACAAAAAAATTGCAGGCATCAGAGGTCCACCGGCCTCTGGCCGACGACCCATCGAAAAACAGCCTAACAGGCGGCCAGATGAAAACAAAAGACCAACCTCCGGAGCTCCGACGGCTGCCCTCCCAGAAAACCCCGAAAATCCCGACACTCGACCGTAAGAAAAAAGGACCTATTTCGGAGCTCCGCCTGTTGGCGATCCGCCATAGAACAGTCCAACAGCCGGCCGAAAAAAAAAAGAAAGAAAGAAACTGACATGTCGCCGGAGCTCCGACGGCCAAAAAACAGTTCGACAGTTGGACGTTAAAAAAACTGACCGACTTGCGACCTGCCGGATGTTGTTGGAGAGCAAAAAAAAATTAGCGGTTTAGTTGGACATTTAATTAAATTTTGTATGATTTTCTGGAAGTTTATTGTTGTTGAATATTTGATATTATTAAATTCAATACAGAGGGGAAGGGAGGAGTAAAAGGATCTTTTTAGGTGCACATTACGGCCAAAAACTCCAATGTCCCTTATATTATAGACTACGGCCAAAAACTCCAATGTCCCTTATATTATAGACTAGAGATAAATCGTGCCATAATGGCACGTGCTGGTGCCAAAATAGATTAAAATAATCAAATTACCAGATTACTTTGCTAGAAAAAAACATATTGGCTCCCGGAAGTCTGGCGGTGGCGGCTCCGCCGGCACGCAGGCGGCAGGCAACCACGCCAAGAAAGAGGTATTTTGGTAGATTATTTCCCACCGGAAAACATGCCGGCAGGCCGGTAAAAAAAGAATGACCTGCCGGCAGCCGACGGCTCGCCGGAGGTCCACCGTAGAACCTCGTCAGGAATGAATTTTGTTTTTTGAAGATTAGTTCAATACTAAGGATATTTTTGAAATTTAGTGTTGAACATTTGATATTATTAAATTTAATACAATGATCATTTGAGGTGCACGCGACCAAAAAGCACCACTCTTTATATATTATATGTTATGTTATAGGTATGTAATATTAAGTATACTAAAAGGCTGGATGTGGTGGAGTGGGTGAAGAAAAAGGCACTCATTTTTTGTATACGATTCCGCACGAGAAAAAAGATCGTACAAGCCTTCTTCGCTTTCTCCACAAAAAACAGCAACTTCGTTTCTTTGGACCATATCCCTCCGACGTCCAGCCAAGCACTGCGCACAAAACAGCCTCCCTCCCTCTGAGAACCCCTCTTTCTCTCTCACTAGGGTTTAGAGGGGAGAAATATTCGAAATACTCAGCTCCAGCGATAATGATTTTTAGGTTAGGAATGAGAATGATTATTAGCTTGGGATGATGACATAATATTTTTTAACAAAACAAAAACAATGAATAACGAAAATAAAAATTTAAAACGAGAAATATAAAAGATCGAGAAATGAAAATAAAAAAATAAAATACCACTAGGCCAAAGGGCTAGTTGTCACTAGCTTATGTAGATAACTATAGCTATATACACTAAAATGCACGTTTCTGAAAGGAAAATTGCGACTCTAAACGGCTGATGAAAATAAGATGATTCCCTTTCTCTCTAAGCTAACCATGCCTGTTTTTTATTTCCATTGCTTGTGATTAGGATGTTGAAGTTGCTGATTTGTGTCTAAGAGCTCTAAAAGCACTTGCATCCCACCACTACAAGGATGGCAGCCTTGGTAAAGTTGGTGTAGGATCATATTCTACCAGCTATAAGGAACCTGATGGAAAGTTTCGTGAAGGCATTCTCGGTCGATTCCTTCGCTCATTGCTTCAACTTCTTCTTTTTGAGGACTATAGGTGAGATGCAAAAAATATATTTGAATGCAACTGGTGCAGGAACTTAGAAACTATACGATATGGGTATTCATCTTTCGAATGAATTCGAACTTCGACTTATTTGAACTCGAATATCGATTTTGATTTAGGAGTTTTTTAGTTTGAATCAAATTTGAATTGATTCGATTCTAAATATGATCATTCAAACCTAATTACTTATTGACGAATGTTTTCGAATTGTATTTGAAATTCCGGTAACTTCGATTCAGATACCTATTTTAACTTTTTATCTTAGTTCGAATTATGTTTTTATATGAATTAGTAATATAGTTCGTATTTTGTATTCTTAATCACTATATAAATATAAACTGCAAATGCAAACAAAATTAATATAATTGGCTATCAGGATATAATACCAGGAGTAATAATTATTAAAAAGGGCACCATCTATCCAGGGCCGGTCCTGTGCTTCGCAAGGCCCTGCGAAAGTAAAAAATTGGGCCCTTAAGAAGCAATAAATAAATAAATATAAAAATATAATAGAAAATACAATAATGATTAGTTGAAATAGAGAAAAAGTTTCATACCTTATCTAAATACAACATGTCGAGTAGTTTTAGACGCAAAAGTAAATCAACCAATTTTCTTTCAATTGATAACATAGCCAATCCATTAAACCTATCCTGCAACATAGTTGATCGTAAATAGGTCTTAATCAACTTCAACTTCGAGAAAGATCTTTCAGCTGATGCAACCGTAACCGGTATGGTTAACAAGAGCTTGTACGAAATATAAGCATTTGGGAAGCAATTCACCCTCTTTAAATAACGCAGGACATCTATTGCTCTCGACTTTTCATTTGAAAAATACGACTGCAAGCATAACAATCAATTAAAAGCAAAGAACTAATCTTGCTTTCGATATGCAGCAGCCAAAAATTTAAAATCAAAGCAACAATCAAATAAAAGCTAAAGCTTCTCATTCAAATAACAAATGTCCGAGTTCAATCTCAGAATATGCTAAATGTTAGCAAATTATTTAATCAACAAAGAACAGGACAGAAGCAACAAAAATTAAAATCAATTCCTAACAGAACAGAAGCAACAAAAATTAGACAATAAATTCCTAACAGAACGGAAGCAACAAAAATTAAAATCAATCTATGTCTATGTGAACAATAAAGAAGTAGAAACTCACTAGAAAATTTCCTTAAACTTATCGTCACCTCTCGAGAAAGATCTCACTCTAGAAAACTTTGTTCTGTACTCTAAGCATTCGACTTCGATCGAATTTTTGGGGCGAACGCCGAACGGCAGCAGCACGCGTTGTTTCTGAAAGATCTCGTGTTTCTTTTTCTTTTTTTTTTTACATTCTCTCTCGCATAAGATTAGTATTAATAGTAAAAAAAATGGGCCCCAAAATTTCTGGGGCCTAGGCTTGGGCCTCTTGGGCCTATGCTCAAGGCCGGCCCTGCATCTATCATGAATATTATGACATTCATGATGCTTACTTTCACAAAAGGTCTCATCATGTATTGTTTTTCACTTTTTGTAATGTCTTATACAATGTGTTGAAATTTAAAAAGAACAAATTTGTGATTATATTAATTTTTTGTAAGATTTTTTTTTTCTAAATGAGTCCTGGATTAGAAAATATGGGATCCAAATGATTATGTCGACTATTCAATAATTTTGGTTTTTGGGATCGGCTAATATTTTATGTGAAAAAATCGAAGTACAACTCGATCATATCCTGTTCAAATTTAAACAAATCGAGTGTTTGTCTTGCCTGATTATTCAGTAATTTTGTCGTGTTTTTGTTGCAGCACTGATCTTGTTAACTCTGCAGCGGATGCACTCCTCCCATTGATACTTTGTGAACAGAGTGTTTATCAGGTAGCTGAAATCTTGTTTCTTTAGTTTAATATTTGAATATATGACCAAAAAAACAGACTTGAGCATGTTGCAACATTTTCTGTGCCTGTGTTTGTATTTTTTTATATTACTATTATTATTGCAATTATTATTTTGAATTTGACAAATGAACAAGACTTGAGCATGTACTTGTTTGTCTCTCTCGTACTCTACTTTCATGAAGTTCCTGATGTGAGTCCCTGCTTCATCTGGATATATTCTTCGATACGATTGCCCAATCATTTTATAGATCAGAATGCTATGGCTTCGATGTTTGAGATATTGTACTCATTGAGGATGACATCCCCATTATCTCGGATACTTGACCAAATGCGTTACTTCTACAGACACGTAAGGTCTTGTGCATACATTAATATTCTCCACGTACTTTTCTCTTAAGTAGATCTTCATTAAGTTTCTTAACCTCCATATCTTTGCATATGACTTCTAGCCATGTCTTCTTTCAGTCACCCCCATGCTCTTTTAGAAGGACCCGAGTCCATGGACCCGAGTCCATGGACTCCATTAGGACAGGTACATCCATAGGCCTGCATCGTACATGGCCAAACCATCGTAAATGATGCTTTTGCATCTTGTCTGGGTGCACACCTAACATATAACGAATTTCTTTGTTCTTCCCTCTAGTTCTCCTAGTTTTACCACACATCCGAAGCATGTGCATCTCCGCGACACTTATCTTGTGTATGTGGTTTCTCTTTGGTGCCCAATGTTTGGTCCCATATAATAAAGCTGGTCTTATGTAGTCCGAATAGAACTTCCATCTCAGTCGCACTGGTATGTTACGTCACATAACACTCCTGTAGCACTTCTCCACTTCAAGTTCAACCAGCCAACTTGTATTCTATGGTTGACATCACTGTTTCTTTTTCCGTCTTTTTGAATAAAAGAGCTCAGGTACTTAAAATGACTACCCATAGGTTACCACATGCCCCACCAAGTGAAATGATGACTACCGCTAAACTTGCACTCCAGTGACTCCATATTCTCAGTCGAAACATCCAAAATTTAAACAAAACCACTTAGATAAGACTATTTGCAGATCCAAGATATAATTTAAGGTCAGACAGGGAGACAATGAGTGAGTAATGGATAGTGGGTAGACAAAGGTTAATAGGTTCTAAAAGAAAGAAACTCCCAGCACTCCCAGCAGAATTCTTATAATCATCTCTATCTTTATATTTAAGCTAAAACTCTTAAAAAAGAGATAAAAATTTAATCCAGTAGATCTGCTAAATTAAGATGAGCACAGCCAAAAATTTACACCTACCTAAATAATTCCTCAAATATACACTCACTCTAAACTAATTCCTCAGTATTCCACCAATCACAAGTTTTCTTAATAAGATAGTAAAAGATAATGTTTCAGTAACAAAATTTATAAGATAGGTGATCTGTTGTTTTCTTATGAAAAATAGGAGCTTCAAATTTTTTAGGAAATGATTTATGAGTGAATTTAAGAGTTATTTATAGGATTTCTGTTGGGAGTGCTGTCACTTTATATGTTGAATTTTATTTGTAGCCAAAATTACATATTATGTCTTTGATTATCAAGACACAATGCGCACCAACTTTAATATATATTATGTATGATGAATATATTAATTGTATTTGTTCAATGAATATAATGCATATATTAATTTAATGCACTCACCTTTAAGAAAATAAATTTTTCATCATATTGGAAAGACACTCTTTGAGTCATGTTCCATGATGTATGTGTTGATTTTACAATATCAATCACGTATTGTGACATGACAATAGCAATTATCTCAAACTCATCGCCGTCTCATGATATTTTCCATATAAATGGAAAAACCTATGATGTTGATGGTTTTGGAATTTCGTTCTATTTCTCCTTCATATGAAGGTTGCGACAGGAAGGGCATCCGGCGTAAAACTTTGCAACTTTGTTATTTGCATGAGTTATGGTGTTAACTAATTTTAGACAATTAAACGACACTATAATCTTCATGCCACCGACCCCAACATAGTTGGGATTAAGGTGATGTTGATGATGATGATGATGATGATGATTGGAAAGACACTCTTTAAATTAATAAATTATTAATTTAACTCTCCACAATAATAAATCTTCCCAGTATGCCGACTGAGTCGGTAAAAAATATCTCGGTAAAAAATGTGTTATTGGCTCCAAAGACTTTTTCTCTGTGTCATGGGTGGAAAAGACTCCAATATATACCAAAAACAAAAGTTGTACTTGTGGGGATCCTACACTAGAGGTTTTACGGGATATAATTTTACATGAATACATATACCGTGCTTGTATCCTTAATCAATACATGCCTTATTCCCCTGCCCGTATCATATCATAAGTGCCTCATAGGTTCTAATATTTCATCTATCTCTTGCTCTTCTGATTTATTTATTATTTATTTTGTTTCTATCTGGAAAAACATATCTTGCAGCTTTTAGCAAATGAGTTGATAGAAACACAGGTGAACCCTATGTTCAGATCACGGTTAGCAAACGCGCTCCAGTCTCTCATAACTTCAAATAATCTTTCTTCAACACTTGACCGCATAAATTACCAGAGATTCAGAAAAAACTTGCATAATTTTCTAATGGAAGTCCGTGGCTTTCTTCGGATGGTATAAGACACGCGGGAGGCTACTGCATTTATATCTTACTAGTTTTTGCCTGAACTATGTATGTTGTTCCGCTTCTGTTGGTTCATTCCAGCCAGCTCTCTCATCTTTTCTCGTGACTAGAAGGCTTATAGATGGTAGCGTTACAGAAGACTGCAAGATCAGAATCTGGAAGTGTTCGTTCGAATTGGAAGCTTGGTTGCTCCATGCATCACAATGGCGGCTTGTCCGGATCCATCTTATTGGTGTGTACTTGTAAAACAGGGGAAGATACTTTTCGCTATTTACTGTCTTCCCTTTTTGTTCAGAGTCCAGCTGGAAGATTTTTTAGAATGTCTATTCTCTTTTATGTATTTCTTTCCTCTGTAATTTGGGGATGTGTTATTAGTTTGTTGCCATGGCCGAAGCGGGTATATATATACATATATATATATATAGAAACTAATATGCATACAAAAAGTTCATTCTTATAAATTCCTGGTAGTTGTGAACAAACGAGCAGTATATCTGTCTAGCAAACTTCCCTAAAATATAAATCTGGCATTTTGAAACCCTCCGTCCTCAGCTGCCTTCATCCTCCTTTCCTTTTGATGCCTTTGGTTGGGCTTAGTTCAATTCCTACATGTTTTGAAGAGCTTACAAGCATGGACATGTACCCTCTAAATGAAAATAACTACCCTATCATAAACCAATTCCAATAATCATATTAATTCTCGTTGTCACCATCTCTTCTTTTTGCTGCCTGGACGTTATGGTTGCGGCAGTTTGTCAAAAGCATTGAACAGGAAGCTTAAGGCAATGTTTGCAGAGAGATTGGTTGCGATTCTTAATTTTGATATTCAAAATCTTGGGTATGGACTTGAGAATCTTCTGATTTGTATTATACAAATGGAATCGTATTTGAAAAATTAATGGTGTTATTATATTGTATTTAGTTATATGTATTTAGAATATTAAATATAAATAAAGTTGAGTTTTGATTGTAGAATGATTAAATGTATTATTTACGTTTTCTAGTATAATGATTGAGTTATACATATATATATATATATATACACACACACGCACGGTACATATTTATGTGTATGTAATGTACAGTAAAACTTCGATAAATGAATATGATCGAGACCGGAGAAAAATATTCATTTAGCGAAATTATTCATTTAACGAAAGAAAATTTGAACATGTTATAAATAGTTGGGAACAAAGAAAATTATTCATTTGACGAGATTATTCGTTTATCAAACATTCATTTATTGAGGTTTAACTGTAAATACTAATCTCGTTTATCTGTATAAATATATTGTGATTAGACCGGAAATTTACCACACGACACGAAAACACGGCACGAAAATTTTGTGTTTGGTTTTGCATTTTGAGTACACGACACGAAAATACACGAACACGAAAGTACACAATCGAGATTTAGTGTCGGTTTTGTGTTTACTCTTTGGGTGCACGACACAACATGAGTTATACGAAATAAATAAATAAATAAATACATTATTTCATATTTAATTTTATAAAAATATACATTTTATGAATTCGATTTGTACTAACTTTAAAATTTGAAAATATAATATGCATTTTCATAAATTTCGTGTAAATATTCATGTATTCGTTGCCATTCTTTTCATTTCGTCTACTAAAACCTATAAAAATAATATTAAAATATTAAAATTATTATTTTTTTATAATATTTTAATATTTACTTTATGTTAGGTGCCTGACACGAAAACATGACACGAATTTGCGCGGTACACGACATAACACGAATGTCACTCAGAGAATGTTGAGTGAGGGCATTGTATTTGTAATTATGTAAATCATTTATATAAGGCAATGCATGTTTCTTTGTTTATTAGTAGTTACTGGCATTCCTAACTCGTAAATATACGTATAGAAACTAATCCGTGTATTTGAGAGCAAAACATTCCACTCCTTATTGGATAAGGAGGTCGGCACTGGAAAGGTTTATAGCTCAAATACTTAATCGTTCGCAAGTCGATGAAACTTGACTGGGTGTTAAGTTTATGAGAAGACTTGTATGACGCGTTCTTTGACTTGTGAGTGCCTGTCGAACACTAATGGTTAGTGGGAGCACACGTTATAGGTATGCTAATTGGATTAGTATACTCGGACCGACTCACCCTCGATTCGTCACACGGATTTCACTCCGGGACAGTCAATGACGGAATCGAAAGGTTGTGATAGGTATTCGTGAACCTTCGACTTGAGGATTTAGTAGGGATGTGCTTGTGACGTCGAGATTTTCATTAGAATAGTTCGACCCTATAAACCGGAAGGTGAGGGTCAACCTCGACGTGCATCTTGACGGGCAAGTAGCAGGTTCTACTGAATACCAAGATAGAATTCTTTCTCCTGTTAGTGAACGGGTTATATGTCATATGCGGTTATTGGCAGATGAGATCATAAGTCTTTGGCCAAAACATTGGAGCTAGTTGTATTGGATACACGAGAGCTCGATGATCTCAATTTGCATTAACACATGCATAGCATCAAGTACTGATAGGGTTTGACTGACCGTGACCCTATAACTTGATCGGGACATTTGAAAGAAGTGTTTATACGTATACTGGTATTCACAACAGAATGGTTCTTGAATGATCCCAATCATTCGTTCTCAGTTGGGGTACAGTGTAGGCCGCCAGACTGGCTAGGTGGTGCTACTACTCTTTGGTTCCTCCCATTGCTGACTGAGACGAACCTATCGAGTCGCGCAATAGGATTGACGACGGAATGAATCGAGCTAATTCTCTCATTATGAATATCAGATATTGGATATCTAATTTGGGATATTGGATGTCTAAATTAATTTATTGGATAAATTAATTTACGGCCTAATGAATTAAATAAATTACCGAGTGATTAATTTAATTCATGAATATAATTATGTATTGGAGAAATTAATTACGTCATTATGTATTTGATATGATTAATTAATTGGATTAATTAATCGATGTAAATACATCGGAACAGAATCGGATTTTATCTGTTTGGACTCACGGGAGTCCGAAACGGACCGAACTCACCCGGATCCTTCTAGATGGCTGCCCCTCCCCTCACCAACTCCCTCTTGGTCTTTGGTCATCATTTTAATAATGAATATCAAGATATGGAGGGACAAGATATCAAAGTGATATCTTATCATGATGGTTGGTGTTGAATATAAAGTGAAGACTATCTCATTTTGCTCCACCAACTTGAGACTTACGTGAATAGCACAAAAGAGAGAAAAGTTTTTCTTCAAGTCGTCACATTTATTCATTGTTCTTGAGATATATTCTTGGAGAAAATATCAAGAGATAAAATTGAGAGATATAAATTATACACTTAGAGTGTTATAATAATAAAAACTTCATCACTTGATTCTAGCCGTAACCTTAGAGGTTAATCGAGTGTTGTCATTTCGTTCGTTTCTCCGGCGCGTGACAAGTATGTTGTTCGGAGATTAATACGCCTGGACAGCGATCGGCATAAGGCCGAGCGACCGAGTTCACGATCAAATGAGCCACGGCAAACTTTCCAATCGAAGGTAACAGTCCATCTTTGAGTATCTAGCGATCGACCTTCCAGAGCGATCGTCTCTTGGTACCTAGCGACTGACTCTGGTGCCCGACCAAGGACGACCGTCCTATACCACGTATAAGTCCATCATCCGTCATATCTACGAGGACTAGATCTCGGAGCGAGGACCCACGTGCAAGATCCGCAAATGGCGCCACAGAATAAGGACCGTTGACTCCAGCCCATCAGCAGCTGTCAGTGACAAGGACGGTCTCACCTACCGACAGACCCGCCGAAAGGTCCTAGGTGGGGCCTCCCAAGATAGCGACATAGACGCGTGTTGTCTTCTCATTGGTTCGCACATCCGTCTGCCAGCAGCTGCTGCGGACTTTAAGGAGACCAACCCATGTGCTAAAGACGATCGCCCGCTTATTATGATACAGCAGAGGCGATCGCTCAGCGACTCCCAGTCCTATAAATAGAGAGCCTCCAGCAACTGGTAAAAGGTTCAGAAAAGTTCAGATTTTAAGAGTTCAGAAGTTCAGACATTCAGCTAAAGACCATTGTTGTTACAAGAACTCACAGAGCATCATCTTTGGTTCTTTCGGCAATCTTCAGCACTCAAGAGCTAAGATAACTAGGGTCTTTACACTCATTGTAATTGTATTATAACATTAATATTTGTACTCCCAAGTATTCGTATTAATAATATCTCGCGAGAGCAATCAAGCCCGGGACTAACAACCCCGGCAAATCTTGTGTTATTTTACTTCCCCACGGACGTGTTCTCGCATTTTGTTTGTTACTCGTCCATTCCAGCATATCATCTCTGGATAATATTTTGGGTAACAACAATTGGCGCTAGAAGGAGGGCATCTTAACCTTCATTTTCATTCCGACCGTCTCGAAGAATACTCACTGTTCTCCGGGGCATATACTTGAAGAAACACTCACTGTTCTTCAAAGAAAAACCTTCAGAATAATGGCGTCTGCCACCACAGCAAAGAGAGCCACTCTCATAACCTCCGGACGCCATATTCCGGCTCAATCCGAGCCCCAGCCTACGGCAGAGGGTAAGCCGCGGCGACGCGAGACTCTCGATCCCGCCCCTGAGGGACAGCCTCAGCCTCTCGCTCGACCAGTACCAAACTGCGGAACAGATAGAGGAGGTTATGGCCATCCTAAGGGAGCGAAGGAGAGCATGCGCAGCACCCGCTATAACCCCCTCGGCCATCCGCCGCGCGGGCAAACGGAAGCTCAAGGGGTTACTGGTCGAGCGATCGTCAGAAAGCCCCGATTCACGAAAAAAGGCTCTCGCGAGGCGGGACGGTTCCGTCTTCAGCCGCCTAGGAAGCGATCCATCGTGGCGACCGGGGCATTCTGTCCCCAACCACGAGACGACGGAATCCGAGTCCATCACTAGGAGTTCGGCATACCCAACTCCGAACCAAATACAGGTCAGCCGTCTGGCCCCCATCCGCCGAAGAGTCGAGCCATGCGGCAAGGACATCATCGACAGCGGAGCCAGGGGATCAGTACTTGATCGTCTTGGCTCCCACTCCGAGCACCTAGCCGCGAGCAAACAGGCCACGACGATGGCCGCTATGCAACGCCAGCTCGACGAGATGAAAGCGCTCATGGAAACAGGGGCAAATGCCAGTAGAAAGATCATCGGACCGACTGAGCCACTCACGGTCCACATCAAGCTTGCCCCCGTGCAACCAAGGATCTCTCCTCCCCAAACACCTTTGTATGAAGGGAGATCGGACCCCGAGACCCACTTGAGCAAGTTTCGGATCTACATGACTGGGTGTGGGGCATCAGATGCGACCAGGTGCCGAATATTCTCGTTAACGTTGGGCGAGCTGGCCCATAGGTGGTACGTCTCACTACCACCGCGATCAATCATTTCCTTTGAGAGACTGGCGAGTGACTTCACGTCATACTTCGCCGCCAAGGTAGCCAGACCAGAAGGCCCCCACCGCATGATGAAAATCAGGCAGGGGGAAGACGAATCCGATGCAGATTACATCGACCGGGTGGATGAAATAGTCCTCACCGGCGAGCCCATAAGCGACGAGCTTGCTCTCTACTTGGTCCTGGGGGGATTCTATGGTCATTCACTCATGTTTAGGCACCTCACAAATGACATCCCCTCGACCTACGCGATCTTCCGCACTAAGGCGACCGATTTTCTGGCCAGGCAGAGGCTACTCTCCCTCCGCCTAGGCGAGCGGACGCCGCCTCCCGTCCAAAAGACGGCGATCGTCAAAACCAACAAGGCGGTCGCCAAGCCACCCTGTGATTTCAAGGCCTTCGAGGATGTAGAAGCCCATCTCCTCCACAAGTTCAACCGAACTTCGGCCCACATTTTTTACGCCATCAAGGGGCGCGAACCGCTAAGCAAGCCAAAGGCGATAAGGGACAACGGTCATCTGGAGCACAATAAATATTGTGCTTACCACAAGAGTCCCGGTCACAGCACCAACCAATGCCGCGACCTCCTCAGACAACTCTGGAGATTGTTCGAGGAGGGCAAGCTGGACAGTTTATTGGCTTAGCCGGAGCCCCATCAATCTCCCGATACGGTCACCAGAGTCGAACGCGACAGGCCGGAAAGCTCATACGAGTCGACCCCTCGATCAACCTCGGCGGCCGAATCTATATGCTTCAATCAAGAGGTGGGAACTTCGGAAGTCTTTCCCCGATTCCCACCACGTCAAACCAAAGGCTACTGCCTGAGCAACGCTTCGAAAAAGAGGATGACTCGCTCCCCCTCTAAAGTTCGTCATTTAACATGATGGACCTAGGCAGCGATCGCCTCCCTTTACACAACATATACCGTCGAAGATCGCCATCTGACATGATGGTCCGAGGTAGAAGAGTGTCGACATGGCTGTGGAGGAAGATGGAACCGTTCTCTATGCCCATGCAAGGTCCTTTTGGGCAGCGATCGCTCGCTCTTCGTTTAAATACGAGGCGGGCATAGCGAAAAGGCCCTCCAAAATAGATCTGTGGACACGTTCGCCCGCCCTCAAAGGTCCATCACCTAACATGGCGGATCCGGACAATGCGAGGCGTCCCTCCCCCCGTCACAACGTATACCGTCGAGGATCGCCATCTAACATGGCGGTCTGAGGTAGAAAAGTGCTAACAATCTGCGGTCGTGGAGTCGATTAATCCGACGATGCCCCGTGCAAGGACTCCTCCAGACCAAGACCGCACGCCCTTCGTTTAAATACGAGGCGGGCGCAGCCTACGGAGGACCCTCACAATTTAGTGAGTCGCGAGAAGTTGGCCATCAGACGGAATGTCGCTCGCGCACAAGACATGGTCGGGGAGGTTGGTTCTATTGAACTCCGTGATCGTGCACGGTTCCTCTAGGCCGGGATGGTCGGCCTTCCTCGAGGAATCTGCAAAATTGAAGACCACTCACTCAACGATTTATTTTCGTCCCCTTACTTTCACTAAGTAAACAAAAACAAGGGGAAGGGCGGAGCTATGTATACCACGATCGTCTCTACTCAGATACATGTACGACGATCGGCATTGTTCAGATATATGTGCAGCGATCGACTTTATTGTAAAAGTTATCAATATGAGTTTATCAATTCACTTGGAGCTGTACACACAACGATCATTCCTCACACACTTGTATAAAGTCACGGAAAAGACTCCGAAAGACAATCATACAAGCAAGAAATCAGAAAAGCGAATATTTATTTCATCACTTGGATTAAAAATACAAACACGGTCGCCCGAAGGCAAAAGTACAATGAAAGCTACAAAAATTACAAGCGAAAAACAAAAAAGAAGGACGTAAAACATCAGGCTGCCCGTGCCTGGCCTTCACCGTCGGCCACTGGATCAGCCCGCGCTCCCCCGCCGGCTTCCAGAATTGCCTCCCCGTCCTCCGGGGCATCTGGATGGACAAGATTTCCGGGAATCGGGTACCAGCTCAGGTCTACGCCGAGATCCGAGAGGTCCAGGATCGGCACGTAGAAGGCGGGATGCAGAGGATGCTCCAGCGCGTAAGCTTTGAAGTTTTCATCCAGAGGGCCGACCTCCATCCCTCCCTTCTTAGCGGTGCGGATTGAGTCAGCGAACGCCATGTAGTAGTCAAACTCGCTGACGGACTCCATGCTGAGAAAAGGGTCGGCCTCAGTCGCCTCCAGCCTTCCTTTCAGCTCCGCAACCGCCTGATGTGCACCCTGGAGCTCGGATGCCTTAGCAACCGTTTCTTCCCTCGACGACGCCAACTCGCTAGTCGGTAGGCGTGATCACCTTCAATCGATCGGCTTCCTTCGAGCGGCGTCACGGCCGTGAGCCTCTGTCATCTCGTCCGAATCCGGTCGGCCGTCGCCTGAGCCGCTCGAGAATCTGTCTCTTGACTCAAGATCTTGACTTGCCCGTTTAGCCGCTTCCAAGGAATCCTTTGTTAGGAATATGTCCTCGAATGCCACTCAGGGGATGAGAGTGTAGGGGCATTGTACTTGTAATTATGGAATAATTATTAAAAAAAAGGCAATACGATTCAATCACTGTTTATTGTATTTAAATTGCATTCTTGACTTGGTAAACATTGAAGTGAAGTCCATGTAAATAAATCGAACATTCCATTCTCGTTATGGGATAAGAAAAAATGCACTGGAAGTGTTTAAAGTTTATTTACATAAATCGTTCGCAAGTCAATAAACTTAAATGGGCATTAAGTTTTAATAAGACTTGTATAAGTGATGCTAGGACATGTGCATGTCTTGATAGCATAGTTATAAGTAAATTGGTGGGACCAGTATACTCGAACACGACTCATACTCGATTCAGTCACACAGTATTCACTCTCGGAGAGTCGATGACGAATCGAAAGGTTGTGATAGTATACATGGACCTTTGACTTGAGGGTTCAGTAGAAGATGTGCCTGTGACGTTTAGTTTGTCATTAGAGTAGTTAGACTCATTTGCTTAATTGCTGAGTCGACCTCGAAGTGCGGACTATACGGGCGAGTGCGATCTTTACTGTACGCTAAGAAAGGATTCTATCTCCTGTTAGTGAGCAGGCGAATGTCCTATACGGTTAATGGCAAATAAGATCATAAGTCTTTGGCCAAAGCATTCTGATATAGTCGTATTAGATACACTATTAATCAGTTGGTCTTAATTTGCATTAACATATGTATAGAGTCTAGTCAATAGTCGGGTTTGACTTTACCGTGACCCAAAGACTTGATCGGGACATCTGATGAAGGGTCTATACGTATATAGTATTCACGACATATTGGTTCTGGAATGATCCCTTCATTCGTTCTCAGTCGGTGTTCTGATGCGGCCCGCTAAGTGGCTTAGTCTTGCCGCACTCATTGGTTCCTCCCAATGCCGGCTGAGACGGACCTACGGAGTCGCGCATCAGGAGCGTTGACGGATAAATGTGAATTTATTATCTCTCTATTAATATTAGATATTGGATATCTAATTTATGATTTATTGGATAAATCAAATAGCGGTCTTATGAATTAAAATTAAGTTACCGAGTAATTAATTTAATTCATAAATTATATTTCTTAGAGAAATATATTTGTATTTGCTATAATTAATTAATTAGATTAATTAATTTATATAAATACATTGGAGATTAAATGGAGTGTACTTAACGGAGTCGTTTGACGAACGTCCGGTATACGAGCCGAGTGGCTCGGCTCGTTTCTAGGAAGATTCCTACATGGGCCGCCCCCCTCACATGGCATGATCACCATGCATGTTATCTTGACATTTTTCAGTTGATTAAGTGATGATTGATGATATTTTTAATATCACATTATTATCACTTGGTTAGTAAATAGAAATAACAAGACAAACTCTTAAATTGAACTCTCCATCTTCATTTTGAGAGCAGCCTGCCGAGAGAGAGTTTGAGAGTGAGGGAGAAATTTTCATCTTATTTTCTTTCACTTTGAGTTGAGAAAAATAAGAGATAAATTGAGAGAAAAATTCCTACGAGTTCCCTAGTCGTGTTCTTGGAGAACGGAGTCTCGTCGAATTTTTCCGGGCAACTTCCGACGCGTGTGAAGTAGAGGCTTCGAATTTTCGGTGCTTGAAACGAAGGGATTTCGTGTTCGGGATGGGGTTCGTGATCGTCATCCATATTTACGAAGATTTATTTCAAAAGCTTCAAGGGTATGATCTTTATCTTCGTATTTTTTTTCGTATATACGCTACTTGATCGATCCTGTTTGGGATTCATTTTTATTTCCGCTGCGTATTTCGTTTTATTTTCGGAATCCCAACAGTGGTATCAGAGCGAGGTCAATGTTTCCGTATATACGATTATTTGTGCATTTTGAATGCTTTTGGATGATGATTATGATTTAGAATCATGTTTGGAATAACAGTAGATTTTAAATTGTTCGTTGTAGCATCACGTTTTTGGAAACGTGCCGAAAAAACGAGAAAATGGTGGTTAAACACGTATACCGCACGAAGATGCAGCTGCCGGCAGCAGCTTATTGGTCTACTGCCTGGCCGGCCGAGAGTGACTCGGTCGCTCTCATCTGCCGCGATCACTCGACCGACTGCCGGGCGGTGGTCGAAGTGACTCGGTCAAGGCGGTTCTCGGGTTTTGGCCGATTTTGAATCAGTCATGGTGGGCCTAAAACCGGATTGTCCGGGACTCCATTTTAAGTTTATATTTCGTTGTAATTATTTCCCAAAATTTAAATTGGATTTTAATTTGACTAAATTAATATTTGGAATATTTTTTTAGTCAAGGGAAATACATTAAACGAAAATATTATTTTGGCCAGATTACTTCGAATGAATTTAAATGACGATTATTAGTATTAATTGGATTAATACCATTAAAATTGAATAGATTAATTTTATATTGATTGGATTAATATATTAATTGATTATTTACTTTTAATGCCACTTTATATTAATTGGATTAATATAGTAGAAATTGAATAGATTAATTTATAGATTAATGAGATTAATTTATATTAAATTAATTGTTTAATTTCGTTGCCATTACTTGTATGGAATCCTTATGTGATGGTGATATAGCTCGTGGACTTAGTTTTTGATTTGTTCGATTCGATTGGGTTGTAAATGCCGTTTTAAGCCTATTTATATTTACTAGAAAAATTTGTATAGGATGCAATTTTTCAATGATGTAATTATTTTTTTTGGGTATGACGAAGACCGAAGACAACTGACCGAGAAGACGAAGATTCGAAGACTGTGTTTTTATTTATTGGGTCATTCGCTTGCCCCAGTACTTAGGAATTAGGTCCATAAGCTATATGTTGGTAGTAACTAGGTTACTGTTTTCTGTTTTTCATTTTGAATGATTGACAAACCAACATACGCGCGTACAAATGAATTAATATGCAAAGTGTAACATTAATCGCGAAATTCTCCCGACTACAAACACACTAAGTTATAAAGGTTACGAGGTTTCCTACCCTCCGTCAAACTCATGGAAAATTGAAATCTAAACCGGAATATTATTCTTCCGAGTATGTCGGGGTAATATTTTTGGGGAAAGTTGATAAATTCCTAGAGTGCATTAGATGCCTTTGGTTGTGAAAAATCAAACCCTATAAACCGTATGGGTTGCCGGGTAAGATTCAATTGTTAGACTAATAGAAGTTGACGGTTTAAACTTAGATAGTTCAGCGAGCCATAGAAACCGAATGGGTTGAGGGCAAGTGAACTAGGGGTAAAAGAAGATCGAATCATACATTAGATGAGTTGGTATTAGACACCACTTTATAAAGAATAATAGAATAGAAACCGTATGAGTTGCCCTCTATTAAACTTTGTAAAGAAATCGATCACCACTATGAAGTCACCCAAGACTTTCGGATTTAACATGGGAGTATGTAAATGCCGATAAAATAGTGGGAGCCGAGTTATGAACTTAAATTCTTTACTCGGATCATAATTAAATAATCACTAACGAATCTTAAATTATTCTCTGCAGTTAACAAAACTCTCAATATGACAATGAACCCACTCGCTATACTACTTGAAAAGAATGTCCTGACTGGTCCGAACTATGTGGACTGGCTTCGGAACTTGAGGATTGTCCTAACTATGGAAATGCTGGGATACGTTTTGGAGGCGGACATCCCATTGGCTCCTGCAAGAACCTGAGCCAATCAGGAATATGTCGATGCCCATGAGAAATGGGTAAAAGACGACATAAGAGTGCGAGGGTACATGTTAGGCTCAATGACCAATGAGCTTCAACGTGCCCATGAAAAGATGACGTCTTCGAGAGCCATCTTATCGCACCTGGATGAGTCTATGGAGAGCATAGCCGAACTGCTAGATATGAGATATCGAAGCAATTATTCGGCGCCAGGATGAAGGAAGGAGAGAGGGTTGGGGACCATATCCTCAAGATGATCTTGATGATTGAGAGATTGGAAGCTCTTGATTTTCCGATACATGCATCTCTCCAAACTGACCTTATCCTGCAGTCACTTCCTGACTCCTTTTCACAATTTGTCATGAACTTCAACTGCAATGAGATTGCATGTAACTTAGCTGGGCTAATGAACAAACTGACGACTGGCCAGTCTCAGATGAAGACAAAGGGAAAGGAGGCTGCACTTGTGATTTCTTCTGGGACTTATCCAAGAATAAGAAGAAAAAGAACAAGAAGCAGTTAGGTCCAAAAGCTAAGATCGACAAGGGAAAGGGCAAGGCCCCAATGGTTCAAAAGAGCAAGGGGGGCAAGAAAACGGATGTATGCCTCAACTGCGGTGAGCTAGGCCACTGGAAGAGGTACTGTCCAAAGCTTGACCGTAATGCGCCTTGGTGCGAACTCCGGTTTTAGAAACAAATTGTTCTGTAACTGTATATTCTACTTCTTGGATACTTGATTCCGGTGCGAGTTCTCACATTTGTATAATGAATCAGGATCTGGAACGATGTAGGAAGCTGGATTCAGGGGAGGTGATGGTCACCGTCGGCAGTGGGCATAGTGTCGAGGCTTCTGATATCGGATCCCTTATGTTGGATTTAGAATCTGGTTTTATTCTTACTTTAGATGATGTACTTGTTTTGCCCAAGGGGCACAGAAATATTGTATCAATTCCGGTCATGGACCGAAAGGGATTTCACTTCTTTAGATGACTGTTGATAGGTGCGCTTGGAGGCGCCAAATCAGAGTTGTGGATTCTTTTGTAGGGAGCGGTGCTGTAGTTGAGAGCCTCAGGGTTGGGTTGTCTCGGTTAGCTTTGACCTAGAGCATTGCATTTTTACTTTTATTATATATTTTATCCTATTGTCTTTGCGTGTGGTGTATTTTTGACAGGGAGCTGTGCGCAGAGCCAACCTCTCTTTTGTTAGAGCAGCGTTCATCGGGAGTGAAGTAGCCTAATTCCGCTTAGGTAAGTCCCATGTGGATCAAGCCATGGGCTCAGGTATGGTCTCGAGCTTTTTCGAAGCATTTGTTTTCCTTTGTATTTATAACACAAGATTGCCGTTGTGCACTAAGCTGGGGGTCTTCACGGAAACAGCCTCCCTACCGTAATAAGTAGGGGCATGGTCTGCGTACATCTTACCCTCCCCAGACCCTGCTCTGAGCGGGATATACTGGGTATGTTTGGTTTGGTTTGGTTTTATTGGAGATGGGTCCTGTCGTATTTATTTTAGAAATAAATTGGTTGGTACTGCTACATTATTAAATGGTTTATACCATTTAAATCTAAAGAATAAAACAACTGTGAACACTATAACTAGGAAGCGTGGTAGGGATGAAACGAACCAAGCACTTAAGTGGCATCTTAGACTTGGTCATATCGGTCAGACCAAGGTTCATAAAATGGAGAAAGATGGGCTTATAGGTCCATTGGGATCAGATCCCTATCCAACTTGTGAATCTTGCCTTCAAGGCAAAATGACTAAGTTACCCTTCGAGGACTTTTGAAAGAGTGCTTTGAAAAACTTGGATTGATCCATACCGCGTCATGGCCCTTTTGAAGTGGCACGAGGCCTTTCGATATTTCATTACATTCACGATGACCATACTGTATGGATTCGTGTACTTAATGAAACATAAGTCGAAGCTTTTGATAAATTCAAGGAATTTAAAGCCCTAGTTGAAAATCAAGCAGTAACCGTGTTAAGACTCTTCGGTCGAATAGGTGGTGAGTACATGAGTACCGAATTTGATGAGTTCTTAAAAGAACTAGGAATAGTGTCACAATTCACTCCTCCAGCTACTCCACAATTAAATGGTGTATCAGAAAGAAGGAATCGAACCTTGTTGGACATAGTTCGCTCCATGCTTAACTATACTGATCTACCGATTTATCTGTGGGGTTACACGCTCCTTACTGCTGTGCATATCTTGAACAGATGTCCTTCCAAATACGTTCCTAAGACTCCCCATGAGATGTGGAGTGGTAGGAAACCAAGTCTTAATCACATTAGGATTTGGGGATGCCCTGCTTATGTCAAGAAGACTAAAGTAGAGAAATTGGAAACTAGGTCTGTGAAAGGTCGTTTCATAGGATATCCAGGGGATTCCATGTGATATCTATTCTACATGCACGAAGATCATAGGATCATCGTTGCTATACAAGCACACTTCCTGGAAGATCAATTTATTCAGGAAGGAGGGGCAGGTAGAAATATTTCTTTGGAAGAAATAAAAGAAACACCAAATGAGACACCTATGAAAGATATTAGAACCCAACCTTCTGAAATACAAACACAACCTCGCAAGTCTAGTAGAATTTCTCAAATACCTGAGAGGTATGGCTATCTGCATCAAGAGGAACTGGGTGTCCATGAGATGACAGAAAGTAGTCAAGAGAATGATCCTTCTACTTACGACCAAACGATGGTAGACGTTGACTCCACCAAGTGGCAAGAAGCTATGGAAGCTGAGATAGACTCAATGCATGCTAATCAGGTCTGGACTTTAGTAGATCGTCCTAAAGGCATAGTGCCTATTGGAAACAAATGGATCTATAAGAGAAAGACTGATGGAGATGGCAAGGTTGATAGCTATAAGGCCAGGCTTGTGGCAAAGGGTTATTCCCAAAGAAAAGGAATCGATTACTTCGAGACCTTCTCGCCTGTAGCTATGATTAAGTCTATTCGCATGATGCTTGCCATAACAGCCCACTTAGATTATGAAATATGGCAAATGGATGTGAAAACGGCATTCCTAAATGGATTCCTCGAGGAGGAGATTTACATGGAACAGACTAAGGGATTCATATCTCAAACCAATATTCATAAAGTATGCAAACTTCAGCGTGCCATTTATGGACTGAAGCAAGCTTCACGGAGTTGGAATCTTCGTTTTAACGAGACAGTCAAAGATTTTGATTTTGTCCAAAACGAAGAGGAGCCCTGTATTTACAAGAAGGTTAGTGGGAGCAAAATTACGTTCTTAATACTATATGTAGATGACATTCTACTTATAGGAAACAACGTAGGAATGCTCAGTTCTGTGAAAGCTTGGCTTTCTAAAGAGTTCTCAATGAAAGACTTGGGAGAAGCTACCTATATTCTGGGTATTCGTATCTACCGGGATAGAGCGAAAAGAATGTTAGGTCTTTCCAAGCCCTCTATATAGAAAAGATCCTGAAGCGATTTAGGATGGAAGATTCTAAAAGAGGGTTCCTTCTTATGCAACATGGTGCAAAACTTTCCCTAGAGATGTGTCCTCAAAGTGAGGAAGACAGAAAGGAAATGAGTAAGGTGCCATATGCTTCGGCAGTAGGTAGCCTCATGTATGCTATGATTTGTACTAGACCGGACATTGCCTATGCTATGAGCGTAGTAAGTCGGTTTCAGTCAAATCCAGGGCAGGAACATTGGACTGCTGTAAAGAACATTTTTAAGTACCTAAGGAGGACTAAAGACTTGGTTCTTACATACGGCGATGGAGAACTAAGAGTGATGGGTTATACAGACTCAGATTTTTCGGGGGACATGGATGCTCAGATGTCCACATCAGGGTATATCTTTACTCTGAATGGTGGGGCAGTTTCTTGGAGAAGTGCTAAGCAAAGTTCGACTGCTATCTCTACATGTCAAGCCGAATATCAGGCAGCCATGGAGGCTGCTAAAGAAGCTTTTTGGATAAAGAAGTTCACTGAGGAACTTCAAGTGGTTCCTAACGCAGAGAAGCCCGTGACACTGTTTTGTGACAACGACGGAGCTGTTGCACAGGCTAAGGAGCCTAGGGCTCACCACAACACCAAACATATTGCGAGAAAATATCATTTTGTTAGAGAAATGGTTCGGGATGGGAATATTTTACTGCAGAGAGTAGACACAACAAATAACGTTGCTGATCCGCTTACCAAGCCACTATCTCAGAAGGTCTTAGAGAGACATCTGGAGAGTATGGGTATTAGATATCATAGTTTGTGGCATTGAGTGCAAGTGGGAGATTGTTAGGAATATGCCCTCGAATGCCACTCAGGGGATGAGAGAGTAGGGGCATTGTACTTGTAATCATGGAATAATTATTAAAAAGGCAATACGATTCAATCACTGTTTATTGTATTTCAATTGCATTCTTGACTTGATAAACATTGAAGTGAAGTCCATGTAAATAAATCGAACATTCCATTCTCGTTATGGAATAAGAGAAAATGTACTGGAAGTGTTTAAAGTTTATTTACGTAAATCGTTCGCAAGTCAATAAACTTAAATGGGCATTAAGTTTTAATAAGACTTGTATAACTGATGCTAGGACATGTGCATGTCTTGATAGCATAGTTATAAGTATATTGGTGGGACCAGTATACTCAAACACGACTCATACTCGATTCAGTCACACGGTATTCACTCTCGGAGAGTCGATGACGAATCGAAAGGTTGTGATAGAATACGTGGACCTTTGACTTGAGGGTTCAGTAGAAGATGTGCCTGTGACGTTTAGTTTGTCATTAGAGTAGTTGGACTCATTTGCTTAATTGCTGAGTCGACCTCGAAGTGCGGACTATACGGGCGGCGGCGATCTTCTTGTACGCCAAGAAAGGATTCTATCTCCTGTTAGTGAGCAGGCGAATGTCCTATACGGTTAATGACAAATAAGATCATAAGTCTTTGGCCAAAACATTCTGATATAGTCGTATTAGATACACTATTAATCAGTTGGTCTTGATTTGCAATAACACATGTATAGAGTCTAGTCAATAGTCGGGTTTGACTTTACCGTGACCCAAAGACTTGATCGGGACATCTGATGAAGGGTCTATACGTATATAGTATTCACGACATATTGGTTCTGGAATGATCCCTTCATTCGTTCTCAGTCGGTGTTCTGATGCGGCCCGCTAAGTGGCTAAGTCTTGCCGCACTCATTGGTTCCTGCCAATGCCGGCTGAGACGGACCTACGGAGTCGCGCATCAGGAGCGTTGACGGATAAATGTGAATTTATTATCTCTCTATTAATATTAGATATTGGATATCTAATTTATGATTTATTGGATAAATCAAATAGCGGTCTTATGAATTAAAACTAAGTTACCGGGTAATTAATTTAATTCATAAATTATATTTCTTAGAGAAATATATTTGAATTTGCTATAATTAATTAATTAGATTAATTAATTTATATAAATACATTGGAGATTAAATGGAGTGTATTTAACGGAGTCGTTTGACGAACGTCCGGTACACGAGCCGAGTGGCTCGGCTCGTTTCTAGGAAGATTCCTACATGGGACGCCCCCTCACATGGCATGATCACCATACATGTTATCTTGTCATTTTTCATTTGATTAAGTGATGATTGATGATATTTTTAATATCACATTATTATCACTTGGTTATTAAATAGAAATAACAAGACAAACTCTTAAATTGAACTCTCCATCTTCATTTTGAGAGCAGCCTGCCGAGAGAGAGTTTGAGAGTGAGGGAGAAATTTTCATCTTATTTTCTTTCACTTTGAGTTGAGAAAAATAAGAGATAAATTGAGAGAAAAAAATTCCTACGAGTTCACTAGCCGTGTTCTTGGAGAACGGAGTCTCGTCGAATTTTTCCGGGCAACTTCCGACGCGTGTGAAGTAGAGGCTTCGAATTTTCGGTGCTTGGAACGAAGGGATTTCGTGTTCGGGACACGGTTCGTGATCGTTATCTATATTTACGAAGATTTATTTCAAAGGCTTCAAGGGTATGATCTTTATCTTCGCATTTTTTTCGTATATACGCTACTTGATCGATCCTGTTTGGGATTCATTTTTATTTCCGCTGCGTATTTTGTTTTATTTTTGGAATCCCAACATCCTTCTCCATAGCAACGATCCTGTTGGCAAACTCGGAGTTCTTTTTCCGAGCATCCTCGAGGTCCGCCTGAAGAAGGGAAGTAGAAGGGCGCCCTTCGAAGTCCTTCACAGCTTGGGTGGCCATCGTCGCCGCCTGGAGGGATAGAGCAAAGGCCGCCTGCATTGTATCCGCGGATCGCTGGCGGGCGATCTCATCCAAATCAGTCGTCCAGGCCTTCGGCAGAGCAGAGACAGCCCGGGAAACGTAGTGCGGGACATCACAGGCCTCGCGAGGAGATCGGCTCGCGAGAACGTCCAGTACCAGCGGCGAGCAATTCGGATTGGTGCAGCGGATCCTGCATCAAGAACAGAAGAGTTAGCACATCTCCTACGCAAGTGACAAAACTCGGCAAAACAACCGAAGCTTACCTTTCGGCCTTCTCGGGGTCGTGGCCGAAGAACGGCTTCCCGCGTGGGGTCTCGGCCTCGGCAGTCGCCGTGGCCTGCAGGAAAACTGACGAAGGCGTAGGCTCCTCCACCAAGGGGACCGCGGTAAGCGGAGGCGCGGCGATCGGCGGCTCACCAACAGGGGCAGAGACTGGGGGTTCCCCCGACCTCTGTCGCTTGCGGATCAGCCGGAGTCCCTCCTCCCGAACCTCCTCCTCCGCAGCGATCGGCTCCACACGAGGCCTCACCTCCGGGATAAGGGGTAGCGCCACAGGGGGAACTCGACTCGACTTCTTATGGCGCAGGCGACTCAAGACTCCAGGGTTCGACATGGCGATCTCTAGCGGAGGCTCCAGGAAGCGATGGAAACGGACCTCTGCAAAAAGAAACGATTAAACAATGGTTAGACACCTTCCTCAAACAGGACGATCGCCAAGCGAAAGGAGATCGCGGAAATTCGCCCCTGGAACCAAAAGGTGGCGCGGAAAACGAAATAAGAAGCGACTGACGGCGGCTCTCTTTGTTAATCGCGGCGTTTATATCGTAAATGCAGAAGACTACGTATCCGCTCCCAGACGATCAAAAAGTCAAAAGGTAGCTCATCAGCCGCCGGAATATGGAAGCCTGCAAAAGGAAGACCAAATTAGATCAGTTCAAAGTGTATCCGAACAAAGGGAGAGTCAGAACCCTTACTCGGATTCCTCTTACGAAAGCCGGTGGAAATGTCCAGCTCGCCGGTAGGGTTGTCCCTCGCAGATGCTTTCCATGCACCACCGACCCAGAACCATTTCACCGGATTGCCCCGCACTTTGTTCGGGACCCCAAGGATCACCCGACCAGAGCGGCCTTGGATGTGGTAGCCACCGACGGACCCTTTCTGAACCGTCAGTTTGAATAGGTGGTTCATCTCCAATGGAGAGGGGAGGCGGTACAATCAGTGACCGCCAAACAAAGTGAGGGCGCAGACAATCTGGAGCCAGGCGTTCGGCGTTAGCTGAAGCGGCGCCACATTCCAGGCGACCAGCAAGTTGGAAACGGCAAACGACAGTGGGAACCGCAGCCCGGCCTCCATTATCACCTCATTCACGACGACCATGCCCTCCGGAGGCTGGTCGGCTCGCTCGTTCTCGGCAGGCGCAAAAAGGTCCACATCAGAAGGGACATGGTACCTCGCCCTCCAGATGGCCAAGTCTGTAACACCCCAATCTAGGCGGATATTACAGTGCCGTGGACCCCCGACTGGGACCCACCAGGCGAATGAAAATTAATGACTTAAATAATATAATTGTAGTACCGAACCACATTATATCATTAAATTACGCCGATGAGGGATTTCATTACAACACACCCAGGATAATACAGAATACATGTATATTTTATATGAAGATAAAATATACAACACGGAATAAATGGGTATTCAAATGGAAGTCTGCAGCGGAAATAAAAATGAAATAAACATGAAGACTGAAAAGGACTGGGGCCCCCTACTAGTATCACTGGGACTCCTCGCCGTCAACGTTCTTTTCCCGTGCCTTAGCCTTGCCATGACCTGAAAACAACATCCCCCAACGGGGTCAGTTACACAGAACAACAATCCTCAAGAGTTAAACAATATACAACAATCACATGAATGAATTAATGAATTAAGTTGAATGATGAGCATCAATGTACGCCCGAATGAACTGAGTAAGAGCACAAATAGCCGAGTGTCCGGAGCCCCTCATATACACCCGCTATTGGCCTAATTAGTCTCACGGTTCAATGTGTCCGGAGTCCCGCGTATACACATTACCGTGCGCACAGTCCAATGTGTCTGGAGTCCCACATATACACATGACCATAGTGTGCCCGACTACAATTTCACACATGCGCCAACTGGCCATGCAATATCATTCCGGAAGATCACCAGAACAAAAATGACCAAGGTGAGGAGTAATGAATAGAATCCGATAAGGATCACGAATGACTCACCGAGATGAAATAATGATACAACGAGTGATAGCTTCAGTGAAATGATTTTGGAACCGTCGTTCCTCGTGAGTTACATGATGAGTTGATAAATACAAGTCTCGACATGAACGATATATTATGAGTGAATTACAAGTATGAATGAACAACAACGTAAGGAATGAATATCCTTTTAACCGAGTAAGAATTTACTTACACAATACCGGTGTTGAAATGTCCTTCCTCAAACAACGTCCTAAAAAGAGATGTGGTCGCTCGAACAACCTTGAACGACAATTACCAACAAACGCTCAATATACGTATCAAACACGATTATAACCAACTCAAACTTCGATACAACGATATCCAAACTCATTAAGGCTTTCTAACGAATACTTAGCAAACATACATCCTTTGACAATATCCAATCCCGAATATATCGAACCCAAACGCCAAAATGAATATTTCAAACCAACAAAACACCTTCAATTATATCAATAATCCCATAGGAATCCACAACTCGAGTTAACGACAATAATCTAATCGAAAACCCCCAAAATATCAAAGTCAACCAAAAAGTGTTCCTAAATCAAACCCCAACAATTCATGAAATCCGAAATATATGCCATTAAATCCATAAGAATACATTTATCCAAGGTAGATGATCCATATCTAACATATTCCAACAACAATCCAAGCTTACACGAAGAAATCAGAAGGAAAATACCCAAAATTCGAAATTCTAGATCCAAGAAATAATTACCTTGATTTGATGTGATGGAGATGATGAAATGATGATTAATCCGAATGATAAGTTTGATGATGATGATAGGTGAGTGCAGCTCGAAAAGATCTCTCCAAATCGCCCAAAATCGCCCGAAATCTCCGAACGAGTGAAGAGAGAATGACAAATGACGAATCTGGACTGCACTGTCCAATATATACTGTTCCCAGATTAGCGCACGCTACGACCTGTTATTTAGCGTGCGCTAACGGGTTCACCGGACAGTCCAGTGAACTCTGACTGCCGTTAGCGTACTCTACGAACTTGATAGCATGCGCTAACGCCCTCCCGATAGCGTGCGTTAACTCCAAAAGTTAGCGTGCGCTAGCTAAATACCTGATGTCCAGTGACCGAAGTCCAGAACCTCCTGTCCTATGACCTGCTTGCGATAGCTCGCTACATCCAATAATCAGCGTGCGCTACTGCCCCAATAGCGTACGCTAAAATCCACTCATAGCGTGCGCTAGGAATTATTCCAAAATCAGTCCAGTACCCACTGGACTCTGCCTGATCGGCCTTAGCGCGCGCTACACGGACTGCATAGCGGGAGTTATCCAAACTTACTATCGTGCGCTACTTACCATTCGTAGCGTGCGCTACTCCAACTTGGCTGCAGTCCAGTGCCTTCTGGACTGCAGGCCTGAACCACATTAGCGCGCGCTAATGATAAGAGGTAGCGTGCGCTACCCGTACTCAATTAGCGCGTGCTAAAGAGAGTACGTAGCGTGCGCTACTCCTCACACACAGCCCATTACGATGAAGATAATGATGATAACTACGGTTCGGTCCTCCAACCAGGTAGAAAGTCGAATAATAACTGATGCACGATACAATTTACTGTGAACATTGAATACAATGAATGAATATGAACGATGAATGATCATTAATGAGTGAATAATTACTGAGTGACAATTACTGAATGATAATTACTGAATGATAATGACCGAATTACAACCGGGTATTATAAAGTCCTTCCTAGTTGCCGAGTTCCTGATCTGGACAAGAGACCACGGGGAGCGCTGCGCGGCCCGTAACAGCGAACGCTTCGCGGATTGATAGGGATGGGCGATCGAGTACTCCCAATAGTCGAACTTGGGACGCGGACCGGCCACTCTCTCCATAATTTCTCGGAAGACTGAATAGGCTTGGCCGAAGGTGCTATGTTGCTCCCAGTACGCCCTCACCGCCAACTCCTTCTCGACCAGCAAGCGTTTTTGCTTAGCCGCCGCCTCCCTGGCAGCATCGGCCTCGTTGAGTAGTTCCTCGACTTCCGCGGGATTAATACCAGCGCGGATAGCCTCGACAGCTGTATCCATGTGGAATTCTGCGGAGGATCCTTCCCGGGCAGTCGAAGTCTCGGCGGCGGAGCTAGTGCCCGATTCAGACATTGTAGGTACTCCAGACATTCTCAAAAAGAAAAGGAAAAATAGGGTTGTTTCTTACCGAAGGATTGAGTCGATCGACGATCGGCAGACAAGGCTTCAAAATTTTTTTGGCTATCTTCCTCTCCGATGAAATTGCGTAAGGGGGATTACACTGTAACCCTGGACCTTTTTATAGGAGAAGGCGGGGGCTTCCGTGCAATTAAGGAGAATCTCGAGGGCTGAAGTGCAACCGTCGGATTAAGGCGCAGTCAAAGCCTCCCTTGAAACCCGCGTACGCGTCGTTTCAAGGACACGCCATACGAGGAGTCTTAACTAACCGTCGGACTCCCCCAATCGCATCGCGACACATACCCCCGTGGAGTTTCGAGCCCACTATTATTTTCCGCTCTTTTCAGCGACCGAGTGGATCATGCAAATTCAAAACCAGTCCGCTCGAAAAACGATCGTCTAAACTCATAAAAAGTCGCTCGTCTAAATCCAAGCGATCACCAGTGGAGCCACCTCACCCCACGTCTTCGACATGAGAGCAAGCTGGAGGGCAATTGTTGTGCGGCGATTAATACGCCTGGACGGTGATCGGCATAAGGCCGAGTGACCGAGTTCACGATCAAATGAGCCACGACAAACTTGCCAATCGAAGGTAACAGTCCATCTTCGAGTATCTAGCGATCGACCTTTCGGAGCGATCGTCTCTTGGTACCTAGCGACCGAATCTGGTGCCCGACCAAGGACGACCGTCCTATGCCACGTATAAGTCCATCATCCATCATATCTACGAGGACTGGATCTCGGAGCGAGGACCCACGTGCAAGATCCGCGAATGGCACCACAGAATAAGGACCGTTGACTCCAGCCCATCAGCAGCTGTCAGTGACAAGGACGGTGTAACACCCCGATATATTTGGAATAATTACAGCGCCGTAAAACCTTTATATAAGAATTTACAAGGCTAATTTGAGAAATACAAAAAAAAAATAATACTAAAGTGCCATTGCGGTTAAAATTTAAAACCAGTTCATCAATAATTCAAATGAGTCCATTATTACAAAACATCCCCAAGACATCAACATATGTGCACTCGAGTACTAAAAATATAACCAGAAAACAAGACAACATAATTCACATCAATGAGCCACTTCATCGTCATGTCGGTACTGTGGTTGCTTCCCCGCTCTTCGGCTACCTAAACATCAAAACAAATGTCCACCCCCGAAGGGGTTAGCAAAACGATGCTAGTACAAGTATCATAATACACAAATCGAATATGCAACAACAATGTATAACAAAATACATAATACGGACTTCCGCTATCGGAATCCGACACTGCGAATCCACGTGATTCCATTAACACAACATGGGTATTCCAATGATCCAGCGCCCTCAGCATAGATCCCAAGATGATCCCGTCGGACCAACATGAGGTGGAAAAACCCGTCCAATGATCCAGCGCCCTCAGCATAGATCCCAAGATGATCCCGTCGGACCAACATGAGGTGGACATCCGATCCAGCGCCCTCAGCATAGATCGCACAACATACTCAAACACAACTTATGCATACATGTACTCAAAAATCATTATGTTCATAAACATGAACATTCAAGCAATTGATAATGAATATCATGACAATTTAACGAAAATAATCTCATGTCCAACAATATGAACAAACAGTATACATGACCAAAAAAAAATCTCAAAATACGATACTTGCCTCAGAAATGGCGATAAGAATTGCTACTACGAATAAGCTTCAATCCGCTCGGATAATTCTCACTCGATCGCCTCACCAAAATCCAAACCTTCATCGAACAATAATACTGATATAACTAACGGTTCCGGATAGTCGTTTTAACCATCAAACGGATCATTTACAAGACATGTTATGCCCTATCATGGCGAGTGAACTAAATCTGCCCCAATTCGTTCGGTTGAATCAATACTACGCTACTCGTCCGAACGACAACTTCGTCGAACACTATTCAAGTTAAAACGCATCTTTCGGTCGGATACATGAAATTCATCTTAGAAGGATTCTAATCAAATTCTTCCATAATAAGATATCGAAACACTTCTACGCATCATCATAAGAACTTAATCACTAGGTTCCTCTTAGATTATCATCTCCCTAATATTAATCCATTAACTTCTCCAACGAAAAGCTCGATCAATGATTTCTAAGGCTTAAGATAATATCTGAAAACTAGTTATAATAGGGTTTATAAATCTTAGAATGCTATATTCAGGAGTCTAATCACTAATAGGTTCGATCAACATGTTTAACAATGAAGGAGAACCGAATCACAACTGGACTCACTCTTCTAAAATCATGATGTTCGACTACTCATGAATATAACTGACTAGATAAACTCTAAACATGTACAAAACATCTCTAAGAATACGTTATCAAGTTGGTGAAGAATCCCTTACCTCAAAATAGTGAAGAACAAGGAGAAACTTGAAGAAACTCAACCCCGAGAGCTTGAACAACAATCCTCAATGGTCCATGATCTCCAAAATCAAGCTAGGATGATGATAAGTGAGTTAAATGGTGAAGGATAGTCTTCAGAACCCAAAAAGCGGCCAAGGTAAGGATAATAAATGAAATGGGGTCGAGGTCTATAAATAGAATTATAATCCATTACGTACGTTACCCAAAGTCAATTACGTATGTAATCGCATTAGCGTACGCTATACTTAGCGTACGCTATACTCGAACATTAACATACGTTAACGTCTGGCCAGAGCTCACTAGACTGTTTCTGGTATTGGCTTACGTACGTTATAATACAGGCCTTATGTACGTAATGTATAGGACCTTAGCGTATGCTAAAAACCATACTTAGCGTACGTTAAGTCCGTTGACTTGCATAGCTGGAAAGCCGTCCGGGTTCATGCGAGTGATCTCCTCGCATCTTCGTCAGGCCCCACACGCCGACCCTTGTCTAATTCCGAGTTTGACTATGCTTACGTACGTAAATCTACACCTTTAACGTACGTTATACTGTAGTCGTAGCGTACATTATGATCATCCTTTAGCATACGTTAAGACGTGCAGAATTATGCATGCATGCATAGGAAAAAAATACCAAAAAAACGTAGGGATACGGGAAACTGATCATCGATTAATTTGTCACAAGGTCGAATCTTACAAGATCGAATACAGGATAAATACACATTAATTATCCGGGCATTATATACTACCCCTCTAAAAAGAAGTTTTGGCCTGAAACTTAAAACGAAAACAATTCCGGGTATCTTGACTTCATACTATCTTCAGTTTCCCAAGTTGCTTCTTCGACTCCATGTCGAGACCATTGAACTTTAACCAAGGAGATCGGTTTATTCCTCAATTGCTTGACTCGACTCTCAAGTATCTTGATTGGCTTTTCTTCGAACGAGCCATCATTAGCCACTTCAATCTCGCCAAAATCAATGATATGACTGGGATCCGGTACATATTTCCGCAATTGGGATACGTGGAATACATTATGGACGTGACTCAGTGATGGCGGTAAGGCCAACCTGTATGCCAACTCTCCAACTCTCTCGAGGATCTCAAATGGTCCGATATATCTCGGACTTAGCTTACCTTTCCTCTCAAAACAGAAAATTCCTCGAGTAGGAGACACCTTCAATAGTACGTGGTCCTCAATCTCAAATTCTAGTGGGCGACGGCGCACATCACTATAATTCTGTCGACTCTGGGCAGTTAACAGTCTTTCACGAATCAGAGCTACCTTCTCTTGAGTCTGAACTATTAACTCTGGTTCTGTCCGAATCAAATCAAAAGAATCATCCCAACACAGGGGCGATCTACATCTTCTCCCGTACAACGCTTCAAACGGTGCCATCTTAATGGAAGCATGCCAACTATTGTTGTAGGTAAATTCAATTAACGGCAAGTGAACCTCCCAATCGGTTGACCAATCTAAGGCGCAAGCTCTTAGCATATCCTCTACTGTCTGTATAGTCCTCTCGGACTGACCGTCCGTCTGAGTATGATAAGCTGTGCTAAAATTCAGCTCGGTTCCCAAGGCCTTGTGAACTTCCTTCCAAAAATGCGACACGAAACGACCATCTTGATCCGAAATAATGGTTTTCGGTGTTCCATGCAATCGGACTATCTCTGAAATAAATACTCGTGCCAACTTCTCGGTTCCCCACGTGTCTTTAATTCCTAGGAAATGAGCCGACTTGGTTAGTCGATCAACTACAACCCAAATCATGTTCATTCCCGTCTTGGTCCTTGGCATACTGGTGTTGAAGTCCATCGATATATCCTCCCACTTCCACTCAGGAATCGGAAGTGGCTTCAACATTCTGGCAGGTCGCTGATGTTCAATCTTAACCTGCTGACAAGTTAAACACTTCGAAACGTATTCTGCTACGTCCTTCTTCATATTTCCCCACCAGAAATTTTGTTTTACATCCTTATACATCTTACTGGTACCCGGGTGAATAGAATAGGGCGCGCTGTGAGCTTCCTTCAGAATTGTCTGTCTCAAAACATCATCATCGGGAACGCAAAGTCGACTCTGAAATCTCAGAACTCCATCATCTTGTATCACGAATCCTGGAGCCTTCCATTTATTTACTTCGTCACATAACCGAAGAATCAGAGAATCGTTCAACTGCTTAGATTTGATTTCCTCGACTAGTGACGAAGTTAGTTCCATCACGTATAGTTGCCCTTGGACTCCTGGTGACCATACTTCAATCCCTTCGTGGATCAGTTCTCGTTGAATGCTGGTTTGGGACGTAAGCGCCTCCAACACTCGAAGAGAAACCAGTTTGCGGCTCAGTGCATCGGCTACCACGTTCGCTTTGCCTGGATGATAGAGGATTTCCAGGTCATAATCCTTAATTAGTTCTAGTCACCTTCTCTGCCTCATGTTTAACTCCTTCTGACTGAAGATATACTTGAAGCTCTTATGGTCTGTGAAGATCTGACAATGAGTGTCGGACAAATAATGTCGCCAAATCTTCAAGGCAAAGGCTACAGCTGCTAACTCCAAATCATGAGTTGGGTAATTTACTTCGTATGGTTTCAATTGTCGCGAGACATAGGCAATCACCCTATCCTTTTGCATCAACACACATCCCAGTCCCTGATTTGAAGTATCGCTGTATACCATGAATCCATCGGTTCCATCTGGTAATGCTAGTATAGGCGCTGTCGTCAGTCTTCTCTTAAGTTCATCAAAACTAGCCTGGCATTTCTCATTCCACACGAATTTATGAGTCTTCTGCAATAGCTGAGTAAGCGGACGAGCAATTTTGGAAAATCCCTCTACAAAACGGCGATAATATCCAGCAAGTCCTAAGAAACTTCGGACTTCTTTCACGTTATTAGGAGATTCCCATTCCAAGATTGCTTCGACTTTCTTCGGGTCCACATGAACTCCGTCAGCTGATATCACATGCCCAAGGAAGGTTACTTCCTTAAGCCAGAACTTGCATTTAAAAAGTTTCGCATAAAGCTGATCATTTCTCAAAGTGCTCAAAGCGATATGCAAATGCTCTGCATGTTCCTCTGTGTCTTTAGAATAGATCAAGATGTCATCGATGAAAACGACCACAAATTTATCCAAGTATTCTAAGAATACTCGATTCATTAATTGCATGAATACCGCAGGAGCATTGGTAAGTCCGAATGGCATCACCACGAACTCAAAGTGCCCATACCGGGATCTGAAAGCAGATTTCGGTATATCTGATTCCTTAATTCTCAACTGATGGTATCCTGATCGCAAGTCAATCTTCGAGAATATTCTGGCCCCCTGTAGTTGGTCAAACAAGTCGTCGATCCGTGGTATAGGATACTTGTTCTTTATTGTCACCTTATTTAGCTCCCTGTAATCAATACATAATCGGAGGGATCCATCTTTCTTTCGAAAAAAGAGAACGGGTGCTCCCCAAGGAGAAACGCTAGGTTGAATGTAACCCTTCTGCAATAATTCCTCCAGCTGCTTCTTTAGTTCATACATCTCGATTGGCGCCATACGGTATGGTGCTCTGGAAATAGGAGCGGCTCTAGGCTCTAATTCGATATTAAACTCTACTTCTCTCCGCGGAGGTAACCCAGGTAGTTCGTCGGGGAATACATCTGAGAATTCCTTCACAACTGGAATAGATGAGAGCTCTACTCCTTCTTTCTTCATGGAATAGCACCAAAATCCGTGACAACCCTGCTTCAGTAATTTCACTGCTTTCATAGCTTTGATCAATTTCCCCGAGCTTCCCGGTCTCCATCCTTTGAATAAATGTTTAGATCCGTCACCAGCAATGATAGAAATGACTCTCTTTCGTTAATTTAAAATAGCCCCATAACGGTTGAGCCAATCATCTCCAAGAATTAGATCGTCACCATGGATATCAACCACAATAAGGTTTGATGGGCAATCTCTCCCTCCTATAGATACTGGAAGATCTCTAGTTTCTAGGGTTCCCACAATTCTCTCTCCACTCGGCAAACCCGCAACATAAGGCTCACAATCAAATAAACACGAGATTTTTAAACGGTGAACACAGTTTAATGATATGAAAGAATGTGTAGCTCCTGAATCGAATAAGACACTAACTGGTTGCAAAAGGATCTGAATCGTACCTGATGCAATAGCAGTGTTCTGATCGTATGACTTCCTCATCTCGTACAGGCGCAGAGGAACGGACCCAGCACTGGATGCCTCTCTTTTCCCAACATTCTGCTGCTGAAAACCACTTTGCTGTGTCTGGTTCACACTTGCCTCTTTCGGAACTGGTGCTGGAGTGCGAGTACCAAATGATCTAGTCACATTTCCGCAAAAATTCGCACGGTGCCCTTCTTGACCACATTCAAAACAAGTCACAAAAGGAACGGAACAATCACGTCGAATATGCCCTGCTCGATCATAGTTATAGCACTTCTTTAATGCGTACGAAACTGTTGATGTTGTCCGGAAATTCTTTCCGCCTCGGGAAGGATACGGAGGTTTCCTGGATGAATGAAATGAAGACTGGCCCTTGCGGGGCCCACCACTCTTGTTCTCCGTGAAGTTGCCAGACACTTTCTGCTTCTTTGCCTCCGCCGATTTCTCCACCGCTGCCTCTTTCATGTCGTAGGCCAGTGCTTTGTCCTGATACTGTCACAAGGTAGTACACTGGAATTTGGACATATACTGCTGAATCTCCGGCTTCATCCGCATATCGAAATGGAAAATCTTTTCTGCCTCGGTTTCGACCAAATGCCGCACACAGGTCAGCTGGTGATTAAAAGTCTTGATTATATCTGTCATAGATGCTTCCGAACTCTGCGGGGAGAAAAACTCTCGGACTCTAGCCTCTCTAACGGGACGAGGACAATACTGTGCTTCCATCATTACTCTGAATTCCGTCCAGTCAGCATTATGATCCTCAGGTCGAACAGCCTCCCACCAGTCGAAGGCCTCCCCAGTTAGAAAATATTGGGCCATCGGAACTTTTCGATCATCGGGACAGTCGATCCCTGCAAATATCTTTTCCAACTCCTTCAGCCAGTGATCCCAAGTAGGCATCTCAGCAGAATCGTCAAATTTTGGCGGGTGCAATTTGACCACCTCTGTAAGCCACTTGTCTCCCCGATTATCCTCGTTGCGCTGCTGGCCCATCGCTGTCTGCATGCGGTCAACCACTTGAGCGAACTGGGTCATCTGAGCGACCACCTGCTGAAGCACCCCTGGCATGTAAGGATTTGCGTTATCATTCGCTGATTCCTGTTGTCCTCCAGAATGGGAATCGGTTCGACTAGCCGATAATTCTAGGGTAGTCGCTGAATCCTCCTATCTCGCATTACCACATCCACGTCCACAACCACGTCCGCGTCCACGACCTCCCCTCAACATACTGTAAACACGAATACTCAATATCCATGGCAAAATTTTCAAAAATAAAGTCCGTCAATATTCACAAAACAGAAATTAAGTAAAACGGTAGTATAAGATATTAGGAGACTTACAACCACGATCCACATGACGACGCTGGCTGAACAGTGATGTTACAAACGACCCGTGAATCAAATAGCGTAAACAGACCCAACTAAACCCGACTGCCAAGATATCCATGAATCTTAGCTCCGATACCATATTCTGTAACACCCCGATATATTCGGAATAATTACAGCGCCGTAAATCCTTTATATAAGAATTTACAAGACTAATTTGAGAAATACAAAAAAAATAATAATACTAAAGTGCCATTGAGGTTAAAATTTAAAACCAGTTCAACAACAATTCAAATGAGTCCATTATTACAAAACATCCCCAAAACATCAACAACATATGTGTACTCGAGTACTGAAAATATAACCAGAAAACAAGACAACATAATTCACATCACTGAGCCACTTCATCGTCATGTCGGTACTGTGGTTGCTTCCCCGCTCCTCGGCTACCTGAACATCAAAACAAATGTCCACCCCCGAAGGGGTTATCAAAACGATGCTAGTACAAGTATCATAATACATAAATTGAATATGCAACAACAATGCATAACAAAATACACAATACGGACTTCCGCTACCGGAATCCAACACTGCGAATCCACATGATTCCATTAACACAACATGGGTATTCCAATGATCCAGCGCCCTAAGCATAGATCCCAAGATGATCCCGTCGGACCAACACGAGGTGGAAAAACCCATCCAATGATCCAGCGCCCTCAGCATAGATCCCAAGATGATCCCGTCGGACCAACACGAGGTGGACATCCGATCCAGCGCCCTCAGCATAGATCGCACAACATACTCAAACACAACTTATGCATACATGTACTCAAAAATCACTATGTTCATCAACATGAACATTCAAGCAATTGATAACAAATATCATGACAATTTAACGAAAATAATCTCATGTCCAACAATATGAACAAACAGTATACATGACCAAAAAAATCTCATAATACGATACTTGCCTCAGAAATGGCGATAAGCTACGAATAAGCTTCAATCCGCTCGGAGAATTCTCACTCGATCGGCTCACCAAAATCCAAACCTTTATCGAACAATAATACTGATATAACTAACAATTCCGGATAGTCGTTTTAACCATCAAACGGATCATTTATAAGACATGTTATGCCCTATCATGGCGAGTAAACTAAATCTGCCCCAATTCGTTCGGTTGAATCAATACTACGCTACTCATCCGAACGACAACTTTGTCGAACACTATTCAAGTTAAAACGCATCTTTCGGTCGGATACATGAAATTCATCTTAGAAGGATTCTAATCAAATTCTTCCATAATAAGATATCGAAACACTTCTACGTATCATCATAAGAACTTAATCACTAGGTTCCTCTTAGATTATCATCTCCCTAATATTAATCCATTAACTTCTCCAACGAAAAGCTCGATCAATGATTTTTAAGGCTTAAGATAATCTCTGAAAACTAGTTATAATAGGGTTCATAAATCTTAGAATGCTATATTCAGGAGTCTAATCACTAATAGGTTCGATCAACATGTTTAACAATGAAGGAGAACAGAATTACAACTGGACTCACTCTTCTAAAATCATGATGTTCGACTACTCATGAATATAACTGACTAGATAAACTCTAAAACATGTTCAAAACATCTCTAAGAATACGTCATCAAGTTGGTGAAGAATCACTTACCTCAAAATAGTGAATAACAAGGAGAAACTTGAAGAAACTCAACCCCGAGAGCTTGAACAACAATCCTCAATGGCCCATGATCTCCAAAATCAAGCTAGGATGATGATAAGTGAGTTAAAGGTGAAGGATAGTCTTCAGAACCCAAAAATCGGCCAAGGTAAGGATGAGAAATGAAATGGGGTCGAGGTCTATAAATAGAATTATAAGCCATTACGTACGTTACCCAAAGTCAATTACGTACGTAATCACATTAGCGTACGCTATACTCGAACATTAACGTACGTTAACTTCTGGCTAGAGCTCACTGGACTGTTTCTGGTATTGGCTTACGTACGTTATAATACAGGCCTTACGTACGTAATGTATAGGACCTTAGCGTACGCTAAAAACCACCCTTAGCGTACATTAAGTCCGTTGACTTGCATAACTGGAAAGCCATCCAGGTTCATGCGAGTGATCTCCTCGCATCTTCGTCAGGCCCCACACGTCGACCCTTGTCTGATTCCGAGTTTGACTATGCTTACGTACGTTAATCTACACCTTTAAAGTACGTTATACTGTAGTCGTAGCGTACGTTATGATCATCCTTTAGCATACGTTAAGACGTGCAGAATTATGCATGCATGCATAGGAAAAGAATACAAAAAAACGTAGGGATATGGGAAACTGATCATCGATTAATTTGTCACAAGGTCGAATCTTACAAGATCGAATACAGGATAAATACACATTAATTATCCGGGCATTACAGACGGCCTCACCTACCGACAGACCCGCCTAAAGGTCCTATGTGGGGCCTCCCAAGATAGCGACATAGACGTGTGTTGGCTTCTCATTGCTTCGCACATCCGGCTGCCAGCAGCTGCTGCGGACTTTAAGGAGACCAACCCATGTGCTAAAGACGATCGCCCGCTTATTCTGATACAGCAGAGGCGATCGCCCATCGACTCCCTGTCCTATAAATAGAGAGCCTCCAACAACTGGTAAAAGGTTCAGAGAAGTTCAGATTTTAAGATTTCAGAAGTTCAGACATTCAGCTAAAGAACTTAGCACTCCATCGTGTTGGGATTCAGTGCCTAAAACGAAGGCCCAGCGGAAGCGGTAAAACGAAAAATTAATTCGATCCAAATCCCTATGAGGATCGATCGAGCTACGTATATACGAACATATAAACAAAAAGCAAGAGTTGTAAGAAACTCACCCTTGAAGTCCGTTGATTAAATGGCAACCTTCTCTTGAGCTATTCCCCAAGCTTTGTTTGATCTCTACGAATCCAATCCGCTTCAAGCCCTTGAACGATCCAACGCCGAAAGCACAACGTCTCTACTTGCCACGCGCCGGAAAAATGATCGGAACAATACTCACCTCGTTATCCTCCAAGGATGCGGCTAGATCAAGGTGAGTAAGCTTGTTATAGATATTAATATCACTCTAAGTGTATGAATATCTATCTCTCTCAATATTTCCTCACAAAATTTCTCTAAGAAGTTATGAAGAAGATGAATAAAGAAGAAGATGATGAAGAAGACTTATATCTCTCTCTCCTATTGCAACCTCATGTTGGAATGGAATCAAATGAATGAGGTAAGTTTGATGAGAATCTTCCTATCTTTATTCTATTTCCACTCACATGCAAAACAAATCATCCCATATGATATTTTGCCCCACAAGCCATGTTCCTTAATATTAAAAGGAAACAACAAGACAACGGGAAGGTGGGTGGAAGGGGTTGGGGCGGACCATGTAGAAATCGGACGAGTTCGGTTCGTTTCGGACTCCCGAAAGTCCAAACAGATAAACTCCAATTCCGTTTTGATGTTTTTATATCGATCAATTAATCCAATTAATTAAACATATCAAATACAAAATAATATAATTAATTTCTCCAAGAAATAATTATATTCATGAATTAAATTAATCACCCAGTAATTTATTTAATTCATTTAGGCCGTAAATCAATTTAACCAATAAATCGATTTAGACATCTAATGTCCCAAATTAGATATCCAATATCTAATATTCATAATGAGAGAATAAGCTCGATTCATTCCGTCGTCAATCCTATTGCGCGACTCGGTAGGTCCGTCTCAGTCAGCAATGGGAGGAACCAAAGAGTAGTAGCACCACCTAGCCAGCCTGGCTGCCTACACTGTACCCCAACTGAGAACGAATGATTGGGATCATCCAAGAACCATTCTGTCGTGAATACCAGTAAACGTATAAACCCTTATTTCAAATGTCCCGATCAAGTTACAGGGTCACGATCAGTCAAACCCTATCTATACTTGATGCTATGCATGCGTTAATGCAAATCGAGATCATCGAGCTGTCGTGTATCTAATACAACTAGCTCCATTGCTTTGGACAAAGACTTATGATCTCATCTGCCAATAACCGCATAGGACATATAACCTGCTCACTAACGGGAGAAAGAATTCTATCCTGGTATTCGCAGACTGCTACTTGCCGTCAAGATGCACGTCGAGGTTGACCCCGCCTTAGGTTTACGTGGTCGAACTACTCTAATGAAAATCTTGACGTCATAAGCACATCCCTACTAAATCCTCAAGTCGAAGGTTCAAGAATACCTATCACAACCTTTCGATTCCGTCATTGACTGTCCCGGAGTGAAATCCATGTGACAAATCGAGGGTGAGTCGGTTCGAGTATACTAATCCAATTAGCATACCTATAACGTGTGCTCCCACTAACCATTAGCGTTCGACAGGCACTCTCCATGTCAAAGAACACCTCATACAAGTCTTCACATAAACATAACGCCCAGTCAAGTTTCATTGACTTGCGAACGATTAAGTATTTGAGCTATAAACCTTTCCAGTGCCGACCCACTTATCCAATAAGGTGTAATATCCGCAATTTGGATTTCCGGTAATTTTATTTTTTTTGGCGTAAGTCCATCTTAGTGACTCTATTTTTACCATTTCATCATTCCGAGAATGATTAATGCTACACTTTTTGTCATCCGAGTTCGTCTCGGTGTCGTTCTGTTGAGTTCCGTGTTCTTAAGCGACTTTTCCACGTATGAGTTCGACTTTGTAAAATCACCATTAATTTTTGGAAACTCCAAAAATTCTGAATCTTTTCAAAATTATAGAGCATCAAGTTAGCTTTCCAATGGTTCAAGCAGTGAGTCAATCGGAGTCTGGACGAGGGAGTTATGGTCGAAATAGCTAAGACACACACATTTTCTAGTTTTGGCCGACCAGCCTGTACCGGGGGCCGCGGATCCTGCCGAAAGGGCCGCGGCACGCTGCCGAGTCACTCTGCACATTTTCTAGCTTGTGCCGCGGCACACTGCCGAGCACTGGGGGCAGATTTTGGCCCTGTGCCGCGGCACACTCGGCCGGGCCGCGGCACACAGCGCAGTCTGCACTATAACTTCGTTTTTTGAGAGGATCAAACTCATTTTCCATCCAATATTCAAGAGAGAGGGTTTGTGGGAGAAAGTTTCATCATAAATCACTTGAATACTCGATTCTTCATCATTTTCATTCGGTTGTGAAGCTCGGATCGTCGATCTAACGCATAAGAATCAAAGTGTTTGGATCTTCAAAGGTAATATTCTCAAACCTCTTGGATTTTGATTTGTGTTGAGATATGATGTTTTGGACGTTATAATCATGTTGTATGAAGTGATATACATATGATTATGAGTATATACGAATATTCATCGGATTATTGAAAGGTTATTCAAGAACACTTTGAATATTGAGTTGGATTTGGGGGTTTTCGATTAATTGTTGTTGAAATCACGAATATGGATATTCATATTGGATTATTGATCGTATTGAAGATGTTTTGTTGGTTTGAAACACTTCTTGGGGATTTGATATTGGTATTATTGAGGTTTGGTTGTAAACAATCGAAGTTTGGCCACAACGTGTTCGATATAATGCCCCAATGAACTTGGTTTAGTCGTATCGACGTTTTGAGTTAGTTATACTCGTGTTTGATTCGTGTGTTGAACCGTATTATTGGTAATTATGTTATTCAAGGTTGTTCGAGCGACCGACATCTCATTTAGGATGTTGTTCGTGGAAGGACATTCTTCATCGGCGTTGTGTAAGTTAATTCTTACTCGATTAAAAGGATATTCATTCCTTTTATTGTTGTTCATTCATAATCATAACTCATTCATCATTGTATTAACCGTATCGAGACTTGTAATTGTCGAATAATCATTTCATTCACGAGGAACGACGGTTCCAATCATTTCATTGGGTTATCAATCACTTCACTATTATTTTCATCTCGGTGAGTCATTCTTGATCTTGTCGGATTATTATTCATTGATATTCATTGTGGTCATTCTCGTTCATATGACCTTCTGGGTTCATATTGCGTGGCCGGGTGCGGATGTGTGGAATTTTTAGTCGAGCATGTGATGATCATGTATTGGGTCACCGATACATTGGACTGTGCACACGGTAACGATTACCTCCGTGAGACTAATTAGGTACAAGGACGGGTATGTCCGGTCATTCGTCTTGTACACTTGCACAGAACATTACGGGCGTACTATGATACTCCTCTTCAGTTTAATTCATAACTAAGGATATTTCATAACTAAAGATATATCATGATTGTGTATTTTCAACCCTTGAGGATTGTTGTTCTGTGTAACTGACCCCGTTGGGGGATTATTTTTTCAGGTCACGGCAAGGCAAAGGCACGGGAAGAGCATGTTGACGGTGAGGAGTCCCAGTGATACTAGTAGGGGCCCCCAATCCTGTCAGTCATTCACGTTATTGTCATTTATTTTCCGCTGCAGATTTTCATTTGGATACTCCGTTTCATTCAGGGTTGTGTATTTTATCTTCATATAAAATATACTAGTATTCGGTATTGTCCTGGTGTTTTGTACTTAAACTCCTCATCGGAGTATTTGGTAATATAATGTGGTTCGGTACTACAATTATATTATTTAATTCATCAGTTTTCATTCGCCTGGTGGGTCCCAGTCGGGGATCCACGACACTGTAATATCCGCCTAATTTGGGGTGTTACAGAGTTGGTATAGGAGACGTGGTTTTGAATACTACCTTCCGAGTCTTGTCTCATTTGAAATCATCGTTCATCAGACTAGTATCATTGGACTTTCGTGTCACGTGTGACCTGTGCAAGTGCCGAGCCCATCAGACCGAAAGAACTGTAAGACTTCTAACGCCATGGTATAATTTCTGGCAATAATCATTCATTCATAATTCATCGGTTAACAATCCTCAAACATCATTTTTCATTTTGATCATGTTGATCATATTAACTCATTAATCGCTCAGTTCATTTCAGTACTCAACTGTTAATCTTGAAGATCATATCATTAATCTTGTTAACTTGTTCAAGATAATCATTTCAAGAATATCATCAGATAATCATGTCACCTCAGTTAATCATTCATGTAATCACTGTGTTAGAGCGCGTATGCTCATTTTCCTCATTTCATGACGTAAATCATAATGCGGTACTCATACGAGATCTATGATTATCATGCGACCTTCCTACTTCAGTATGGAGAGAGCTGTCAAGGGATGCACGGGGAGAGGCCGCGGTGCGGGCCGAAATCCGGGAAATAATCACTCAATGCCAGGAAGTCATACCCAGGACTCAGCTCGATCAGAAGATGTTCGGGTTGATCCACTCACTTTTATGCAGGTCATGATGACCCATATGCATTGCTCAATCATCATTACGCCACTCTGGCCGAATTAATCGAGAGAAGTCTCTCGTGTGAGCCTGCTGCTAAGGAAATTGCTGAGCAACAACCTTCATCTGTCAGCAGGAAATCAATGAAGCGTAATCAGTCCGAAGGCGGTCAGTCAACCTTCAAGAAGCCTCGTGCGAGCCCGAATGTTTATGAGCGACCTCCTACGGCGCATAATCATGCGGGATCTCAGTCCCGAGCGGCCAGATCAGCCATCACCTATTTCAACTGTGGAGCGCCGGGTCATTACAGCACCAAGTGTCTAAAACCGTCTATCACGTGCCATAATTGTGGGATTTTTGGGCATAAGGCCCGTTTTTGCCGAAAGGACCCCAAGCCGACTCCGGTGGCATCTCAGGCCCCGAAGCAATCAGCGATTCAGAATCAGACTGCTCTGTCAGCGTCGTTTAAGACGACGGAAGCGAATAAAGGCGGAACTCATATTTATCATAGGGGAGCATCCGGTTCGGGGGCCGGGAAGTCCCAGATTCATGCGATGAAGAGGACCGACAATCCGAAGGCCTGAATGATCTCAGGTATACTCGTAATTTTATTTCAACTTGTGTGTACCTTTTTGATACTGGTGCACCGCATTCATTCATTTTCGAATCGTGTTTGAATAGACTTAACTTGGATAGTCTTATTAATTATGGGCCTTATATCATTGGTCTACCTGGCGGTAGAAGAATTTTCGAAAATCATGGGGTTAAGAACTGACCGAATTAAGCTTAATAACCGCGAGTGTTTGGTGGACCTAATCGTGGTGGATTTACCTAAGGACGATGTAATATTGGGTATTAGTGGATGGATCGTCATGATACCATTCTCAATGTTCGTAAACGTATGGTCACTATCATTTCCGTCGTTGGAGTCAAGTGTGTATTTCAGGGAGGTGATCCCCATTGTTCCGGAAGAATCATTAATATGATGAAAGCAGTAAAATTACTCAATCGAGGTGTTCAATCATTTATTGTATCATTTTCATCGATTGGCCGTTCTAAGGCAATCGATGTGTTCAATCATTCATTATATCATTATCATCGATTGACCGTTCTATGGCAATCGAGATGTTCCATCATTCCTTATATCATTGTCATCGATTGGCCGTTCTAAGGCCATTGAGGCGTTCAACCATTCATCGTATCGTTGTCGTCGATTGGCCACTCTCAGACAATCGAGGTGTTCAACCATTCTTGGTATCATTATTATCGTTTGACGATGTACTCCCAGACGAGCTACCTGTTTTACCTCCACCGAGGGATATGGAATTCACGATAGAGTTGGAGCCTGGTACATCCCCATTATCGAAGGCACCGTACCGGATGGCCCCGACCGAAATGCAGGAATTGAAGAATCAATTAGAGGATTTGACCGAGAAGGGTTATATCCGACCGAGTGCGTCCCCGTGGGGAGCACCAGTGTTGTTTCTCATGAAGAAGGATGTTTCGTTTCGTGTGTGTATTAATTATCGGGAGTTGAATAGGGTGACGATCAAGAATAAGTATCCTCTACCCTGTATTGATGATCTCTTAAATCAACTTCAGGGAACTTCAGTATTTTCCAAGATCGACTTAAGATCTGGATATCATCAGTTGCGAATTTGAGAGTCAGATATCACGAGGACGGTGTTTCGAATACGCTATGGTTATTATGAGTTCGTGATAATCCCGTTGGGGTTAACTAATGCACCTGCAGTATTCATGGAGTTAATGAATCGGGTTTTCATCGATTTTTGGATCAGTTTGTGGTTGTCTTCATTGATGACATTCTAATTTATTCTCGTGACCGGGAGGAGCACGAGTTTCATCTTCATCAAGTGCTCAACGTGTTGAGACGAGAGCAACTTTTTGGGAAGTTTCCCAAATGTGAGTTCTAGATGTCCGAAGTGACATTTCTCGAGCATGTAATTTCATCAGATGGAGTTCGTGTCGACCCTCAAAAGACGGAGGCTATCCGAGATTGGCAACCTCCGAAGAATGTTAAGGAAATTCGAAGTTTCCTCGGATTAGCTGGTTATTATCGGCGATTTGTGGAAGGATTTTCTAAAATCGCTCAACCCATGGCGAACCTTTTACGGAAGGATAAGAAATACACGTGGTCCGATGCGTGTCAACAGAGTTTTGAGGAACTCAAGAGCCGGTTAATTTCAGCACCTGTCCTTTCTTTATCACAGGGGACGGAAGGATTTATGGTTTATAGTGATGCGTCCGGACAGGGTCTCGGATGTGTACTCATGCAGAACGGGAAAATTATTGCTTATGCTTCACGGCAATTGAGACCTTACGAGGTTAATTATCCGACCCACGACCTGGAGCTAGCAACCGTGGTGTTCGCATTGAAGATTTGGCGTCATTATGTTTATGGCGTTATCTGTCAGATATTCACCGATCATAAGAGTTTAAAGTATATATTTACTCAGAAGGAGTTAAATATGCGGCAGAGACGGTGGTTGGAACTGATCAAAGATTATGATATCGAGATACTTTACCACCCGGGCAAGGCGAACGTTGTCGCCGACGCCTTGAGTCGTAAGTCCGTTCAGGAGCAGATGCTTGATCGATTAACAGTTCAGAAGGAACTTCAACAGGAATTTCTGAGACCCGAGATTGAGGTCTGGTTACAGCGAGTACAAGGGCAACTTTGTACGTTGGAGATTTCATCGCCACTTGAATAGGCGATCAGGGAGAATCAGGGTTCGGACCCATTTTTGTTACGCATTCGAGAGGATGTGACTCAGGGGAAAACCCCCGGGTTTGTGGTCCACGAGGATGGACTTTTGCGTTTTAAGAATCGGTTGTGCGTACCGGCGAATGACGAGTTGAAAAACTCGATTTTGATAGAAGCTCATGCTACCCCTTATTCCGTTCATCCGGGGTCTAGCAAGATGTATAAAGTCTTGAAACAAAATTACTGGTGGGGTAATATGAAGCAAGAAATCGCAGAATTTGTTTCGAGTTGCTTAACCTTTCAGCAAGTCAAGATTGAACATCAGCGACCGGCGGATATGCTGAAACCGCTCCCTATTCCAGAGTGGAAGTGAGAAGGTATTTCTATGGACTTCATCATGAGTTTGCCGACGAGTCGTCGTGGCATGAATACAATCTGGGTAATTGTGGATCGCCTAGCTAAATCAGCTCATTTCCTTGAGATTAAGGATACGTGGGGTCCCGAGAGACTTGCCCAGCTATTCATTAAAGAGATAGTGAGACTGCACGGTACTCCTAAAAGTATCGTTTCCGATCGTGACGGACGATTCGTGTCTCATTTTTGGAAATCAGTTCATCGTGCCATGGGAACTCAGCTTAATTTCAGCACAACTTTTCATCCTCAGTCCGACGGACAATCAGAGAGGACTATTCAGACATTGGAGGTCATGTTGAGGGCATGCGTCCTCGATTAGAAAGACGATTGGGAAGCCTAGGATAGTATGCAGGAGAGTTATCCCGAGTTGTTTGACCCTTATTTTCGGGGACGAAACTCTTTTAAGGGGGGGTGTATGTAATACTCGCTTGTAAATTCATTCATTTTTCATTCAGTAATTGTCACTCAGTGGATTTTCACTCATTAATAATCATTCACCATTCATGTTAATTCATTCGTGTTCACCGTTCGGACTAATGTTGAGTCGTGTATTTATATCGTTCATTGTTTCAACCTTGCTTGAGAATCGAGATGAGAATATTATCTTGATCGTTATAATTACTTCATTAATCGATGTTGATATTAGAGTTCATGCCATTTCAAATTTCCTTCTTGTTCGAATCATGCTATTGTTGGGTACATTTGCGGTTCTTGTGTATCTCGTTGAGTTTTTCTAGCGGGATATTGCTTCTCCCTACTTGTTTTAAGTTTCGGGACGGAACTTCTTTTAAGGAGGGTAGTATGTAATATCCGCAATTTGGATTTCCGGTAATTTTATTTTTTTGGCGGAAGTCCAACTTAGTGAGTCTATTTTTACCATTTCGTCATTCCGAGAATGATTAATTCTACACTTTTTGTCATCCGAGTTCGTCTCGGTGTCGTTCTGTTGAGTTCCGTGTTCTTAAGCGACTTTTCCACGTATGAGTTCGACTTTGTAAAATCACCATTAATTTTTGGAAACTCCAAAAATTCTGAATCTTTTCAATATTATAGAGCATCAAGTTAGCTTTCCATTGGTTCAAGCGGTGAGTCAATTGGAGTCTGTACGAGGGAGTTATGGTCGAAATAGCTAAGACACACACATTTTCTAGTTTTGGCCGACCAGCCTGTACCGGGGGCCGCGGCTCCTGCCGGAAGGGCCGCGGCATGCTGCCGAGTCACTGTGCACATTTTCTAGCCTGTGCCGCGGCACACTGCCGAGCACTGGGGGCAGATTTTGGCCCTGTGCCGCGGCACACTCGGCCGGGCCGCGGCACACAGTGCAGTCTGCACTATAACTTCGTTTTTTTAGAGGATCAAACTCATTTTCCATCCTATATTCGAGAGAGAGGGTTTGTGGGAGAAAGTTTCATCATCAATCACTTGAATACTCGATTCTTCATCATTTTCATTCGGATGTGAAGCTCGGATCGTCGATCTAACACATATTCATCGAATCAAAGTGTTAGGATCTTCAAAGGTAATATTCCCAAACCTCTTGGATTTCGATTTGTGTTGAGATATGATGTTTTGGACGTTATAATCATGTTGTATGAAGTGATATACATATGATTATGAGTATATATGAATATTCATCCGATTATCGAAAGGTTATTCAAGAACACTTTGAATATTGAGTTGGATTTGGGGGTTTTCGATTAATTGTTGTTGAAATCACGAATATGGATATTCATATTGGATTATTGATCGTATTGAAGATGTTTTGTTGGTTTGAAACACTTCTTGGGGATTTGATATTGGTATTATTGAGGTTTGGTTGTAAACAATCGAAGTTTGGCCACAACGTGTTCGATATAATGCCCCAATGAACTTGGTTTAGTCGTATCGACGTTTTGAGTTAGTTATACTCGTGTTTGATTCGTGTGTTGAACCGTATTATTGGTAATTGTGTTATTCAAGGTTGTTCGAGCGACCGACATCTCATTTAGGACGTTGTTCGTGGAAGGACGTTCTTCATCGGCATTGTGTAAGTTAATTCTTACTCGGTTAAAAGGATATTCATTCCTTTTGTTGTTGTTCATTCATAATCATAACTCATTCATCATTGTATTAACCGTATTGAGACTTGTAACGTCGAATAATCATTTCATTCACGAGGAACGACGGTTCCAATCATTTCATTGGGTTATCAATCACTTCACTATTATTTTCATCTCGGTGAGTCATTCTTGATCTTGTCGGATTATTATTCATTGATATTCATTGTGGTCATTCTCGTTCATATGACCTTCTGGGTTCATATTGCGTGGCCGGGTGCGGATGTGTGGAATTTTTTGTCGAGCACGCGATGGTCATGTATTGGGTCACCGATACATTGGACTGTGCACACGGTAACGATTACCTCCGTGAGACTAATTAGGTATAAGGACGGGTGTGTCCGATCATTCGTCTTGTACACTTGCACAGAACATTACGGGCGTACTATGATACTCCTCTTCAGCTTAATTCATAACTAAGGATATTTCATAACAAAAGATATATCATGATTGTATATTTTCAACCCTTGAGGATTGTTGTTATATGTTACTGACCCCGTTGGGGGATTTTGTTTTCAGGTCACGGCAAGGCAAAGGCATGGGAAGAGCATGTTGACGGCGAGGAGTCCCAGTGATACTAGTAGGGGGACCCAATCCTTTCAGTCATTCACGTTATTGTCATTTATTTTCCGCTGCAGATTTTCATTTGGATACTCCGTTTCATTCAGGGTTGTGTATTTTATCTTCATATAAAATATACTAGTATTCGGTATTGTCCTGGTGTAATTGTACTTAAACTCCTCATCGGAGTATTTGGTAATATAATGTGGTTCGGTACTACAATTATATTATTTAATTGATCAGTTTTCATTTGCCTGGTGGGTCCCAGTCGGGATCCACGGCACTGTAATATCCACCTAATTTGGGGTGTTACATAAGGAGTGGAACGTTTTGCTCTCAAATACACGGACTAGTTTCTATATGTATATTTACGAGTTAGGAATGCCAGTAACTACCAGTAAATAAAGAAACATTCATTGCCTTATATAATTGATTTACATAATTACAAGTGCAATGCCCTCACTCAACATCCTCTGAGTGGCATTCGAGGGCATACTCCTAACAATCTCCCACTTGCACTCAATGCCACACACTATGGTATCTAATACCCATGTTCTCCAGATGACGCTCCAAGCTAGTCTGAGAAAGTGGCTTGGTCAGTGGATCAGCGATGTTGTCGGCCGAGTCTACTCAGGCAAAGACAATGTATCCCTTGCGAACAAATTGCATTACGAGATGATACTTCCTCTCAATATGTTTGGTGATGTTGTGAAACCTCGGCTCCTTGGCTGCGCTACTCCGTCGTTGTCGTAGTACAAATGAACAAAATTTCAAAGACATGGTATCACTTGAAGTTCTCCCAGAAACTTCTTAATCCAGAACCCTTCCTTGGAAGCCTCCGAGGCTGCTTGATACTCAGCCTGACATGTAGAATCAGCAGTCGCGCTTTGCTTGGCACTGCGCCAAGATACTGCTCCTTCATTAAGAGTAAATATGTAGCCATAAGTGGACATCGAGTCGTCCTTCAGTCCTTGGAAGTCCGAATCAGTGAATCCCACCACATCCAATTCTCCACCGCCATACATCAGAACCATATCTCTAGTCCTTCTTAAGTACTTGAGAACGTTCTTTACGGCAGTCCAATGTTCCCTACCTGGGTTTGCCTGAAACTTACTCACCACGCTTACAACATGCGCGATTTCAGGTCTTGTACACAACATAGCATACATAAGTCTACCCACGGCCGAAGCATATGGTATATTACTCACTTCCTTTCATTGTTCCTCACTTTGAGGACACATCTTCAAGGTGAGTTTTATTCCATGTCGCATCGGTAGGAACCCTCTTTTAGAATCATCTATCTTAAATCGCTTTAAGATTTTATCTATATAGAGGGCTTGGGAAAGACCTATTGTTCTCTTCGCTCTATCCTGGTAGAGTCGAATACCAAGAATATAGGTAGCTTCTCCCAAGTCTTTCATGGAGAAATTACTCGAAAGCCAAGCTTTCACAGAACTGAGCATTCCCACATCATTTCCTATTAGTAGAATGTCATCTTCATATAGTACTAAGAATGCGATCTTGCTCCCACTAACCCTCTTGTATACACAAGGTTCCTCCTCATTTTGCACGAAATCAAACTCTTTGATTGCCTCGTCAAAACGAAGGTTCCAACTACGCGACGCTTGCTTCAATCCATAAATGGAACGCTGAAGCTTGCACACTTTCTGAATATCGACTTCGGACACAAAGCCTTTAGGCTGCTCCATATAGATTTCCTCCTCGAGGAATCCATTAAGGAAAGCCGTCTTTACGTCCATTTGCCATATCTCATAATCGTGGTAGGCAGCTATAGCAAGCATCATGCGAATAGACTTGATCATGGCTACGGGCGAGAAGGTATCGTGGTAATCGATCCCTTCCTTTTGTGTATAACCCTTTGCCACAAGCCTGGCCTTGTAGGCGTCAACCTTGCCATTACCATCAGTCTTTCTCTTATAGATCCACTTGTTCCCAATAGGCACTATGCCTTTGGGGCGGTCTACTAGAGTCCAGACCTGATTGACATGCATCGAGTCTATCTCAGCTTCCATAGCTTCACGCCATTTCGCGGAGTCTACATCCACCATCGCTTGGTCATAGGTCGTCGGGTCGGTCTCTTGGCTATCACTTGGAACCTCATGGAGACCCAGCTCCTCCAAGTGCACGTGCCCATACTGCTGTAAATGAGACACCCTACTAGACCTACGAGGTAGTTGTACTTGTGTTTCAGAAGGTTCGGTTCCAGTTTCTTGCACAGGTGTCTCCCGAGGAGTTTCATTGTATTCTTCTAAAGAAATACTTCTACCTACTCCGCCTTCCTGAATGAACTCATCTTCCAGGAAGTGTGCTTGTAAAGCAACAACGATCTTTCGATCTTTGAGCATGTAGAATAGATATCCCATCGTCCCAGATGGGAATCCAATGAATCGTCCCTTTTCGGACCTAGCTTCCAACTTCTCCACCTTAGTCTTCTTGACATAGGCGGGACATCCCCAAATCCTAATGTGATGAAGACTTGGTTTCCTTCCCTTCCACATCTCATGTGGAGTTTTAGGAACGGATTTGGAAGGACATCTGTTCAAGATATACACGGCAGTCAGGAGTGCATACCCCCATAGGTAAATCAGCAAGTCAGTATAACCTAGCATGGAACGGACCATGTTCAACAGGGTCCGGTTCCTTCTTTCTGACACCATTTAACTGAGGAGTACCTGGAGGTGTTAGTTGTGAAACTATTCCATGTTCCTTAAGGAACTCGTCAAACTCCATACTCATATACTCGCCACCTCAATCCGACCGAAGTGCTTTGATATGATTACTAGTTTGTTTCTCGACTAGGGCCTTGAATTCCTGGAATTTCTCAAAAGCCTCAGATTTATGTTTCATTAAGTATACATAACCATACCTAGTATGATCATCTGTAAACGTAATGAAATATTGATATCCGTCACGTGCTGCTTCCAAAGCACCACAAACATCAGTATGGATTAATCCCAGTTTATCAGCGGCTCTTTCAAAAGTCCATGTGAAGGGGGACTTAGTCATTTTGCCTTTAAGGCAAGATTCACAAGTAGGAAAGGGATCCGATCCCAATGGACCCATAAGTCCATCTTTTTCCATCTTGTAAACCTTGGTCTGACCAACATGACCAAGTCTTAGATGCCCTTTCAAAACTTAATTGGTTTCATCCCTACCACGTTTTCTAGTCATATTATTCACAACTACTTTGTTGCTGAGATTTAGATGATACAATCCATTCAACAATGTAGCAGTACCCACTAGTTTATTTCTAAAATAAATTTTGCAGGAACCATCATCAATGAAAAATGAAAAGCCCTTTCAGTCCATGACCGGAATGGATACAGTATTTTTGTGCCCCTTGGGCAAAACAAGTACATCTTCTAAAGTCAAAACAAAGCCGGATTCTAAACCCAGAATAAGTGATCCTATGTGAGACGCCTCGACACTATGCCCGCTTCCGACTGTGATCATAACTTCTCCAGCTCCAAGCTTCCTACTTTGTTCCAGATCCTGATTCACGGTACAAATATGAGAACTAGCACCAGAATCCAGTATCCAGGAAGTAGAAAATACAGTAGCACAACAATTTGTTTCCAAAACAAAAAGTTCTGTACCTGAAGTGCCATGAAGAATCGGACAGTCTCTAGCCCAGTGGACCAGCTCACCGCACTTGAGACAAGCATCCTTCTTCTTCTTGTTCTTTGGAACCATCGGGGCCTTGCCCTTTCCCTTAAGGTCCTTAGCTTGTGGTCTAGTCCGCTTCTTGGTCTTTTTCTTCATATTCTTAGACTTCCGAAGTCCAGAAGAAATCACAAGGGCAGACTCCTTCATTCGCGGAGTTTTCATCTGAGACTAAGCGGTCACCAGTTTGTTCATTAGCCCAGCTAAGTTACATGCAATCTCATTGCAGTTAAAGTTCATAACAAACTGTGAGAAGGAATCAGGAAGAGACTGTAGGATAAGGTCGGTTTGGAGAGAAGTATCCACAAGAGCCTCCAATATCTCGATCATGGATATCATTTTGAGGACATGTTCCCCAACTTTATCACCTTCCTTCATCCTTGCACCGAACAGTTGCTTGGATATCTCATATCTAGCAGTTCTGCTGTGCTCACCATAAAGTTCGGTTAAGTGAGATAGAATCTGCCTAGCAGAAGTCATTTTCTCATGAACTCTCTGAAGCTCATTAGACATAGAAGCCATCATGTATGCACGGACTTTTACGTCATCCTTAACCCACTTTTCGTGGTTTTCGATCTCTTCCTGATTGGCTCTGGTCCGCACAGGAGGCGCCAGAATGTCCGTCTCCAAGACGTATCCCAGTGCCTCTATACTGAGGACTATCATCAGATTGCGGAGCCAGTCCACAAAGTTAGGTCCAGTCAGGGTGTTCTTCTCGAGTAGAATTGCGAGTGGATTCATTGTCATATTGAGATTTGTCTGCATTAAGTATAACATATTAATTAGTGACTTGTTATATTATGATCTGAGTATAGAATTAAGGCCTTTTCTATTCTTGTTACCCAGCTCCCACTATTTATATCGGAATAACACACTCCCATGTGATATTTGGAAGTATCGTCGCTCTACTTCATAGTGGTGATCGAGTTCTTTATAAATCTAAATAGAGGGCAACCGAACATGTTTCTAGTCTATTAAGTTTCATAAAGTGGTGTCCAACACCAACCCATCTAATGGATGATTCGATCTTCTTTTTCCCCTTGTTCACTCCCCTCAACCTATACGGTTTCTATGGTTCATGAACAAGTTAAGTTTATACCATCGACGCAAATCAGTTTCACAATTGAATCTTATCCGGCAACCTATCAGGTTTCTAGGGATAAAATTTGCTCCAATCAAAGGCATCTAATTTGCTCCCGGTAATTTATCCATCCTCCCCGAACAACTACCCCGATAACTCGGAAGCATAGCACATCCGGTTTGGATTTCAATTTCCCGAAAGCTCGATGGAGGGAAGGAAAACCTTGAAACCTTATAAACTTAATAATTTGTTGTGGGAGAATTATCGCGATTAAAGTTACACTTTGCACATTAATCATTTAAGCGCGTTTGTGGCATTCATACAACATGAAACAACCATTCACAACCTAGTTGCTACCAACATGTGGTTCATGGACCGTTCCTAGAAAACAAAAACTCCGTAATCTAATTACAAGTCTTCGTCTTCTCAAAATGGATCTTCCTCCGGTCTTCGTCATTACATATAAATTTTACATTGAAAATCCTAGATATAAATTTTTTCTAGTAAAATAAATAAGCTCAAAACGGCCTTTACAACCCAATCGAATAAAACGAACGATTCAAAAACTAAGTCCACGAACCACATCACCATTCAAAAGCATTCATCCAATAAATACTAAATAAATGGAAAACGTAGAGATACATTGATCCAATCAACAATATGAACCGATCAAATCGATTCACACAATCGGTAATATGAAAACGTTCAAAATAATTCGGTCGATCACAAGTATTCCAATAAACCAATTTTCCCTTATAAAATAAAATACCATAAATCATTTTAATCATATTAAATCTAATTTAAAATGAGTAAAATCATTTTTAGGAATACACGAAGCAAACAAGCCCGAAACGGGTCCGAAATAGGCCGAACCGCGGCCGAAAACGCCACCAGCGGCATGCGTGGCCGCCAGCTGCCGCGGCCCGGCCGCGGCCCCTTGAGCTCGGGTTGCGGCCCCAAGTCTGCCGCTTCCCAGCCGGCCGCAACAGCCACAGGCCGCGGTCCTCGAGCCCCGGGCCGCGCCCTCGCTCCGACCACCCCGGACCGTCCAACGGCAATTCGGGGCTAGTTTTTCGACCGAATATCCAATATCTATATTCTCCAACATTCATATCTTCAATATAAATCATATTTCCAAGAAATTAAGATTTATATTTAGACAAACTTACAAAAAATATAACTACAACGAACGTAAAAACATATACCACGATTATGACTAAAATGATTCCAAATCATTTACCATCTAATCAAGCATTCCAAATGCCAATATCGTATATACGATCGCAAGACCTACGCTCCGATACCACTGTTGGGATTCGGTGCCTAAAACGAAGGCCCAGCGGAAGCGGTAAAACGAAAAATTAATTCGATCCGAATCCCTACGAGGATCGATCGAGCTACGTATATACGAACATATAAACAAAAAGCAAGAGTTGTAAGAAACTCACCCTTGAAGTCCGTTGATTAAATGGCAACCTTCTCTTGATCTATTCCCCAAGCTTTGCTTGATCTCTACGAATCCAATCCGCTTCAAGCCCTTGAACGATCCAACGCCGAAAGCACCGCGTCTCTACTTGCCACGCGCCGGAAAATCGATCGGAACAATACTCACCTCGTTATCCTCCAAGGATGCGGCTAGATCAAGGTGAGTAAGCTTGTTATAGATATTAATATCACTCTAAGTGTATGAATATCTATCTCTCTCAATATTTCCTCACAAAATTTCTCTAAGAAGTTGTGAAGAAGATGAATAAAGAAGAAGATGATGAAGAAGACTTCTATCTCTCTCTCCTCTTGCAACCTCACGCTGGAATGGAATCAAATGAATGAGGTAAGTTTGATGAGAAGTCTTCCTCTCTTTATTCTATTTCCACTCACATGCAAAACAAATAATCCCATATGATATTTTGCCCCACAAGCCATGTTCCTTAATATTAAAAGGAAACAACAGGACAATGGGAAGGTGGGTGGAAGGGGTTGGGGTGGCCCATGTAGAAATCGGACGAGTTCGGTTCGTTTCGGACTCCCGAAAGTCCAAACAGATAAACTCCAATTCCGATTCGATGTATTTATATCGATTAATTAATCCAATTAATTAAACATATCAAATACAAAATAATATAATTAATTTCTCCAAGAAATAATTATATTCATGAATTAAAATAATCACCCAGTAATTTATTTAATTCATTTAGGCCGTAAATCAATTTATCCAATAAATCGATTTAGACATCTATTGTCCCAAATTAGATATCCAATATCTAATATTTATAATGAGAGAATAAGCTCGATTCATTCCGTCGTCAATCCTATTGCGCGACTCGGTAGGTCCGTCTCAGTCAGCAATGGGAGGAACCAAAGAGTAGTAGCACCACCTAGCCAGCCTGGCGGCCTACACTGTACCCCAACTGAGAACGAATGATTGGGATCATTCAAGAACCATTCTGTCGTGAATACCAGTAAACGTATAAACCCTTCTTTCAAATGTCCCGATCAAGTTATAGGGTTACGGTCAGTCAAACCCTATCTTTACTTGATGCTATGCATGCATTAATGCAAATCGAGATCATCGAGCTGTCGTGTATCTAATACAACTAGCTCCAATGCTTTGGCCAAAGACTTATGATCTCATCTGCAAATAACCGCATAGGACATATAACCCGCTCACTAACGGGAGAAAGAATTCTATCTTGGTATTCAGTAGGACCTTCTACTTGCCCGTCAAGATGCACATCGAGGTTGACCCCCGCCTTCCGGTTTACAGGGTCGAACTACGCTAATGATAATCTTAACGTCACAAGCACATCCCTACTAAATCCTCAAGTCGAAGGTTCACGAATACCTATCACAACCTTTCGATTCCGTCATTGACTATCCCGGAGTGAAATCCGTGTGACGAATCGAGGGTGAGTCGGTTCGAGTATACTAATCCAATTAGCATACCTATAACGTGTGCTCCCACTAACCATTAGCGTTCGACAGGCACTCTCCATGTCAAAGAACACGTCATACAAGTCTTCACATAAACTTAATGCCCAGTCAAGTTTCATTGACTTGCGAACGATTAAGTATTTGAGCTATAAACCTTTCCAGTGCCGACCCCCGTATCCAATAAGGAGTGGAACGTTTTGCTCTCAAATACAAGGACTAGTTTCTATATGTATATTTACGAGTTAGGAATGCCAGTAACTACCAGTAAATACAGAAACATTCATTGCCTTATATAATTGATTTACATAATTACAAGTGCAATGCCCTCACTCAATGTAACACCCCTAACTAGGCGGATATTACAGTGCCGTGGACCCCCGACTGGGACCCACCAGGCGAGTGAAAATGAATGAAATACACAGGGTAAATGTAGTACCGAACTACATTACATCATTAATTACTCCGTTGAGGAGTTTCATTATAACACACCCAAGAAAATACCGAATATATGTTTATTTTATATGAAGATAAAATACACAACACTGAACAAAACGGAGTATCCAAATGAAAATCTGCAGCGGAAAATAAATGACAACAATATGAATGACTGAAAGGATTGGGGCCCCCTACTAGTATCACTGGGACTCCTCGCCGTCAACATTATATTCCCGTGCTTTTGCCTTGCCATGACCTGAAAACAAAATCCCCCAACGGGGTCAGTTACACAGAACAACAATCCTCAAGAGTTGAATAAACACAATCATATATATATATATATATATATATATATATATATGCTGTATAAACCACAAGTTCGATAAAAAATGAAACGATTAGTTTATAACCCAATCTTGTTGAAAACATACGCAATCAAACATGCTGTATGAATCAACTAATGGTACAGATCAAAGGGTGGCGCCACATTACGCCTGGGATGGAAATGTGTCCGTGCACAAGCCACCAATGAGTATCGATCGAATACACGTGTGTTCTTGCACCTAATCAGTCTCACGCAGCAATCGACTCATGTGCGCAGTCCAATGTGCGGCCACAAACCAACACATGACTTAAATGTGCCCGACATGAAAATCCTACACATACCAACCGGCACGCCAGTATGACCCGGAATGCCACGAGATAACAAAGTGACATCGAAATCAATAATGACTCACCGAGGTGAAATGATAGTGAAATGAATGACAGCTCAATGAAATGATTGGAACCGTCGTTCCTTGTGACTGAAGTGATTAATTGACAATGACAAGTATTGATACGGTTAATACAATGATGAATGAGTTATGATTATGAATGAACAACAACAAAAGGAATGAATATCCTTTTAACCGAGTAAGAATTAACTTACCTTAACACCGGTGATGATACGATTTCTCTCGAACAACATCCTAAATGAGACGTCGGTCGCTCGAACAACCTTGAATAACACAATTACCAATAATTCGGTTCAACACATGAATCAAACACGAGTATAACGAACTCAAAACGTCGATACGATTAAACCAAGTTCATTGGAGCATTATATCGAACACTTTGTGGCCAAACTTCGATTGTTTACAATCAAACTTCAATAATACCAACATCAAATCCCCAAGAAGTGTTTCAAACCAACAAAACATCTTCAATACGATCAATAATCCAATATGAATATTCAAATTCGTGATTACAACAACGATTAATCGAAAACCTCCAAATCCAACTCAATATTCAAAGTGTTCTTGAATAATCCTTCAATAATCCAATGAATAATCAAACATATCCATAATCATGCGTATATCACTTCATACAACAAGATCTTAACATCCAAAACATCATATCTCAATAAAAAATCGAAATCCAAGATGTTGAAGAAATTACCTCTTGAAGATCCAAGCACTTTGATCCGAAGAACACGCATTAGATCGACTATCCGTGCTTCACGATCGAAAGGAGATGAAGAAAAACCAAGTATTCAAGTGATAGATGAAGGAAAGTCTCCCCCTCAATCCTTCTCTCTCGGATATAGGTGGAAGAATGGGAAAAATGGGTTGATTCTCACAAAAACCCGCAATTATAGTGCAGACTGCACTGTGTGCTGCGGCCCAGCCGAAGTGTGCCACGGCACAGGGCCAAAACTGCCCCCAGTGATCGGCAGCGTGCCGCGGCCCGGACGAATGTGCCGCGGCAGTGTGCCGCGGCCCTGTCGGCATGAGCCGCGGCCCCCGGTACAGACGGGTTGGCCGATAATTGAAAAATGTGTGTGTGCGCCGCGGCTAGGCCAAGTGTGCTGCGGAAGTGACTCGGCAGTGTGCCACGGCCCTTCCGGCAGGAGCCGCGGCCCCCGGTACAGGCTGCTCGGCCAAAACTGGAAAATGTGAGTGACTTAGATATTTCGACCATAACTCCCTCGTTCGGACTCCGATTGACTCACCGTTTGAACCATTGGAAAGCTAACTTAATGCTCTATAAGATTTAAAAGATTCAGAATTTTTGGAGTTTCCAAAAATTAATGGTGATTTTACAAAGTCGAACTCATACGTGGAAAAGTCGCTTAAGAACACGGAACTCAACAGAACGACACCGAGACGAACTCGGATGACAAAAAGTGTAGAATTAATCATCCTCGGAATGATGAAACGGTAACAATAGAGTCGCTAAGATGGACTTCCGCCAAAAAAATAAAATTATCGGAAATCCAAATTGCGGATATTACATACTACCCTCCTTAAAAGAAGTTTCGTCCCGAAACTTAAAACAAGTAGGGAGAAGCAATATCCCGCTAGAAAAACTCAACGAGATACACAAGAACTGGAAATGTACCCAACAATAGCATGATTCGAACAAGAAGGAAATTTGATATGGCATGAACTCAAATATCAACATCGATTAATGAAGTAATTATAACGATCAAGATAATATTCTCATCTCGATTCTCAAGCAAGGTTGAAACAATGAACGATATAAATACACGACTCAACATTAGTCCGAACGGTGAACACGAATGAATTAACATGAATGGTGAATGATTATTAATGAGTGAAAATCCACTGAGTGACAATTACTGAATGAAAAATGAATGAATTTACAAGCGGGTATTACATACACCCCCCCTTAAAAGAGTTTCGTCCCCGAAACTAAGGGTCAAACAACTCGGGATAACTCTCCCGCATACTATCCTCGGCTTCCTAATCGTTTTTCTAATCGAGGACGCATGCCCTCAACATGACCTCCAATGTCTGAATAGTCCTCTCTGACTGTCCGTCGGACTGAGGATGAAAAGCTGTGCTGAAATTAAGCTGAGTTCCCATGGCACGATGAACTTATTTCCAAAAATGAGACACGAATCGTCCGTCACAATCGGAAACGATACTTTTAGGAGTACCATGCAGTCTCACTATCTCTTTGATGAATAGCTGGGCAAGTCTCTCGGGACCCCACGTATCCTTAATCTCAAGAAAATGAGCTGATTTAGTTAAACGGTCCACAATCACCCAGATCGTATTCATGCCACGACGACTCGTCGGCAAACTCGTGATGAAATCCATAGAAATATCTTCCCACTTCCATTCTGAAATAGGGAGAGGTTTTAGCATACCCGTCGGTCGTTGATGTTCAATCTTGACTTGTTGACAGGTTAAGCATCTCGAAACAAATTCTGCGACTTCTCGCTTCATATTACTCCACCAGTAATTTTGTTTCAAGTCTTTATACATCTTGCTAGACCCCGGGTGAATGGAATAAGGGGTAGCATGAGCTTCTCTCAAAATCGAGTTTTTCAACTCGTCACTCGCCGGTACGCACAAACGATTCTTAAATCTCAAAAGTCCATCCTCGTGGACTACGAATCCAGGGGCTTTCCCCTGAGCCACATCCTCACGGATGCGCAACAAGGATGGGTCTGAACCCTGATTCTCTCTGATTGCCTCTCCAAGTGGCGATGGAATCTCTAACATGCAAAGTTGTCCTTGTACTCACTGAAGCCAGACCTCGATCTCGGGTCTAAGGAATTCCTGTTGAAGCTCTTTCTGAACTGTTAAACGAGCAAGCATATGATCCTGAACGGACTTACGACTCAAGGCGTCGGTGACAACGTTCGCCTTGCCTGGGTGGTAAAGGATCTCGATATCATAACCTTTGGTTAGTTCCAACCACCGTCTCTGTCGCATATTTAACTCCTTCTGAGTAAATATATACTTTAAACTCTTATGATCGGTGAATATCTGACAAGTAACGCCATAAAGGTAATGACGCCAGATTTTCAAAGCGAACACCACGGCTGCTAGCTCCAGGTCGTGGGTCGGATAATTAGCCTCGTAAGGTATCAATTGCCGTGAAGCATAGGCAATAACCTTCCCATCTTGCATGAGTACACATCCGAGACCCTGCCCGGACGCATCACTATAAACCACAAATCCTTCCGTCCCTTGCGACAAGGAAAGTACATGTGCTGACATTAACCGACTCTTGAGTTCCTCAAAACTTCGCTGACACGCGTCGGACCATGTGTATTTCTTATCCTTTCGCAAAAGGTTCGTCATTGATTGAGCGATTTTTTAAAATCCTTCCACAAACCGCCGATAATAACCGGCTAATCCGAGAAAGCTTCGGATTTCCTTAACATTCTTCGGAGGTAACCAATCTTGGATAGCCTCCGTCTTCTGAGGATCAACACGCACTCCATCTGATGAAATTACATGCCCGAGAAAAGTCACTTCGGACATCCAGAACTCACATTTGGAAAACTTTCCATACAGTTGCTCTCGTCTTAACACGTCGAGAACCTGATGAAGATGAACCTCGTGTTCCTCTCGGTCACGAGAATAAATCAAAATGTCATCGATGAAGACAACAACAAACTGATCCAAAAAGTCGATGAAAATCCGATTCATTAACTCCATGAATACCGCAGGTGCATTAGTGTAACACCCCCAAAATCTCACGAGGTATTACAGTGCCGTGAATCCCACGTGGGACCCACAAGGCTAGTTAGAAAAATAGGCAATTTAAGAAAATCTCGATAAAACATTAAGTTCAAGGTTTACATAACCTGAGTCGAAAGATTTAAAGGAAAAATGTAATTCAAAGTCCAATTATTACACAACAAAGGTTTTTCAAAAGAAAACAAATTTATTTCAATTTAAGCAGCGGCTAGAGAATAATTCCAACACCGCTCAAGTCTGACCGGACCCCTCGGGAATGTCCTGCACATGATGAACAATTTTTCCTGGTACGACGAATCATACCAGGTAACCAGGGTCAGAGAATGCATACCAAATAACAGCTACTAACAATGATATACGCCATTTTTACAATCACAGTATCTAGCAATCAACAGAGAATATTTCATCACTCAACCGACGTTGTCTCTCCCTTTTATCACATAAGCCCCAAGGTCGCAACCAAGGGTCACAGAAGTATCCACACGGGAATACCCCGGAACATAGGCGCCCAATTCGGGTCTTACCCCCTAACACATTTCCACACGGGCACCATAGAGGTTTTATCCCCAACACATCGGCCCATTTATAACATATTTTAGAGAAAGACAAACGTCGGCATTCATCAAAATGGCACATACGCACATACGGTATAACATTAATATTAGAAAATTCTCGAGCAAGATTTCACTTGCCTGTGATCCGATAGTAGGTTCTTTGTGATAAACGGAGTCCCCACGCCCGCTCGAGCTTAACCTAGCCACGTAATATCCGATTAACACCTCGTACGGATCATGATGAATAAAACTAGTCTCCCTTTTCTAATCGGATTCCTAGTGTAGTTTTAATTGTCGATATTAGTATCGTTTCTAAGTTCGTAAGTATTGTGTACCATTATTCCGTTCAATCCTACAGTTAACATTAGATATATATTGATTTGCTCAACAAGATTATCCCACTCATTTTTCGGTTGTCGACAATTGATTATAGCATAATCGAATCTCATGCTTTCTAATTCTATTCTATATTCCGAATACTACGATCGACGGATTCTATTACACAATAACTTTGGTGGTTTGATATCCAATAATGATTTTACTATCGAATTGTTTTCCTTAGTTTACTAAGTGTCAAAAATCACAAGGTAAGGGTGACTACAACAATGGATTATACGGTGACGGATCACTACGAATTCTCCTACAATTGATTCGTCAAATTTTACATTCCTAGTGATGATTTGAAATGAAATTTCGTATGATAAATATGATTTGCATGAAACAAGACATATGAGAAACGATAACTCCGGTTACTACAATTCCATTAAAGGTTGTCTACGAAGGATGGCAAAAATCTACCCAATACCCGCAATCTAATAAATATATATAAGAGAACATCGAAGATATAACTCCAGGGATTGGTGGCTACCTTATTGGAAGAAGAATAATGAAGAGAGTTGGCGAATCCACAAGAACTACGAGGAGAAACGAGAAGTGACTTGAACAACTTGGATAATCTTCACCGGAGCTCAAGAAACCACTTCCTAAGTGTTAATTCAAGTATATAAGAGGCTAAGAACCGAGTATAAGGCTAGGAATCTCTCTCAAGGGTGTTATCTTGTAGTGTTGGGTCGTGCAAATGAAGAAGGGAGTTGTCATTTTATAAACTTGATTTTTCTAACGTACGTTAATGATACTGGTGTTACGTACGTAAGGCTTCTACGACGTAATGCTTCAATGACAACGTACGTAAAGACCGCCACTGCCCGAAATGTGCCCAAGTGTTACGTACGTTATATTTGGGACATAACGTACATTATAAAGAGTTGACTCATTTGTCCTCTAGCCCGCCGAAAGTAGCTCCGTCCGTGTCAAAGAAAGATTCTGGTCGGGAGACTGACTCACCCGTTACGTACGTAATATAACTACCTTAATGTACGTAACAATCGGAATATAGCGTACGTTAGGCATATGTTGTAGCGCGCGTTAGACAAAACTCTAGCGTGCGTTAGACATAAACTCTTTAGCCACATATCACATCCTAACCATCTCGGGGTGACCATCCCTTCCACTCGTCAACAATTATCGGGGAACAAGACGTTGGCCACCGTTATATTCGCACCGACGATCGTCCCACGGCGTCAAGGCGTGTCACCTCCGTTTCATTTACATCGCACAATTATATAGCACTCAATGAAATACATAAATAGAAATGACGTCACATTACAAAAATTCACACAGTACAAAGTAATCAAGCATGAAATACTGGAGGTATTACATATCACCCCCCTTAAAAATAGTTTCGTCACGAAACTTAAGAAAATAACTCGGGATGACTCTCTTTCATGCTCGACTCGGTCTCCCAAGTTGCTTCTTCCGCGCTGTGGTGCGACCACTGAATCTTCACGAGGGACATGGCTTTAATTCTTAACATCTTCACACGCCGATCCAAAATGGCGATCGGTACCTCTCTAAAGGTAGCGTCATCGGAAATTTCCACTTCTTAGAAATTGAGCTTGTGACTCGGGTCATAGACATACTTCCTTAACTGGGAGACGTGAAAAACGTTATGCACTCCATCCAGATGCGGCGGTAGAACTAATCGATACGCGAGCTTCCCCACCCGGTCCAATATCTCAAATGGACCTATAAATCTCGGGCTTAACTTGCCCTTTTGGCCGAAGCGCCGGATGCCCCGCATAGGTGATACTTTGACCCAAACATGATCCCCGACCGTAAATTCTAATGGTTGCTGTCGGTTTTCGGCATAAGATTTCCGCCGACTCTGTGCGGCTAGCATGTGCTTTCAAACGATAGAGATCTTCTTAATGGATTCCTGGATAAGATCTAACTCGATAACCGCTGTGTCAGAGGCATCATCCCAGCACAACGGCGACTTTCATCTTCGCCCATACAAGGCCTCAAACGGTGCCATACCTATACTTGCATGCCAGCTGTTGTTGTACGAGAACTCCACTAATCCCAAATGTCTAGCCCAATCCTTACCCCAATCGAGCACACATGCCCTCAACATATCTTCCAAGGTTTGAATTGTACGCTCGGTCTGTCCATCTGTCTGAGGGTGATAAGCCGTGCTAAAGTGTATTTGGGTCCCCATAGCTTTGTGGATGGCTTTCCAAAAATGAGACACATATCTGGTGTCCCTATCCGAAATGATGGATGAGGGGACGCCATGTAGCCTTACGATCTCTCTAATTAAAATGACGGCTAGTTGCTCTGTCCCGGTTGTCTCTTGAATAGAAATGAAATGTGCCAATTTTGTCAATCGATCAACAATGACCCAAATTGTATCTTTTCCTCCCACCGCCGTGTAACACCCCCGATATATTCAGGAATATTACAGCGTCGTAAATCCTTTACATAAGGATTTACAAGGCTGAAGAATTGAACTGACCTTAACAGGTACAAATAAATAGAAGTAACTGAATTAAGATACAACAGTTATGACAATACTGAAAATACAAATGTTCAACAGCAACTTATTAATACATCACCAAATTCAAATTCATCATAAACGACTACGTACTCGAGTACTTATTGAAATAATCAACAAACAACAGTCAAATACACCCGGCCGGAACATCACTCTGCACCCTCGTCGTCATGCAGATCCAGTGGTTGTTTTCCTGCTCTCCTGGATCCTGAACATAAACAAAATGTTCACCCCCGAAGGGGTTAGCACAACGATGCTAGTACAAGTACCACAACATATTATTCATATCTCACGAAGAATAAAAACGTAAACGACAAAAAAAATACCAACGAGTCTTCTCCTACGAGAAACTCATAAATGACATACACAACTGATAATCACAACATGATATCATAACATACACACGGTAATTCCGACGATCCAGCGTTCACTGCCTAGAACCCACGATGATCCCGTCAGACCAACCCGTGGTGGAAAAACCCGTCCGATGATCCAGCGCACGCTAGCATAGATCCCCCGATGATCCCGTCGGACCAACGCGAGGTGGACATACAACAACGACATACAAGCACGACAATATGTATAATAACATCAATACATAAAACAAATAAGGTACTTGCCTCGATTCGAAGACAAGAACAATACTTCCACGAAAACAAACACTCGAAGGTCGCCCCCTTCAATCAATCATGTAACGAGCTCGAACCTTAACAAAAGAAATAATATAGAATTTATCTCATGTCGTACGAATGTCTAACAATTCGATTTACGGCCAAAAGCTCATAACATGCAATCTGCCTGAACTTCTTAGCGCACGCTAAGTACTCAGTGTAGCGTGCGTTAAGTTTGCTCGATAGCACACGCAAACAACAAAGCCTAGCGTATGCTAACTATGCATGGTCAGTACTTCACTGATCAGCCGGCTGACTCATCTGATGGCCTAACGTACGTTATGTACCAAACGTAGCGTACATTAACTCATGCTCGATAGCGCACGTTAATCTACATATCTTAGCGTGCGCTAACTGTGCATGGCAGTTTACTACTGGGCAGTAGACGGATCTCAACATGATCAAACCAAATGAAATCCTTAGTGTTAATTCATGTTACCTCCATGAATATCATGTTCATACGGTTATGAATGATCTTACGGATAACAACAACTTCGGATTCAAGAATATGTATACTATTATGAAACTATATTCAATTTCAAATACAATTCTTCATGCAATGATTCAGAAGGCTTGATGGTTGATAGTAACACTTTATCTCAATCAAAAACTATCATTCTGTAGTTTGATTAACATTCCATCTTAACAAGATAAATCCTTCCATGATAAATCCTTGATATATGTCTAACAATAGTGATGATAAAGTCAAGTCCATGATTGTTACGAAGACACCTACTAAATTCGGATTTACCAATGATAGAAACTTCCTCTACTTGTTCAATGAAATAAGATTCAAATCATGAGATTTATAATCAAGGTACTAAGGCATATTCATCTCAATATTCCAAACATGATGTGCTTTGGATAATTCATCCAAGAAGATCGATACTTGATAACATGATCATCTTCTTCTCCATAACACGAATCTTGAGTTGAATATCGAATCAACATACCTTAATATGACGAAATCACTGAACCACAAGGTAGAATCCGACTCCGGTTGGTTATATGCCACTTCAAGGTGTTACTTCTCTTCAATGATCACTCACAAGTGATAACCAATATTCAAGGATCAATAAGATGTGTTCTAAGTGTGTTAGAAGGATGATTATAGCTCTCTGCACTACTAGAAAAAACACCTTTTAAATCGGTTAAAATAGACCTTTTAAATCGGTTCTCGAACCGTTATAGATCCAGCCGATGTAGAAAATCGACGCATTTAACATCGGTTATTTAGCCGATGTAGAAAATACTTTTAACATCGGTTATTTAACCGATTTAGTAAGTTGATATAACCGATTTCGAATCTCACATTCCAGATCGGATATCCGGAAAACCGATTTAGAATGTTTTGTTTCTAAATCGGTTACTGCTTTAACCGATTTAGAATGTGTAATATTCTAAATCGGTTACTGATTTAACCGATTTAGAATGTGTAATATTCTAAATAGGTATCTGCTTTAGCTGATTTAGAAAAATTGATATTCTGGTTCAAAAAATGGCAGATTTAGAAAAGCCGTGTTCACAAAAGTGGCAATTTTTAGATCACGACAGAATCCCTCCTATAAAACATAACATGAACAATAAAATATCCAACAAGACGCCACATATTCTACCCAAATTATCAATTTTACACTATTCTATTACAAAACCATGTTTACATCTTGCAAAAAATGTACAACAACAGTTATTACAAGAGATTTATAAATCTTGCAAAAAAAAATACAATCACAAAATGATGAATGATCCCTACGCAGCAAATCCCTACGTACCCGGTTCCCATATTCCTCTCTTACTACTTCGATAAAGATGTAAAATCTAGAAAATATTGAGTCCAACGTCTTCATCCATCATCAATATCATCCTTCGAATAAGGCTCTTCCATATCAAATGTCTGCAAATTAACAAGAGGCCACCAACTGATCAAATATCCATAAACATTTTAATGTCTTTGATTTTGAACAACTGATATTTTGCCATTTCTCCTTCTTTTATTGTCAACAACCATTTTTATGGTAAAAACACAGAAAAGAAGCGGGATGGGGGTTCTATTTTCTAAATATTTATGTCAAACTAAAGTAAATAATACACCAAAATAAAACAGTGGATTGTACACAGTAAATGCCCAAACCAGCTAATTTTGTTTACTAGTAAACAATAAACCAGTGGCCATGCCCTCTTTATAGCCTTACTTCTACGTGACGTAAACAAAGTACCTTTTCGAATGAGTCGACGAATGAGGCAGTGAGCCTCCTAAGGATATACCATCCTCTTTGACAGAGTGAACAGACCTAGTAAATCCAAAGGCCGGACCAATAATTTTGCTGCTTCTTCAACAGTTGCACTACAATTTCCAGCACAGACACCAACGTGATCTCCAGTTCCATAGATGAACAAAGCCACAAGAGAAGAGATAATATATTCAGCCTTTCACCCACTTATAAAAAGATAGATAGACCTAAGACCTTGTACATATAGAATAGTAATATCAAATCAAGAAGATACCAGACAGTACCCTAGAATTATCACCACTGTCTTCTTCATCCTTGGCATCACCAGCAACCACTGAAAGTGACTTCGCCGCAGTTCGACTAATCCTGGAACTAGAATAAAGAGAGAGGTAAGCAGGAGAGACACCGAGAGAGAGAAACAGGGGACTCTGTAGAAATTGATGTAAGAATATAATACTCCTCCTTCCCGAAATAAGTACCATTTTAGCATTAAAAACTTTCCCAAAATAAGTGTCATTTTAGGACTCCAAGAAAAGATTATGAATACCAAAAATTCTAAATCCTAACAAATCCTGAAACAAACACACCATAAGAGTGTTGGTGGCGTTGGCAGAATGTTCAAAATTTGGAAAACAACAACATTCCCGTGAGCTTGTTAATGGGGATATATTGAACCTGATAATCATGCAGACTCTCTCCGCCGTGACCATCCTGATAAATATGGGTTTGATCTGCTGTATTCGCTAGCAGCAACCCTTGTTTCTGTTGTTGTAGAAATCACGTTCTCCAAATCTAACTGTGACAATGGCCTTGGCTCCTGAAATATAGAAGTAATAATAAGTAAATGCACGCATCCCGCCATCTAGAACTTAAGCATGCGTGATTGATACCCACACATAAATTATAACCGGACATCCATGAAATATAAGGCAAGTCGTGTTTATCTCCAAAATAAACATGCCGAAGCTTATTTAATATTTTAACTGCAAAATGACACACACATACACACGTGTGTGTGTTTTAAAAAGGGATAACATAAGCGTCTTGGTCCGTCGCGACGTAGCGCAAAAAACACAAGCTTTGGGGGACTTGAATAGTGTTTCAATTGGGAAAAAATCGCTATTTTCTTGTCCCAAATAGCACACATTTTTCCAGTTTCGCGTCAGAAAGCATATTAAAAGTACGAGATAGTGTGCCACGTCAGCATAAAGTGTAGCCTACAACTTAATTTTCTTATCCCAAATAGCGCACGTTTTTTCAATTTCGTGAAAAAAGCGTAAAAAGCATCCGGACTCCCCAACCCAAACATTTTTGAAAATCTCACCCCAGGTCAGATTTGGTGGTAATTTTAGTGGGGGCATAGGTATAATTTGGTGATAAGAGTAGTTGAGAGATTAAAGTCCTATAAAGGGTCCTATAATTATGGGTGTTGATATAATATGATGTTAGGAGTAGGACTTTAATCTCTCAACTACTCTTATCACAAATTATACCTATGCCCCAATAAAATTAGCACGTTATTTCAAAACCCATAATTACATTCAGACTAATAGCTAACTCAGCACATAACCGGTCCTGAGGCGGCCGCTTCAGGCCACCGGATCTGGGGACATCTGAGCCTCAATCCAACTTGTTTCTTGACCTTAATCCAAATCCACCACCCCAAGTTCCCCACATTCCCAGTTCGCATCATTTCTCAAATTGCTAACAAATCGACTATTCTATATAAAAAAAACAGAGAACCTAAAATGACAGGCTCTTTACAACTCAACACAATCATCAAGTACCAATAAAATTATTTAAAAAAAAAGTATTGGAAATAACACGAGGGTTCTCAACTCCTGGAAAGATCATCAATATTTAAAAAAAAAATCAGATGCCCAAAACTTAAAAAAAAACAGCAAAAATAATCAAGAACCATTGTGTAACAGATAAGCCAATAAATAGACGGAAAAAAAAGGTCTTGATTAGTATAAGGGTTACCTGTTCAAGGGCAAAGAGAGCCTATATATGTGCTCGACTGAAGTAGGTGATGAGCCTCTCATATTGGCGATTCAGTTCAGCAGAACACCCAGCTTATTCTCTTCTTCTTCAAGTAGAGTATAAAAGAATAATAAGGGGAAAATGCTGTAAGCCATCCCCCAACTTCACCTCCAAGGCTTGCTCCACTGATCTCAACAACTTCAGTGGCGTGCGGTGGTCGGATATTTTAGCCGGTATGTGAATCGCAAGATTGAGGGGAGGAGATTGAGGGGAGGAGATTGAATCGCAGGGTTGAATAAGCGAGGAACGGGAGAAGTTGAATGACCTAAACTTGTAGTGGGGGCGTTTTATGTGTTGGTATATGAGAACCGATGTGAAACATACACATACTACATCGGTTTTTTTAACCGATGTAAAAAACTGATATATTAAATCGGTTTTCTATTGACCGATGTAAAAAACTGATATATTACATCGGTTTTCTAATAACCGATGTAAAAGAAACATAATCACTTTTTAAATCGGTTATATTGCAACCGATTTAGAAAGTGCGATGTAAAATGGTATTTTTCCACTAGTGCTGGCCTCTCAAGAATGAAGAATGGACGAAGGAAATGTAAGCCAAAACGGGTTGTTGTCTCATTTATAATATCCTGCACTTTAGCTAATTAGCGCACGCTACAATACATACTTAGCGCGCGCTAATAAGCGTTGACTCCAAATCTGTCCAGGTTCGTCCGCGGGAATCTTATCCGGACCCATGTCCCGGCTGGCGCATGTGCTAGCCGCCTACCTCAATAATTCATTGTCTAGCGCACGCAACTCCTACATATGTAGCGTGCGCTAGTAATAGCCGATAGCGCGCGTTAAGCTACATTCTTAGCGTGCGCTATCACGAGTTTGCATGAGAAAATTTGCATGTTGTTATACTTAAGTACAAGGATGCCAATGCAAGAAATATCATACTCCAATAATCAAAACCACAAATCCGAATAATACAGGGTTTGAATACAGATGAAATACACAGTAATAAATCCGGATATTACATACTCTCCTACTAAAAAGAAGTTTCGTCCCGAAACTCAAGACGAAAATAAATCGGGATATCTGGATTTCATACCATCTCCCGTTTCCCATGTGGCTTCTTCCATTCCGAGACGTGACCATTCAACTTTGACCAAAATGATTGGTTTGACCGGTCTTTCTTCAAACGTCCCATCTTGAGCAACTTCGATCTCGCTGAAATTAATGATATGACTAGTATATGGTATATACCTCCGTAACTGGGATACGTGGAACACGTTATGAACATGGCTAAACGTCGGCGACAATGCTAATATGTATGCCAACTCTCCAACTCTCTCAAGGATCTCAAATGGTCCGATATATCTCGGACTCAGCTTTCCTTTCCTTCCAAAACGAAGTATTCCCCGAGTAGGAGAAACCTTTAAAAGTACGTGGTCTCCCATACTGAACTCCAAAGGGCGACGACGTACGTCTGCATAAGATTTCTGGTGACTCTGGGCGGTCAACAGTCTATCACGAATTAAAGCTATCTTCTCTCGAGTCTGCACGATCAACTCTGGTTCTGTTCCGATCAAGTCTGATGAATCGTCCCAGCATAGGGGCGATATGCATTTCCTCCCGTATAATGCCTCGAATGGTGCCATCTTAATGGAAGCATGCCAACTATTGTTGTAGGTAAATTCAATCAACGGTAGATGAACTTCCCAATCAGTTGACCAATCTAAGGCACAAGCCCTTAGCATATCTTTCACCGTTTGAATAGTCCTCTCGGATTGTCCATCAGTCTATGGGTGATAAGCTGTGCTGAAATTCAATTCGGTTCCCAAGGCCTTATGAACTGCTTTCCAAAAGTGAGATACAAAACGGCCGTCTTGATCAGAAATAATGGTCTTCGGCGTACCATGCAATCGAACTATCTCCGAAATAAATACTCGTGCCAACCTCTCTGGTCCCCACGTGTCCTTAATGCCTAGAAAATGAGCTGATTTGGTTAAACGATCAACTATCACCCAAATCATGTTCATTCCGGTCTTGGTTCTCGGCATACTAGTGATAAAGTCCATCGATATGTCCTCCCACTTCCACTCAGGAATCAGGAGCGGCTTCAACATCCCGGCAGGCCGTTGATGTTCGATTTTAACCTGCTGACAAGTCAAGCATTTCGAAACATAATCTGCTACATCTTTCTTCATGTTCCCCCACCAGAAATTCTGCTTCAAGTCCTTATACATCTTACTGGTGCCCGGGTGGATAGAATAGGGCGAACTGTGAGCTTCCTTCATAATTGTCTGTTTTAGAACACCGACATCGGATACGCAGAGTCGGTTCTGAAATCTAAATACTCCATCATCATGGATTACGAATCCGGGGGCCTTTCCTTTAATCACTTCATCACATAACCGAATCATCAGAGGATCATCTGCCTGTCTAGATTTGATTTCTTCGGTTAATGACGAAGTTATTTCCATCACGCACAGTTGTCCTTGGACTCTTTGTAACCACACCTCAATTCCTTCTCGAATCATCTCTCGTTGAAGGCTAAGTTGGGAGGTCAGCGTCTCCAGCATCTGAATAGAAATAGGCTTGCGGCTGAGTGCATCGGCCACTACATTCGCTTTTCCTGGATGATACAAAATCTCCAAGTCATAGTCCTTAATCAGTTCTAACCATCTTCTTTGCCGCATGTTCAACTCTTTCTGACTGAAAATGTATTTGAGACTCTTATGATCCGTAAAGATCTGACATTGAGTCTCGTATAGATAATGCCTCCAGATCTTTAAAGCAAAAACTACTGCTGCTAGCTCTAAATCATGTGTTGGGTAATTCACTTCATAAGGTTTCAGCTGTCGCGACGCATAAGCGATCACCTTGGCATTATGCATCAATACGCACCCGAGTCCTTGGTTCGAAGCATCACTGTAAACTATGAATCCTCCAGTCCCCTGTGGAAGTGATAAAATTGGTGCTGTCGTCACTCTCCTCTTCAATTCATAAAAACTAGTCTGACATGACTCGTTCCACTCAAACTTTTGAGTTTTCTGCAGGCATCGAGTAAGTGGGCGGGAGATTTAGAAAACCCTTCCACGAACCGATGATAATACCCAGCAAGTCTTAAGAAACCTCGAACTTCTTTCACATTCTTTGGAGGCTTCCAATCCAAAACCGCTTCGATCTTCTGCGGATATACTCGGACTCCTTCAGCTGATACCACATGACCGAGGAACATTACTTCCTTTAGCCAGAATTCATACTTAGAGAGTTTGGTGTACAGTTGCTCGCTTCTCAAAAGTCCTAATACAATCCGCAAATGCTGTGCATGCTCTTCCGGGTTTTTAGAATACACCAGAATGTCATCAATGAACACGACCACAAATTTATCCAAATATTTGATGAACACTCGGTTCATCAACTGCATGAATACAGCAGGTGCATTAGTGAGACGAAACGGCATCACTACAAACTCATAGTGTCTGTAGCGAGTTCTGAACGCTGATTTCGGAACATCAGATTCCTTAATCCTCAGTTGATGATACCCTGATCTCAGATCAATTTTAGAAAATACTGTTGCCCCTTGCAACAGGTCAAACAGATCATCAATCCGTGGCAACGGATACTTGTTCTTAATCGTCATCTTGTTCAGCTCTCGATAGTTAATACACAGTCGAAGCGATCCATCCTTCTTTCGGACAAAAAGAACTGGCGCTCCCCAGGGTGAAACGCTTGGCTGAATATAGCCTTTGTCCAGTAACTCCTCCAGCTGCTTCTTCAGTTCATACATCGCAGTAGGTGCCATACGATATGGCGCCTTAGAAATTGGTGTAGCTCCGGGTTCCAGCTCAATGGTAAATTCTACATCCCTTCGTGGAGGTAGTCCAGGTAACTCGTCGGAAAATACATCTGGAAATTCGTTTACAACAGAAATGGATGAAAGTTCCACAATCTCGTATTCTTTCTTCATTGCATAGCACCAGTACCCGGTATAGCCCTGTTTCAATAATTTGACAGCTTTCATCGCCTTAATCAACTTTCCTGAGCTTCCTGGTTTCCATCCCTCAAACAGTACTTCGGAACCATCATCAGCGATCAGTGAGATATTCCTCCTTCGGTAGTTTACAATTGTTCCATATCTATTAAGCCAATCGTCTCCGAGTATCAAGTCGTCTCCTTGCATTTCTATTACAATCAAATTTGAGAGCCACTCTCTGCCTCCAAATGATACAGGGAAATTTCTGGTTTCTAAGTTCCCGACAATCCTCTCTCCACTCGGTAAACCAACAACATAAGGTTCACAAGTATGAAAACTGGAAATATTCAAACGATTTACATAAGACAAAGATATAAAAGAATGCGTAGCTCCTGTATCGAATAAAACGCTAACTGGCTGGGAAAGGATCTGGACAGTACCTGATGCGACAGCAGCATTCTGATCGTCTGTTTTCCTCATCTTATACAGACGTGGGGGAAGAGATCCGGCACTCGATGTACCCTTTCAGTCCCACTGTCCTCTGCCTCGCCCGCGGCCAAAATTCTGAGGCATCTGAATACTCTGTTGCGTCTGTTGGATACTGGCTTCCTTCTGGACCGGCTGTGGTGTACGGGCTCTAAATGACTTTGCAGCCTCTTCACAGAACACTGCATGATGTCCCTCTCATCCACAATCAAAACAAGTCACGGTAGGTAGGGGCAATTCCGTCGATAGTGCCCCGTCTGGGCGCAGTTAAAGCATTTCCTGATAACATCAGTCATAGTTGATGTCGCTCCAAAGTTCTTTCCGCTCCTAACTGGGTGCGGAGGTTTCTTGAAAGAGTGAAAGGATGACTGGGCCTTGCGGGGCCCGTTGTTCTTGTGCTCTGTAAAAGTACCAGAGACTTTCTGCTTCTTGGATTCCGAAAATTTCTCCATAGCTGCTTCCTTGATCTCATACGCCAATGGCTTATCCTGGTATTGACGGAGTGTGGTACACTCAAAACCGGACATGTACCTCTGGATTTCTGGTTTCATCCTCATATCGAAATGGATCATCATCTCTGCATCTGTTCTGACCATATGTCGAACAAATGCCAGCTGTTGGTTAAACGTCTTAATTGCTTGCGATACTGGAACATCTGAAGGCTGAGCGGAGAAAAACTCCCGAACCTTGGCTTCCCTCACAGTACGATGGCAGTACTGAGCTTCCATCATCAATTTAAACTCTGTCCAATCAGCATCATGGTCTCCAGGCCGGATGGCTTCCCACCATTCGGATGCTTCCCCTATCAGAAAATATTGAGCGATAGAGGCTCTCCGGTCGTCTAGGCAGTTAATTCCGGCAAAGATTTTCTCCAGTTCCTTCAACCAATGGTCCCAGGTGGGAGTCTCAGAAATGCCGTCGAATTTGGGTGGTTGCATCTTCGCCACCACTTGCAGCCACCGGTCACCTCGATTTCCCATGTCCGGGATCCCTGGCTGTCTCTCTCCCTGCTGTAGTCCTACCGCCACTTGCATTCGGTCCACGACCTGGGCCAACTGAGTCATCTGGTTCACCATCTGACGAAAGATTTCTGGTACAGCAGGTTCCGGTTCGTTATTGATAGATCTCTGCGGCTCGCCTGAACTATGACTGGCCTGATTAGAAGGCGACGCTTCCCTTTCAGCATTTCTTCGTCCGCGTCCACGACCGCGACCACGTCCACGTCCGCCTCTCAACATACTGTAAGCATAAATACTCAATATACAGGAAACAGTATTGTTCTAATATTCGAGTATAAAGAGATACAACATGTAAAGAACGAGATAGAGTTTAGGAACTTACAACTACCATTCGCATGAAGATGTAGGCAGTGCAGTGATGTCATTGACGGCCGGTTACCTCAAAAGACGTAAATTACCCCTATTTTAACCCAACGGCCAAGATATCCATAATCTTATCTCCGATACCATATTCTGTAACACCCCCGATATATTCAGGAATATTACAGCGCCGTAAATCCTTTACATAAGGATTTACAAGGCTGAAGAATTGAACTGACCTTAACAGGTACAAATAAATAAAAGTAACTGAATTAAGATACAACATTTATGACAATACTGAAAATACAAATGTTCAACAGCAACTTATTAATACATCACCAAATTCAAATTCATCATAAACGACTACGTACTCGAGTACTTATTGAAATAATCAACAAACAACAGTCAAATACACACTCCAGGAACATCACTCAGCACCCTCGTCGTCATGCAGCTCCAGTGGTTGTTTTCCCGCTCTCCTGGATCCTGAACATAAACAAAATGTTCACCCCCGAAGGGGTTAGCACAACGATGCTAGTACAAGTACCACAACATATTATTCATATCTCACGAAGAATAAAAACGTAAACGACAAAAAAAATACCAACGAGTCTTCTCCTACGAGAAACTCATAAATGACATACACAACTGATAATCACAACATGATATCATTACATACACATGGTAATTCCGACGATCCAGCATTCACTGCCTAGAACCCACGATGATCCCTTCAGACCAACCCGTGGTGGAAAAACCCATCCGATGATCGAGCGCACGCTAGCATAGATCCCCCGATGATCCCGTCGGACCAACGCGAGGTGGACATATAACAACGACATACAAGCACGACAATATGTATAATAACATCAATACATAAAACAAATAAGGTACTTGCCTCGATTCGAAGACAAGAACAATACTTCCACGAAAACGAACACTCGAAGGTCGCCCCCTTCAATCAATCACGTAACGAGCTCGAACCTTAACAAAAGAAATAATATAGTATTTATCTCACATCGTACGAATGTCTAACAATTCGATTTACGGCCAAAAGCTCATAACATGCAATCTGCCTGAACTTCTTAGCGCACGCTAAGTACTCTGTGTAGCGTGCGTTAAGTTTGCTCGATAGCGCACGCAAACAACAAAGCCTAGCATACGCTAACTATGCATGGTCAGTACTTCACTGATCAGCCGACTGACTCGTCTGATGACCTAACGTACGTTACGTACCAAACGTAGCGTACGTTAACTCATGCTCGATAGCGCACGTTAATCTACATAGCTTAGCGTGCGCTAACTGTGCATGGAAGTTTACTATTGGGTAGTAGACGGATCTCAACATGATCAAACCAAATGAAATCCTTAGTGTTAATTCATGTTACCTCCATGAATATCATGTTCATACGGTTATGAATGATCTTACGGATAACAACAACTTCGGATTCAAGAATATGTATACTATTATGAAACTATATTCCATTTCAAATACAATTCTTCATGTGATGATTCGGAAGGCTTGACGGTTGATATTAACACCTTTATCTCAATCAAAAACTACCATTCTATAGTTTGATTAACATTCCATCTTAACAAGATAAATCCTTCCATGATAAATCCTTGATATCCGTCTAACAATAGTGATGCTAGAGTCAAGTCCATGATTGTTAAGAAGACACCTACTAAATTCGGATTTACCAATGATAGAAACTTCCTCTACTTGTTCAATGAAATAAGATTCAAATCATGAGATTTATAATCAAGGTACTAAGGCATATTCATCTCAATTTTCCAAACATGATGTGCTTTGGATAATTCATCCAGGAAGATCGATACTTGATAACATGATCATCTTCTTCTCCATAACACGAATCTAGAGTTGAAGATAGAATCAACATACCTTAATATGACGAAATCACTGAACCACAAGGTAGAATCCGACTCCGGTTGGTTATATGCCACTTCAAGGTGTTACTTCTCTTCAATGATCACTCACAAGTGATAACCAATATTCAAGGATCAATAAGATGTGTTCTAAGTGTGTTAGAAGGATGATTATAGCTCTCTGGCCTCTCAAGAATGAAGAATGGACGAAGGAAATGTAAGCCAAAATGGGTTGTTGTCTCATTTATAATATTATGCACTTTAGCTAATTAGTGCACGCTACAATACATACTTAGCGCGCGCTAATAATTGTTGACTCCAAATCTATCCAGGTTCGTCTGTGGGAATCTTATCCGGACCCATGTCCCGGCTGGCGCATGTGCTAGCCGCCTACCTCAATAATTTATTGTCTAGCGCACGCAACTCCTACATACGTAGCGTGCGCTAGTAATAGCCGATAGCGCGTGTTAAACTACATTCTTAGCGTGCGCTATCACGAGTTTTCATGAGAAAATTTGGATGTTGTTATGCTTAAGTACAAGGATGCCAATGCAAGAAATATCATACTCCAATAATCAAAACCACAAATCCGAATAATACAGGGTTTGAATACACATGAAATACACAGTAATAAATCCGGATATTACACGCCGTAGGTAACTTAGTGACAAAATCCATTGATATGCTCTCCCACTTCCACTCCGGGATGGGTAGGGGTTGCATAATTCCGGCTGGTCTGCGGTGTTCAATCTTTACTTGCTGGCACGTCACACATCGGGCGACGAACCTAGAAACTTCCCATTTCATATTCTTCCACCAAAAACTCTGTCGCAAATCTTTGTACATCTTGCTTGCTCCGGGGTGAATAGAATAGGGAGTGGAGTGTGCCTCCTTCAGTATAGTTTGCTTCAACCCGTCATTCGGTGGAATACAGATCCTATTCTTGAACCTCACCAAATCACCCTGAATCTTATAATCGGAAACATCTCCTTCCTCGATTCTTGCACCAATCGCACGTAATTCAGGATCTTGCATCTGTGCTAGACGTATCTCGTCTAGTAAGGACGAAAGTATGTTGATTGAGCATAATTGTCCTTGCCTACGTTGTATCCATACTTCGGTGTTGCTTCTCCTGATGTCTTGCTGCAGTTTGGGCTGAACTGTTATGCTGGATACCATTACCTCTTGTGTAGTTTTCCGACTAAGAGCATCGGCTACCACATTGGCTTTTCCGGGATGATAAGAGATTTCCACATCGTAGTCCTTGATTATCTCCAACCAATGCCTCTGCTGTAACACCCCCAAAACCGACCGGGAATATTACGGTGCCGTGGGCCCCATATTGGAACCCACAAGGCTAAAATCATTTTCGCAAACGTTTAAAAATGCAAAAAGGCCCTTTGAAAGTACACACACACACGTAGCAGATAAAAACACAGTTCAAAGAATACCGAAAGCCATTTTGAAATATACCACGCAGTGGATAAAAACATAATTAAATACATTTGCAGCGGAATTACAAAAACCAGAAAGAACACACAATCCGAACAACCACGCCATAGCCAGTATCACTGGAAAGCTCATCCCTTCACGACCGCTACTAGCTCGAACTACGAGTACCTAAAAGATAAAGCCCACGACGGGGTCAGCCATAATACTCAACAATGATAACGATCACATCACAAAAACAATTACATATCAATGTAATCTACAGAGTAAGAACATTCCCCATGTAATCGTACCGAAGTAACTTTACCAACCTGTCACAACCATAACAATCAATTCTTACCATATCCCACGCCTCGTGTCCTTAATAATGAACGAATTCAAAGGTAATCACCTGTACTGTATCCGAAACACTACTAGAATTCCAAACATAAACATATCTCAAGTATAGAGTAATCTGGCCAAGTTCAATTCTGCTGGCTGGGTCGCACAATCGGGTCCCAACACTGATAGAAACTGATATCACACGATACATCTGCAAATCAACTGTCCCGAAACAATGGCAAGTCCCGGATATCAATACAAAGCATGAATGCACACATAATCAATAATGATAAACAACCGATGCATCACAACGGAAATATCAACGACATGATATTTCCACACAAGATCGACAAGGGATCAACCACGGACGAGAATACCATGATGTGGTAACTCCAACAAGATCAATGAAGAATCAATAATCGAGAATACCGGCAGTACGGCAAATCCCACAAGATCAATAAAAGGTCAACAACCGAGAATACCGACAACACGGTAAGAATCAACAAAGAATTAATAACCGAGAATACCGACGACACTGTAAGGACCACTGAAGAATCAATAACCGAGAATACCAACGATACGGTAAACTCCAACAAGAGCAATAAGGAATCGACAACCAGAAATACCAACAGTACGATAAACTCCAATAAGATCAATAAAGGGGTCAACAGCCGAGAATACTGACGACATAATAAACTCTAGCGAGATCAATAAGGACCAACAACCGAGAATACCAACGATATGGTAAACTCCAACCAAGAGCAATAAGGAATCGACAACCGAGAATACCGACGACACGGTAAACTCCAATAATATCAATCAAGGACTAATAACCACGAATACCAACGGTGAGACAACTCCCAAACGGAATCAATAAGAATCAATAACGAACGAGATTACCAATGACAGGGTGAACCCCAAACGAGATTAATAAAGAATCGATATCAAATGAGTTGACCTTCGATATGGTAACTCCGAACGAGATTAATAAAGGTTCAACGGTGACAGATACACGAGAGAATAAAATCGTCAACCATATACAAATCATATATACGGGATTTCAAAGACAACCCGAATATCGAACAGATCCAATTATACATGGACTGTGAACGACCAATCAATAAGACTCAAGATGGACGTCACGATACGCTCGATCCGGACATGTGTCCGTGTACAAGCCAACCACGGGTATTGATCAATACATGTCTAGTCTCGTACCTAATCAGCCTCACGAAGTACGTCTCGTGTGCACGGTTCAATATGAGGTCGAAACCAACATATGCTACACGTACCCGTCCCGAAAATCCTACACATGAACGATCAGAACGTATCTGACTCCAGATATGCCACGATACAACATGACAACCAATCTCAAAGAAACGCATATCCAACAAGGATCAGAAGATTTTCCAGAGGGCAATAATAACTCGATCATGAAGGACCGACACGACCACAATGTGGTATTTCATCAGACAGCAATTCACAGCATGCTCAACAATACATATAATAATAGCACATAAACTCCCAAGGCAGCAGCCAAGGGTCACGGAAGCATCTACTCAGGAATACCCCGGATAATATCATATAAACTCCCAAGGCAGCAGCCGAGGGTCAAGGAAGCATCTACTCAGGAATACTCCGGACATAGGTTCCATTTAGGTCATATCCCCTAACACATTTCCATTCGGGTACCATACAGGTTTTATCCCCAACACATCGGCCCACAGATTACGGCTCAAGAAAGAGCACTTCACAAAACGTAACAAATAATGGTGCACATTCACCGCATAGAATATCAACACACACATGCAATAATGCAACATGATGATTATCATAATCTAACAATATTAATTTACATCAAGCTGGAGACGCTAACCTTTCCACGACCAACCGCCCTGAACAAATACACGGTTTACCCAACAATCCAAATGAAGTACAGTCCATAACTAATACCAGACCACCATCCCGAGTTCAACATCGACACGATAACTAACCTTGATATCCAACTTCTCATGCAATAGACCAAATTATAATTCACGTTCCCATTTCTACTAGATATCCTTAAAATCATATACATTATGATTTACCTTACATACCACCATTCCGACAATTCATATATTCCATAATACCATTGCTATATGAATCATAAATGAAATGAAAACGAAATCATTTATTAACATTATGAACTGAGCAAGCATAACTTGCCTCGATACTGATACGATGAAGTTGTTACTAGTCCCGTCGTCTTCATCTACAAGCTCCGCAGCCCCGACTCACCGCAGCACAACGGTTAATATCAACGGTCACCTAATGCAACCTAATGCAATAATCAATCAATGATACGTTCGATAACAATCAACAACTGGTATAATCAACCAATCAAACTTAATGGTATCTCGATCATACGAAATCAAACCATATCAACTCTTATCAATACGAATACAAGCCGAATTTCGATAATCAATAGTTCTATCAACGTCTACAACATTCTTGGTTCCGACTTCAATCTTAAATTCGGATTTACACGGCTCATTCGTGCAAATTCATAGGAATACAATTACGGCTATCATCATGAATAATCATATACCAAAATTAATTGTAATCCTTCCAATTTACGGACATATATCATTCAAGAATTCTTCAAGAACATGAATTAATCCATAATCACGTTTGAAGCCAACAAAACGACGTAATTCAATGTGTTCTAACATCTAACCATCATCTAATCCATACTCCAAGGCATGTATCATCATATTCTCCAACATACGATCTTCCTAACATCAAGAATCGAAGCAATACTACCAAGATCACCAAGAACAACATGATTCTTTAATCATAATCAACATTTTCAAGACAAAAACCAACATATCATCATCATCTTTCTTTCAACATATAGTTCATATATCCTCAAGAATCGTAACAACAATACCATAATCATCTTCATACGAAGAAAAACATCAACACTAACATCAAAATCCGAATTCAAGGAGTAGAGTTCATCAACATACCTTTTGAAGATGAATAACACAATCAAGCACTTCCAAAACTCCAAGAACTCCAAGTTTCAAGCTTTCGATCATCCTTATCAAAGTCTTAACAAGGGTATGAGGGTCTAAAATGGGTTTGAGAGTGGAGAGGGACGAGTTGGGGAGGCGGAAATGTGTTTCCTTTTGTGAGGAAATGAATGTCCCGTTCTTATTTTATAAACTGTGCATCTCGTTACGTACGTTAAGTCCCAAAGTTAACATACATAAGGCCTTTAACGTACGCTATATGTCCTATATAGCGTACTTAATCGTCATCCAGGGTAATCTGTACTATTTTTCACCTAGCGTTACGTACGTAATACCATCACCGTAGCGTACGTAATGTAGCGGTTGACTTGCTACAGTATCAACTAATATTACGTACGTAATATGCCATGCATAGCGTACGTAATGCTGGGGTTGACTCGCCTGTCCACATCCTGCGCTGAAAGCAGCCGACACCGGGCCCACCTGCCGACCACAGCTCGGACCCGCTGATTCCATTCTTAACGTACGTAATGTACGCAGCTTAACGTACGTTAAGAGTACTTAGCTACGTACGTAATCTCCAACATATAATGTACGTAATGGCTTTCATACTTAGCCATTTTGCTCCTGTCTGTCATCTCAATATACTGAATACGTACATGCGACATACTGAATACATATGCTCGTTCCGATATTATTTTCATGCGATACTTCGGATGCACGATACCTCGAATACAACTGTCGACCAAGTACGGCAATCATACAAATACCCATACGGTATATCCGACATCGAAAAACACACCAAGCATGTAATATCCTAGAATCAAAATAACCTCGATGACATACTAGCACGACTGTCACGGTTTCCAAAATTACCCACTCATATCGTGTCCATCCCACTCTGTACAGTACATCCCAGATAAAATAATGCGAAAAAATCATAGTGAAATTCTAGGATATTACATTTGCCTCATGTTTAATTCTCTCTGACTGAAGATATATTTCAAACTCTTATGATTCGTGAAAACTTTGCAAGTAACTCCATAAAGATAGTGCCTCCAAATCTTGAGGGCATGCACCACTGCGGCTAGCTCCAAGTCATGCGTCGGGTAATTTACTTCGTACGGCTTCAGTTGTCAGGATGCGTACGCAACGACTCTGCCATTCTGCATGAAGACACACCCTAGTCCGTGCTTGGATGCATCCGTGTATATAATGAATCCTTTTGTACCCTGCGGTAACACTAGTACTGGGGCAGTAGTTAGCCTACTCTTGAGCTCGTCGAAGCTCTTCTGGCAGTCTGCAGTCCATACAAATTTGGTGCTCTTTCTCAGTAGGTTCGTTAACGTTCGGGCGATACAGGAAAAGGCCTCGACGAATCTTCGATAGTAACCCGCCAGTCCTAGGAAACTCCTAACCTCTTTGACGTTCTTCGGCGGTTCCCAACTCGTTATTGTCTCGATCTTTTGTGGGTAGACCTTGACACCTGCTGCCGAGACAACGTGTCCGAGAAAAATTACCTCCGACATCCAGAATTCGCACTTGGACAGTTTCGCATAAAGTTGGTGTTGCCTTAACACGCTCAGCACTTGCCTCAAATGTTCCTCGTGTTCCTGTCGGCTTCGAGAATATATCAGGATGTCGTCGATAAAAACCACCATGCATTTATCGAGGAAATCAATCAAAACTCTATTCATCAGTTCCATGAAAACGGCCGGGGCATTAGTCAACCCGAATGATACCACGATATACTCGTAATGCCCATACCTCGACCAAAACGCAGTCTTGGGTATATCTTCCTCCCGAATCCTCAATTGGTGATATCCGGACCGTAAATCGATCTTTGAAAACACGACTGCCCCTTGTAATTGATCCAAGAGGTCATCAATTCTTGGTAGTGGATAACGATTCTTGATAGTAACCTTATTCAGCTCCATGTAGTCGATGCACAAGCGTAGAGAGTTGTCTTTATTCTTAACGGTGGTACTGCGCCCCACGGCGAGGTGCTTGGGCGGATCAACCCTTTCTCCAACAGATCTTCGAGCTGTATCTTTAATTCCTTCATCTCGGTCGGTGCCATCCTGTAAGGAGCCTTGGAAATAGGTCTCGTCCCCGGCTTAAGTTCAATGGAAAGGTCAACTTCTCGGTGCGGTGGCAACCCTAGTAGTTCATCGGGAAAAACGTCTGGAAACTCATTCACCACCGGAATGTTTGTGATTGTAAGTTGTGAAGTATCCTCTCGAAGAACATAACACCAATAGTACTCACTTCGAGAGCTGCATGAGGCTTCTGATGCGATAATGCTGAGAGACCCTTTCATACTAAAGTGCTCACGTCCGCTGATGACATGTGTGGTACCATCCTGAGCCGAAATGGAAATAGTCAAGTGGTAGGTATCCAAGACCGTTCTGTGCAATTGCATCCAGTCCATACCTAATATGATATCTTCATTCTGGAGCAGAAAGACCATAAGATTAGCGGTCCAACTATGATTGTTGATGCAGATCCGACAATCTCGAACCCTTTGATCGCCGCCTAATCTACTACCCTCGGGTAGTTTAACAGTAAAGGGCTCACAAGGTACACAAACAAGATTTAAGCGTTCAACACATTCCACAGATATAAACGAATGGGTGGCTCTGGTATCAAATAGTACATGCACTGGCTGAGAGTTAACAAGAAGAGTACCTGAGATAGCTGGCGCAGACTGACCATCCGTAGCACTCAGCTCAAATACACGGGACGACACTGACTCCGAAAAGGACGGGGTACCTCCGCCACGCCCACGGCCTCGTCCGGCACCGTGTAGCGGTGGTTGGTTCTGGTGCGATGGAGCTCGGTAGTTGGAAACAGCAGGCATCCTAGGGGATTGCACATGGCCTTGTTGACTTGGTTGGGAAGCTGGGCTCTGAGTGGGATTGGCCCGCCAGCAGTAACGAGACATGTGTCCACTCTTTCCGCAAGTGAAACATTTGGTAGCCGTCTTCTAACACTGATCCTTAGTATGCCCGGTCACGCCACAATTGAAACATTCCCTACGGTAAGGCCGATCAGATATACCCTTCTGTTGGTACGAAACCTCCGACTTAAAAGAAGATGCGGGCCCCGAATTCATTTTGTTGTTACTCCCAGGCTGATGCTTCTTCGAGTTATGCCCGATGTCGGTATTAACAACTGTACCGGCATATGCTGTGACTACGTATTCATATGCCCTCAGGGTCGTGCAATGAAATCCGGCGGCATAGCGTTGTACATCCTCCGGCAACCTCTGTGCAAGATGGCATATTCGTTGATCTTCTGATGGAACCATCTGGGAGATGTAACTTAGCTCGGTTCGGTAGGCCCGAATGATCTCTGCACTGCATGTTCGAGGCCCAAAGACTAAAAAGTCTCGTGGCGCGAGCGGTTCGGGCTGATTCGGGACAAGATTTCGCTCCGTAGTAGTCGGGCAAATTCGGTCCACCCGACCACTCGGTCCTCTGGCCTGTAAGTCCTCCACCAACGTGCAGAAGTGTCACGGAGTTGATTAATCCCGAGCGGCACCTTCCGGTTTTTTAGGCATCCGATCACTTCGAAGGCAGTCTCCATTTCATAAATCCAGTCGTCCACATGTTTCTCCCTGTCTTGTCAAATAATGGAGGCCTAGCCTTCAGCATCTCTCCCAACCATCGGTCTCTTCCTGCGTTTTCTTCCACATTGATGACCGATATCCATTCCGCCTGATTGACCTGAGCAATTCCCATGGCGATAGCCTGGGCAAGGGCCTGAACAAAAGCTGGGTCCATGCCTCCCGGGTTGTTGTTCTGGCGTTCCACCTCCTGATCGTTTTGATTAACTGGTGGCGGCTGGCCCCCAGCAGGATGGGTCTCGGCAGTGTTCCCGTCCTCATTGTGGTTTGCGGCGGAACCCTGAGCGTCATTCACCACCCTCCTAGCTCCTCGGCGTGCCATCACTGACGGTATTAATCTAAAGCCAGTTCCATACATGGTTTACAATTAAATGTAGTACATATACAGAAACACACATATCACTTACTTTGCATTCCCATGAGGAGCTTCGATCACTTGGGCTGTTGGACTTTGAAAAAAAATTAGGAGAAATTTTATTCAAACCAGGAGTTTCGCTCTGATACCATTTTCTGTAACACCCCCAAAATCTCACGAGGTATTACAGTGCCGTGAATCCCACGTGGGACCCACAAGGCTAGTTAGAAAAATAGGCAATTTAAGAAAATCGCGATAAAACATTAAGTTCAAGGTTTACATAACGTGAGTCGAAAGATTTAAAGGAAAAATGTAATTCGAAGTCTAATTATTACACAACAAAGGTTTTTCAAAAGAAAACAAATTTATTTCAATTTAAGCAGCGACTAGAGAATAATTCCAACACCGCTCAAGTCTGACCGGACCCCTCGGGAATGTCCTGCACATGATGAACAATTTTTCCTGGTACGACGAATCATACCAGGTAACCAGGGTCAGAGAATGCATACCAAATAACAACTACTAACAACGATATACGCCATTTTTACAATCACAGTATCTAGTAATCAACAGAGAATATTTCATCACTCAACCGACGTTGTCTCTCTCTTTTATCACATAAGCCCCAAGGTCGCAACCAAGGGTCACGTAAGTATCCACACGGGAATACCCCGGAACATAAGCGCCCAATTCGGGTCTTACCCCCTAACACATTTCCACAGGGGTACCATACAGGTTTTATCCCCAACACATCGGCCCATTTATAACATATTTTAGAGAAAGACAAACGTCGGCATTCATCAAAATGGCACATACGCACATACGGTATAACATTAATATTAGAAAATTCTCGAGCAAGATTTCAGTTGCCTGTGATCTGATAGTAGGTGCTTTGTGATAAACGGAGTCCCCACGCCCGCTCGAGCTTAACCTAGCCACGTAATATCCGATTAACACCTCGTACGGATCATGATGAATAAAACTAGTCTCCCTTTTCTAATCGGATTCCTAGTGTAGTTTTAATTGTCGATATTAGTATCGTTTCTAAGTTCGTAAGTATTGTGTACCATTATTCCGTTCAATCCTACAGTTAACATTAGATATATATCGATTTGCTCAACAAGATTATCCCACTCATTTTTCGGTTGTCGACAATTGATTATAGCATAATCGAATCTCATGCTTTCTAATTCTATTCTATATTCCGAATACTACGATCGACGGATTCTATTACACAATAACTTTGGTGGTTTGATATCCAATAATGATTTTACTATCGAATTGTTTTCCTTAGTTTACTAAGTGTCAAAAATCACAAGGTAAGGGTGGCTACAACAATGGATTATACGGTGACGGATCACTACGAATTCTCCTACAATTGATTCGTCAAATTTTACATTCCTAGTGATGATTTGAATTGAAATTTCGTATGATAAATATGATTTGCATGAAACAAGACATATGAGAAACGATAACTCCGGTTACTACAATTCCATTAGAAAGGTTGTCTACGAAGGATGGCAAAAATCTACCCAATACCCGCAATCTAATAAATATATATAAGAGAACATCGAAGATATAACTCCAGGGATTGGTGGCTTACCTTATTGGAAGAAGAATAATGAAGAGAGTTGGGGAATCCACAAGAACTACGAGGAGAAACGAGTAGTGACTTGAACAACTTGGATAATCTTCACCGGAGCTCAAGAAACCACTTCCTCAGTGTTAATTCAAGTATATAAGAGGCTAAGAACCGAGTATAAGGCTAGGAATCTCTCTCAAGGGTGTTATCTTGTAGTGTTGGGTCGTGCAAATGAAGAAGGGAGTTGTCATTTTATAAACTTGATTTTTCTAACGTACGTTAATGATACTGGTGTTACGTACGTAAGGCTTCTTACGTACGTAACAGTTCAATGACAACGTACATAAAGACCGCCACTGCCCGAAATGTGCCCAAGTGTTACGTACGTTATATTTGGGACATAACGTACGTTATAAAGAGTTGACTCGTTTGTCCTCTAGCCCGCCGAAAGTAGCTCCGTCCGTGTCAAAGAAAGATTCTGGTCGGGAGACTGACTCACCCGTTACGTACGTAATATAACTACCTTAACATACGTAACAATCGGAATATAGCATACGTTAGGCATAAGTTGTAGCGCGCGTTAGACAAAACTCTAATGCGCGTTAGACATAAACTCTAGCGTGCGTTAGACATAAACTCTTTAGCCACATATCACATCCTAACCATCTCGGGGTGACCATCCCTTCCACTCGTCAACAATTATCGGGAACAAGATGTTGGCCACCGTCATATTCGCACCGACGATCATCCCACGGCGTCAAGGCGTGTCACCTCCGTTTCATTTACATCGCACAATTATATAGCACTCAATGAAATACATAAATAGAAATGACATCACATTAAAAAAATTCACACAGTACAAAGTAATCAAGCATGAAATACCGGAGGTATTACAATTAGTTAGCCCGAACGACATAACTACGAACTCATATTGACCATAGCGTGTACGAAATGCTGTCCTTGCAATGTCCGACTCTCGAATTCGCAACTGATGATATCCAGACTTTAGGTCGATCTTGGAAAATATTGAAGCTCCCTGAAGTTGATCTAAGAGATCATCAATACGGGGTAAGGGATACTTATTCTTGATTGTCACCCTGTTCAACTCCCGATAATCAATACACAAGCAAAATAAACCATCCTTCTTCTTGACAAACAACACTGGTGCTCCCCACGGGGATGCACTCGGTCGGATATAACTTTTCTCGTACAACTCCTCTAGTTGATTCTTTAATTCCTGCATTTCGGTCGGGGCCATCCGGTACGGTGCCTTCGATATCAGGGATGTACCGGGCTCCAACTCAATCGTGAATTCCACATCTCTCTGTGGAGGCAAACCAGGTAACTCGTCTGGAAAAACATCGGCAATCGATAACAATGATACCAGGAATGATTGAACACCTCGATTGCCATAGAACGGTCAATCGATGACAATGATACAATGAATGATTGAACACCTCAATTGCCTTAGAACGGTCAATCGATGAAAATGATACAATGAATGATTGAACACTTCGATTGCCTTAGAACGGCCAATCGATGAAAATGATACAATGAATGATTGAACACTTCGATTGCCTTAGAACGGCCAATCGATGAAAATAATACGATGAATTATTGAACACGTCGATTGAGTAATTTCACTGCTTCCATCATATTAATGATTCTTCCGGAACAACGGGGATCACCTCCCTGAAGCACACATTCGACCCCCAACGACGGAAATGATAGTGACCAAACGTTTACGAACATTGAGGGGGTATCATGACTATCCATCCCACTAATACCCGATATACATCGTCCTTAAGTAAATCCACCATGATTTGGTCCATCAACCAATCGCGGTCATTTAAACTTAATTCAGTCAGTTCTTAACCTCATAATTTCCGGAAATTCTTCCATAATCAGGTAGACCGATGGTATGAGGTCCACAAGCAATATGACTATCTAAATTAAGTCTATTCAAACATGATTCGAAAATGAATGAACGCGGTGCACCAGTATCAAAAGGTACACACAGGTTGAGATAAAATTACGAGTATACCTGAGATCATTCGGGCCACCGGATCGTCGATCCTCTTCATCACATGAATCCGGGACTTGCCGGCCCCCGAACCGGACGCTCCCGTCTGATAAATATGAGCTCCGTCTCTATTTGTTTCTATTGCCTTAAACGATGCTGACAGAGCAGTCTCATTCTAAATCGCTGATTGCTTCGGGGCCTGAGATGTCGCCGGACCCGACTTGGAGTCCTTTCGGCAAAAACGGGCCTTATGCCCAAAAATCCCACAATTATGGCACGTGATAGACGGTCTCAGACACTTAGTGCTGTAATGACCCGACGCTCCACAGTTGAAACAGGTGATGGCCGAACTGGCCGCTCGGGATTGAGATCCCGCACGATTATGCGCCGTAGGAGGTCGCTCAGAAACGATAGGGCCCGCACGAGGCTTCTTGAAGGTTGACTGACCGCCTTCAGATTGATTACGCTTCGTTGATTTCTTGCTGACAGATGAAGGTTGTTGCTCAGCAATTTCCTTAGCAGTAGGCTCATACGGGAGAGTTCTCTCGATTAATTCATCCAGAGTGGCGCAATGATGATTGAGCAATTGCATATGGGTCATCATGACCTGCATAAAAGTGAGTGAATTAACCCGAACATCTTCTGATCGAGCTGAGTCCTGGGTACGATTTCCCGACAGCGAGTGATTATTTCCCGGGTTTCGGCCCACACCGCGGCCTCTCCCCGTGCATCCCCTGACAGCTCTCTCCATACTGAAGTAGGAAGGTCGCATGATAATCATAGATCTCGTATGAGTACCGCATTATGATTTACATCATGAAATGATGAAAATGAGCATATGCGCTCTAACACAGTGATTACATGAATGATTAACTGAGGTGACATGATTATCGGATGAAATTCTTGAAATGAGTATCTTGAACAAGTTAACAAGATTAATGATATGATCTTCCAGATCAACAATTGAGTAATGAAATGAATTGAGTGATTAATGAGTTAACATGATCGTCCTGATCATCAACTGAGTAATGAAATAAATTGAGTGATTAATGAGTTAATATGATCAACATGATTAAAATGAAAATGATGTTTGAGGATTGTTAACTAGTGAATTATGAATGAATGATTATTGCCAGAAATTATACCATGGCGTTAGAAGTCTTACAGTTCTTTCGGTCTGATTGGCTAGGCATTTGCACAGGTCACACGTGACACAAAAGTCCAATGATACTAGTCTGATGACGATGATTTCAAATGAGACATGACTCGGAAGGTAGTATTCAAAACCACGCTCCAATACCAACTCTGTAACACCCCTAACTAGGCGGATATTATAGTGCCGTGGACCCCCGATTGGGACCTACCAGGCGAGTGAAAATGAATGAAATACACAGGGTAAATGTAGTACCGAACCACATTACATCATTAATTACTCCGATGAGGAGTTTCATTATAACATACCCAAGAAAATACCGAATACATGTATATTTTATATGAAGATAAAATACACAACACTGAACAAAACAGAGTATCCAAATGGAAATCTGCAGCGGAAAATAAATGACAACAATATGAATGACTGAAAGGATTGGGGGCCCCTACTAGTATCACTGGGACTCCTCGCCGTCAACGTTATATTCCCGTGCTTTTGCCTTGCCATGACCTGAAAATAAAATCCCCCAACGGGCCGGGCCATACGTAACAACAATCCTCAAGAGTTGAATAAACACAATCATATATATATGCTGTATAAACCACAAGTTCGATCAAAAATGAAATGGTTAGTTTATAACCCAATCTTGTTGAAAACATACGAAATCAAACATGCTGTATGAATCAACTAACAGTACGGCTCAAAGGTGGCGCCACACTACACCCGGGATGGAAATGTGTCCGTGCACAAGCCACCAACGAGTATCGATCGAATACACATGTGGTCTTGTACCTAATCAGTCTCACGCAGCAATCGACTCGTGTGCACAGTCCAATGTGCGGCCAACAACCAACACACGACTTAAATGTTCCCGACATGAAAATCCTACACATACCAACCGGCACACCAGTATGACCCGGAATGCCACGAGATAACAAAGTGACATCGAAATCAATAATGACTCACCGAGGTGAAATGATAGTGAAATGAATGACAGCTCAATGAAATGTTTGGAACCGTCGTTCCTTGTGACTGAAGTGATTAATTGACAATGACAAGTATTGATACGGTTAATACAATGATGAATGAGTTATGATTATGAATGAACAACAATAAAAGGAATGAATATCCTTTTAACCGAGTAAGAATTAACTTACCTTAACACCGGTGATGATACGATTTGTCTCAAACAACGTCCTAAATGAGATGTCGGTCGCTCGAACAACCTTGAATAACATAATTACCAATAATCCGGTTCAACACACGAATCAAACACGAGTATAACGAACTCAAAATGTCGATACGATTAAACCAAGTTCATTGGGGCATTATATCGAACACTTTGTGGCCAAACTTCGATTGTTTACAATCAAACTTCAAAAATGCCAACATCAAATCCCCAAGAAGTGTTTCAAACCAACAAAACATCTTCAATACGATCAATAATCCAATATGAATATTCAAATTCGTGATTACAACAACGATTAATCGAAAACCCCCAAATCCAACTCAATATTCAAAGTGTTCTTGAATAATCCTTCAATAATCCAATGAATAATCAAACATATCCATAATCATGCGTATATCACTTCATACAACATGATATTAACATCCAAAACATCATATCTCAATACAAAATCGAAATCCAAGATGTTGAAGAAATTACCTCTTGAAGATCCAAGCACTTTAATCCGAAGAACATGCGTTAGATCGACTATCCGGGCTTCACAATCGAAAAGAGATGAAGAAAAACCAAGTATTCAAGTGATAGATGAAGGAAAGTCTCCCCCTCAATCCTTCTCTCTCGGATATAGGTGGAAGAATGGGAAAAATCGGTTGATTCTCACAAAAACCCGCAATTATAGTGCATCGCCTTGTGTGCCGGCCGCCCGCCGGTGGACGCGGCACACAGGCAAATCGCCCCGGTGATCGGCGGCATGCCGTGGCACAGACGAATGTGCCGCTGATGACTTCGGCGGTGTCTGTGCCGCGGCCCTGTCGGCATGATCCGCGGCCCCCGGTACAGACGGGTTGGCCGATAATTGAAAAATATGTGTGTGCCGCGGCTCGGACAAGTGTGCCGTGACAGTGACTCGGCAGTGTGCCGCGGCCCCCGGTACAGGCTGCTCGGCCAAAACTGGAAAATGTGAGTGACTTAGCTATTTCGACCATAACTCCCTCGTCCGGACTCCGATTGACTCACCATTTGAACCATTGGAGTTTCCAAAAATTAATGGTGATTTTACAAAGTCGAACTCATACGTGGAAAAGTCGCTTAAGAATACGGAACTCAACAGAACGACACCGAGACGAACTCGGATGACAAAGAGTGTAGAATTAATCATCCTCGGAATGACGAAACGGTAACAATAGAGTCGCTAAGATGGACTTCTGCCAAAAAAATAAAATTACCGGAAATCCAAATTGCGGATATTACACTCAACATCCTCTGAGTGGCATTCGAGGGCATACTCCTAACACATCGTTGTTACAAGAACTCACAGAGCATCATCTCTGGTTCGTCCGACAATCTTCAGCACTCAAGAGCTAAGATAACTAGGGTCATATTTGTACTCCCATGTATTCGTATTAATAATATCTCGCGAGAGCATTCAAGCCCGGGACTAACAACCCCGAAAAATCTTGTGTTATTTACTTCCCCATGGACGTGTTCTCGCATTTTTTTTTGTTACTCATCCATTCCAGCATATCATCTCCGGATAATATTTGGGTAACAACAAAGTAGTGACGCGGTTTTTCAGCGTTGGATTATCCAAGGGCTTGGAGCACTTTGGATCGTTTGGGGAATAGCTCAAGAGAAGGAACTCCATATAATCAACGGACGACAAGGGTATGATTTCGAATATTCCTTTGTTTATTTTATATTCGTTTATGCGTAGCTCGATCGATCCTCATAGGGATTCGGATCGAATTAATTTTCATTTTATCGCTTCCGCTGGGCCTTCGTTTTAGGCACCGAATCCCAACAGTGGTATCGGAGCAAGGTCTTGCGATCCTATATACGATATTTAGCATTTGGAATGCTTATTTTGTGATTTAGAATCATTTTGATAATCGTAGATATTTTATTGTTCGTCGTAGTGTCGTTTTTCCGTGATTTTATGTTATGGTATAAATCAGGTTTTTCTTGGAAATATGATTTATATTAATAATATATAGATCAGGAATAACAGGATTTTAGAAATCTGCCCGAAAACGAGCTGTATCCAATCGTTGGACGATTTTCCATACAACTACCGAGTGTGGCCGAGCACGTCCGCCCGTGGTCGACGCTGCCGTATTCTCGCCGACAGCGTTCGAGCGCGTTGTCAGATTCAAATGAGTGCTTGCCGGATCCGCCGAGCGCGTTGTCAGATCTCGCCGAGCACTTGCTGTATCCGGCCGAGTGCTTGCTGGATTTAGTCGAGCGCTTGCTGTATCCTGCCGATCACTTGCTGTATCCGGCCGAGTACATGCTGTATTCTACCGGGCGTGTCCGGGCATGGTCGGGCCCCTTTCCTGTCTGGAGCCGGGCGCGTCCTGTAGCCGCCGGCGTGGCCTCGTAGGCCGCCGGCAGGTGCCCGGTGCCGCTGCGCTTCTGTGCCGTCGGGCACTGGGTCTCGTTTTTCAGTATATTTTCGATTATTGAATTTTCCTGTATTAAAATCATTAATTTGGAATTTTTGATGAGGGAAAATTCAAAGAAAATATTTTAAGGGTACACTACGGACGAAAATTAAATTGTCGATTATTGTTGAATTGATTGGATCAATTCTATTTATTGTTGATTATTGATTGGATCATATGTAATCTTCTCGCTTTCCATTTGTATAGTATTTATTGGATGAATGCTTTTGAATAGGGATGTGGTTTATAGACTTAGTTTGAATCGTTCGTTTTATTCGATTGGGTTGTGAAGGCCGTTTTGAGCCTATTTATTTTACTAGAAATATTTGTATCTAGGATGCAATTTTTCAATGTAAAATTTATATGTAATGGCGAAGACCGGAGGAAGATCCGTTTCGAGAAGACGAAGATTCAAGACGAAGACTTGTAATTAGATTACGGAGTTTTTGTTTTCTAGGAACGGTCCATGAACCACATGTTGGTAGCAACTAGGTTGTGAATGGTTGTTTCATATTGTATGAATGCAACAAACGCGCTAAAATTATTAATGTGCAAAGTGTAACGTTAATCACGAAAATTCTCCCACAAAAAATTATTAAGTTTATAAGGTTTCAAGGTTTCCCTTCCCTCCATCGAGCTTTCGGGAAATTGAAATCCAAACCGGATGTGCTATGCTTCCGAGTTATCGGGGCAGTCGTTCGGGGAGGATGGATAAATTACTGGGAGCGCATTGGATGCCTTCGGTTGGAGCAAATTTTATCCCTAGAAACCTGATAGGTTGCCGGATAAGATTCAATTGTAAAACTGATTTGCGTCGATGGTATAAACTTAACTTGTTCACGAACCATAGAAATCGTATAGGTTGAGGGGAGTGAACAAGGGGAAAAAGAAGATCGAATCAACCATTAGATGGGTTGGTGTTGGACACCACTTTATGAAAATTAATAGACTAGAAACCTGTTCGGTTGCCCTCTATTAAGATTTATAAAGAACTCGATCGCCACTATGAAGTAGAGCGACAATACTTCCGGATTTCACATGGGAGTGTGTTATTCCGATAAAAATAGTGGGAGATGGGTAACAAGAATATAAAAGACCTTAATTATATACTCAGATCATAATATAACAAGTCACCAATTAATCTGTTATACTTAATGCAGACATAACTCTCAATATGACAATGAATCCACTCGCAATTCTACTCGAGAAGAACTCCTTTATTGGACCTAACTTTGTGGACTGGCTCCAAAATCTGATGATTGTCCTCAGTATGGAGGCACTGGGATACGTCTTGGAGACGGACATTCCAGCGCCTCCTGTGCGGACCAGAGCCAATCAGGAAGAGATCGAAAACCACGAAAAGTGGGTTAAGGATGACGTAAAAGTCCGTGCATACATGATGGCTTCTATGTCTAATGAGCTTCATAGAGCTCATGAGAAAATGACTTCTTCTAGGCAGATTCTATCTCACTCAAGTAAGATTTATGGTGAGCACAGCAGAACTGCTAGATATGAGATATCCAAACAACTGTTCGGTGCAAGGATGAAGGAAGGTGAGAAGGTTGGGGAACATGTCCTCAAAATAATATCCATGATCGAGAGATTGGAGGCTCTTGATTTTAAAATGGATACTTCTCTCCAAACCGACCTTATCCTACAGTCTCTTCCTGATTCCTTCTCACAATTTGTTATGAACTTTAACTGCAATGAGATTGCATGTAATTTGGCTGAGCTAATGAACAAACTGGTGACAACTATAACACCCCCAAAACTGTATGGGAATATTACACGCCGTAGACCCTTTCCACAAGGATCTACCAGGCTAAACATCCATAAACAACCAAATGCTTGCCCGGCCAGGGTCAAACAATATAATAATACAGACCGTTAAGGTCACTTACACATAAACACACAGACCGATGAGGTCACACAACTCTATCAACAGAACTGACTAACAACGTTACCCACACAGGGGTCGGAACACAATACATCGGAAGACTGAATCAACTCTAATAATACAACCAAACTCTACCAACTCTCGACTCTTGATTAGTATCGCAGCTCGTCATCCCCTTGTGCCAATCCTGATCGCTCCCGAACCTGCATGTACCTGGACGCAGAACAGACATCCACCCCCCGATTACTCGGGGGTTAGTAAAACTCCACTGTTTTACTAGTGCAAGTATAAAACGATACGAAATGCAACAAGTAAATAGCAACTACGAATTTAATATGGAAATTAATTATCAAATGTTCCCGAGAAGTTTTATTAATTTTGAACTCAAGCAAGAGATATTTGAAAAGGAACACATCATCTTGGGGATTTTTAAAGCAGAAATTCTTTTGGACCTCGAGTCCCAATTTACAAGCCTTTTCGAAAACATTAGGGCCTTAGCCCGATTCTCTTTTCAAAACACAATAGATGAGATATCATTATAGGTCCGAGACCCGTATTTAAAATGTCATCCAAACAATCACTGCTATATGACCGTTGTTCGTACACATCATGTACCGAACTCCGGAGGCCTCGACGGACCTTAACCAGACCACACACTCTGTTCGTACACATCATGTACCGAACTCCGGAGGCCTCCACGGACCTTACTCGGACCACACACTCTGTTCGTACACATCATGTACCGAACTCCGGAGGCCTCGAAGGACCTTACCCGACCACATACATCGTTCGTACACATCATGTACCGAACCCCAGAGGCCTCGTCAGACCCTACCTGGATCACACACCTTGTTCGTACACATCATGTACCGAACTCCAGAGGTCTCGTCAGACCCTACCTGGAACACACACACACCTCGACACGACACAATTCATAATCATCAGATGTCAAGCCATTCCACATTACACCGAAATGCATAATCAAGTATGTAAATCAAAACAACACAAATATCATAATCATCACAACAACTCAACAATGAACAATCACGCCCGGCACAACTTAGATGATTTGCACATCCAACACAATTCCACGATGTTAACTAGGTGATGGTATTATCGTTACCATCGATCATTCATAATAATCAATTCATACGAAGCATATTCACGAAAGTAAACCAATGCATCACAACCATAACACGAAGTCCCTATTCACAAGACACAATTCATATAGTAAAATACTTGCCTCGAAACCACGACGCGGAGAATCGACCGAAGTTGGTTGGCACGAACCGACTACGAACTTGCCGACTCCACCGAATGACAACCCGCAACAATAAACTACGAAGGACAACAATAACAATGAAAATGAATTCCAAAGTACGACTCAAAGCCGCTGAATTCAAGGAACAAACGACGAAAGTTCAAGGGTTTCCCCAAAACGGCCAAGAACACGATTCGTCCCGACAAAACACGAAAATGGAAATCCAAGTCGAAATATGGATATACAATCCATAGAATATGTTTAACAACAGCATTTAACCACAATGTATCCAACAAAAACGGATGGAAAACGAGATCAAGAACAAATCCCCCAAAAAGTCGATTCGAAGGAAATCAAGAAATATACTTCGATTCGACGAAGAACAATGAATTAAATGATGTTAAACACAAGAATACTACCAAGATTAATCATACCCACATGAATTAATCAACAACACGGAACGAATCGGACAAAAAATGCAAAACCCCCCAAATTCACGAAATTAGGGTTCTAAGGAAGATTACCATGATTCGCTTGATCAAAGGATGATAACGGATGATTGATTGATGTTATGAACTCAAGAACTTCGTGGATTTGTTGTTAAACAACATGGCTTCATCACCTCCGAAGCTCCAGCCGCGGATCGAAAAGAAAGGAAATGAAAAATGAGTGAAAATGAGGCTGCTCAGCCACATTTATACTGGGCCGGACTAGCGTGGGCTGCCGAGCTAGCGCGCGCTATCGGCCCAGGCCGCAATCCAGTGACCTCCTGGACTAGACTGCTCGGCCAGGTAGCGTGCGTAGCCTTCCGGCCATAGCGTGCACTACCTGCCGGCTGTAGCGTACGTAGTGTCCACCCCCACTGCCCTACTACCTCGGCCCGCTAGCGCGCGCAGACAACCGAGCGTAGCGTGCGCTGCCTCCCGGCCGTAGCGTGCACTAACTTCTGGCCGTAGCATGCGCTACACCGATTCCTGCCACACCCATCCGGCCGGTGCCCGAAATCATCCGGCCAGTCCCGCAACCGTCCGGCCAGTACCCGACCACCAGGGCTCTACGACTCGATTTCCGAAAACGTACGGAACGAACACGACGAAAAGTTCGCGGACAACATCAACGACCCGAAATGAAAACATAATACCATAATTAATCATACGCGACCAAGAAACGGGTCGAGACAACAATTACAGATACGGATACCCGTAACTTTCAGTAAATTACAAAATGACCCAAAACGCCCGAAAATCACGATACGTGATCGAATAACTAAACCGAAGTTCACAACACGTCTAACAAAGTTTAACGGACTTAAGGAAAACTCGAAACAGCAGTTTCGAACGAGATTCGCAAGAATCGAACTCAAGTGCGGAAAAGTCGCTAAAAAGCACGGAACTCAGCAAAACAGCACCGAAACAAACTCGGATGTCGAAAAGTGCAGAATTAATCATTCTCAGAATGATGAAACGGTCCCATGCGAGTTGTCAAAATGAACTTCCGCCAAAAAAATAAAATTATCAGAAATCAAATTTGCGGATATTACATACTACCCTCCTTAAAAGAAGTTTCGTCCCGAAACTTAAAACAAGTATGGAGAAGCAGCATCCCGCCAGAAAAACTCAACGAGATACACAAGAAATGCGTAACCTACGCCCAACGGCGAAATGTTACAAGCAACGCAAAGGAAGATACGGCGTGAAAACACGCTCCGCGACGACCAACACAACGCCACTGCCTATGATTTGAAACAATAACGAGCAATTTACGTCACATCACATGCACACATTAAATCAAAGAAACGCACGCGACAACAAGCCGCACCCGACTAGAACGGCTATGTGAAAGAAACAAATAGAGTATCATGATAGAAATCACTCCGTTACTCATCAACAAGAAAATGTCCGACGTCAAAACACAAACAATTCAAGATAACAGAAAACGAGAATACTGGATATTACATTCTATCATACAAAAAATAAGTTTCGTCCCGAAACTTAAATTAAGGTTATCACAATTATACGAAACAAAATATAACGACACATAATAAAATACCATGTTCATGACCCCGCGGTCCGCTGTCACGCCTCTGTATGTTCAACAACTATACAGGAACTTATTCAAAATAGAATATCATTTAACAAGTTCCAAACGTAAAAACGTCACAAGATACCTCTCTACACGAGAAACAATCCGTGCAACTAGTACCAAAAACACTATCACTGGACATCACTGTGCCCTCCGGAAGTAGGAACGATACTCCGGTCCCTTATCATCTCGGCAACAATCTCGCAGTACTGAACTCGATGCCCCTCGTATCCACAATTATAACAAGTCACTGGCGGTTTCTTACAATGCGCGCGTTCATGGCCTAGAATGTTACAGTTGAAACACCTAGGAGCATTACCAGAACTCAAAGACACCGGCTTGGGTCCTTTGGATTCTCTAGCTGACCGAGAAGGTCCCATACTCGGCTGATACGAGGGTTGAGGCGTGGGAATCCTAATTCCCTTACTTTCCGATGCGTCAACGGAGATCTTCTGCTTCTTCGCTACTGATACAGACTCGGTAGACATTATAGCCATTTCAAATGCTTAGGCTCGATCTTGATAGTCCTTCAGAGTTGTACACCTAAAAGGGGCCATACACTGCCGAACCTGAGGTTTCATATGCATATCAAAGTAACGAACCTTATCTGTCTCACTTCGCACTTGATCTCGAACGTAACACAGCTGTCGATTGTAATCGACTATTGCTTGAGATATAGACACATCCCAGGGCGTATCCGAGAAGAACTCAACAATTCTACGTTCCTTAACTGGCGGCGGACAATACTCGGCCTCCATAGCAGTCTTGAATTCGGCCCAAGTAGCTGTACGATCACTAGACGCTATGGCCTCCCACCAGTGTGCCGCTTCCCTGTCAAGCAGGTATTGGGCGATGGGTACTCTTCTCTCATTGGGGCAAGCTACAACATCAAATGTCCTGTCCAACTGGAAGAGCTAGTCCTCCCAGCCTAACGAATCCGAAGAACCTACGAAACTGAGCGGGTGCATTCTCATCACAACTCGTAACCACTTACTAGCTCCGTTATCCTCATCCGGAATCCCGTCACGGTGTACGGTCTGATTCACATGCGCCAACTGGTCAGCCACCTGACGAAGGATCGTGGCGGTGCCAATGTCAACCCTACGACCACGTCCTCGGCCTCGACCTCTCGGCATACTGAACGGACGATCAATCAGAATAACACAACCAAATAAACATCACAACGTCAACATATGACGATAAATAGCAGCACGATATAACATCAACCCCAAGTCATTACACACGTGCACGAACTAACACTGTAATTTTAGAACTTCATTCAAAAATAATTCACACAGTCACATTAACAGAGATGTTTGGATTTTATCAAATCAAACACGGTCAAAACCACACACGTATCGTAGGGACCACACACTAGCAACAAAATAAAATATTTCTGGGGTATTATTCAAATGATAAAATTTTAAAATTCTCAAGTTTGAAAAAATTTGGTGAAATGAAATTTTTGAAAACACTTTTAATACCTCGGTCGTTCAATCAAAACCATGTATCTCAACATTTAGAAAACACTGAAACATTCTCCGGCGAGCACAACAACACCACAAACTTATTACAACCACTTAGCCCCAACACGTGGACATATGAAGTTCAAAATTCCGAAAACCAAAAATCGTTCTGCAAAATAAAAATTTTCCAAAATCCTTTAGCTCATAACCAAAACGACGGTAATATTTTACAATGTCTGAAGTACTTCAAAACACATTTTTCAAATACCGTCTGATTGTGTCATTTGAAAATACACGGCCCATTTGTCAAAATTTAACAAATTTTAAAAAAAATCCACATAGACCGTGGTTTGACCGCACCACCAAAATATTTTCCAAAAATCGTTTTTTACAAAAATTCTCAAACTGTAAAGTCCTTCAGAAAACATTCTCAAACTTACCCATAGCGGACAAAAATTACAACATTCCAAAAATAGTCGAATTTAAAACCACATACTCGAATGGCAACCAGGGTCGCCAATTCAATCAATTGCATCTCGTGGTATCAAGTTTAAGCACACAGCAAAATCATTCATCGGAGTTTCTCACAAACTATACCGTCGGTACCTTTTCGAAACCCATCAAGGTTTACAACTTTGACAACATACCACCCCACCCGGTGGTTCAAAGATTAAACAATAACGTGTCCAGTTCTATACACATACTATGTGCCACGAATATTAAACACAACTATATTACACAATACTATGTAAATAAAATTATGCACCGCAATTAACTCACTAAGATAAAATCGAGATACACAGGTATTACGCATAAAAGAGGAGACTTACATCCACAGGTCGCACGGAGGTGACGGTCGCCCATTATACTAATCTCGTCCGACAACATAACCGACACGTTGTGACTACGCACAACTCAACTTGTCACCTGACGACTCGAACGACAAGACAACACATTACTCGAAAAATCACGACTTGACTCGACCCGACAGCCTAGGTTTCTGCAACCTAAGCTCCGATACCATAAATGTAACACCCCCAAAACCGTATGGGAATATTACACGCCATAGACCCTTTCCACAAGGATCTACCAGGATAAACATCCATAAACAACCAAATGCTTGCCCGGCCAGGGTCAAACAATATAATAATACAGACCGTCAAGGTCACTTACACATACACACACAGACCGATGAGGTCACACAACTCTATCAACAGAACTGACTAACAACATTACCCACACAGGGGTCGAAACACAATACAGCGGAAGACTGAATCAACTCTAATAATACAACCAAACTCTACCAACTCTCGACTCTTGATTAGTATCGCAGCTCGTCATCCCCTTGTGCCAATCCTGTGACTGCTCCCGTGAACCTGCATGTACCTGGACGCAGAACAGACATCCACCCCCCGATTACTCGGGGGTTAGTAAAACTCCACTGTTTTACTAGTGCAAGTATAAAACGATACGAAATGCAACAAGTCAATAACAACTACGAATTTAATATGGAAATCGATTATCAAATGTTCTCGAGAAGTTTTATTAATTTTGAACTCAAGCAAGAGATATTTTAAAAGGAACACATCTTCTCGGGGATTTTTAAAGCAGAAATTCTTTTGGACCTCGAGTCCCAATTTACAAAGCCTTTTCGAAAACATTAGGGCCTTAGCCCGATTCTCTTTTCAAAACACAATAGATGAGATATCATTATGTGTACGAGACCCGTATTTAAAATGTTATCCAAACAATCACTGCTATACGACCGTTGTTCGTACACATCATGTACCGAACTCCGGAGGCCTCGACGGACCTTACCCGGACCACACACTCTGTTCGTACACATCATGTACCGAACTCCGGAGGCCTCGGCGGATCTTACCCGGACCACACACTCTGTTCGTACACATCATGTACCGAACTCCGGAGGCCTCGATGGACCTTACCCGACCACATACATCATTCATACACATCATGTACCGAACCCCAGAGGCCTCGTCAGACCCTACCTGGATCACACACCTTGTTCGTACACATCATGTACCGAACTCCAGAGGTCTCGTCAGACCCTACCTGGAACACACACACACCTCGACACGACACAATTCATAATCATCAGATGTCAAGCCATTCCACATTACACCGAAATGCATAATCAAGTATGTAAATCAAAACAACACAAATATCATAATCATCACAACAACTCAACAATGAACAATCACGCCCGGCACAACTTAGATGATTTGCACATCCAACACAATTCCACGATGTTAACTAGGTGATGGTATTATCGTTACCATCGATCATTCATAATAATCAATTCATACGAAGCATATTCACGAAAGTAAACCAATGCATCACAACCATAACACGACGTCCCTATTCACAAAACACAATTCGTATAGTAAAATACTTGCCTCGAAACCACGACGCGGAGAATCGACCGAAGTTGGTTGGCACGAACCGACTACGAACTTGCCGACTCCACCGAATGACAACCCGCAACAATAAACTACGAAGGACAACAATAACAACGAAAATGAATTCCAAAGTACGACTCAAAGCCGCTGAATTCAAGGAACAAACGACGAAAGTTCAAAGGTTTCCCCCAAAACGGCCAAGAACACGATTCGTCCCGACAAAACACGAAAACGGAAATTCAAGTCGAAATATGGATATACAATCCATAGAATATGTTTAACAACATCATTTAACCACAATGTATCCAACAAAAACGGATGGAAAACGAGATCAAGAACAAATCCCCCAAAAAGTCGATTCGAAGGAAATCAAGAAATATACTTCGATTCGACGAAGAACAATGGATTAAATGATGTTAAACACAAGAATACTACCAAGATTAATCATACCCACATGAATGAATCAACAACACGGAACGAATCGGACAAAAAATGCAAAAACCCCCAAATTCACGAAATTAGGGTTCTAAGGAAGATTACCTTGATTCGCTGGATCAAAGGATGATAACGGATGATTGATTGATGTTATGAACTCAAGAACTTCGTGGATTTGTTGTTAAACAACATGGATTCATCACCTCCGAAGCTCCAGCCGCGGATCGAAAAGAAAGGAAATGAAAAATGAGTGAAAATGAGGCTGCTCAGCCACATTCATACTGGGCCGGACTAGCGTGCGCTAGGCTGCCGAGCTAGCGCGCGCTATCGGCCCAGGCCGCAATCCAGTGACCTCCTGGACTAGACTGCTCGGCCAGGTAGCGTGCGCAGCCTTCCGGCCATAGCGTGCGCTACCAGCCGGCTGTAGCGTACGTAGTGTCCGGCAGTAGCGTGCGCTACCTGCCGATCCACCGAGTCCAGTACCCCCACTGCCCTACTACCACGGCCCGCTAGCGCGCGCAGACAACCGGGCGTAGCGTGCGTTGCCTCCCGACCGTAGAGTGCACTACCTTCCGGTCGTAGCGTGCGCTACACCGTTTCCTCCCACACCCATCCGGCCGGTGCCCGAAATCATCCGGCCAGTCCCGCAACCGTCCGGCTAGTACCCGACCACCAGGGCTCTACGACTCGATTTCCGAAAACGTACGGAACGAACACGACGAAAAGTTCGCGGACAACATCAACGACCCGAAATGAAAACATAATAGCATAATTAATCATACGCGACCAAGAAACGGGTCGAGACAACAATTACAGATACGGATACCCGTAACTTTCAGTAAATTACAAAATGGCCCAAAACGCCCGAAAATCACGATACGTGATCGAATAACCAAAACGAAGTTCACAACACGTCTAACAAAGTTTAACGGACTTAAGGGAAACTCGAAACAGCAGTTTCGAACGAGATTCGCAAGAATCGAACTCAAGTGCGGAAAAGTCGCTAAAAAGCACGGAACTCAGCAAAAAAACACCGAAACAAACTCGGATGTCGAAAAGTGCAGAATTAATCATTCTCAGAATGATGAAACGGTCCTAAGCGAGTTGTCAAAACGAACTTCCGCCAAAAAAAGAAAATTACCAGAAATCAAATTTGCGGATATTACATACTACCCTCCTTAAAAGAAGTTTCGTCCCGAAACTTAAAACAAGTATGGAGAAGCAGCATCCCGCCAGAAAAACTCAACGAGATACACAAGAAACGCGTAACCTACGCCCAACGGCGAAATGTTACAAGCAACGCAAAGGAAGATACGACGTGAAAACACGCTCCGCGACGACCAACACAACGCCACTGCCTATGATTTGAAACAATAACGAGCAATTTACGTCACATCACATGCACACATTAAATCAAAGAAACGCACGCGACAACAAGCCGCACCCGACTAGAACGGCTATGTGAAAGAAACAAATAGAGTATCATGATAGAAATCACTCCGTTACTCATCAACAAGAAAATGTCCGACGTCAAAACACAAACAATTCAAGATAACAGAAAACGAGAATACTGGATATTACATTCTATCATACAAAAAATAAGTTTCGTCCCGAAACTTAAATTAAGGTTATCACAATTATACGAAACAAAATATAACGACACATAATAAAATACCATGTTCATGACCCCGCGGTCCGCTGTCACGCCTCTGTATGTTCAACAACTATACAGGAACTTATTCAAAATAGAATATCATTTAACAAGTTCCAAATGTAAAAACGTCAGAAGATACCTCTCTACACGAGAAACAATCCGTGCAACTAGTACCAAAAACACTATCACTGGACATCACTATGCCCTCCGGAAGTAGGAATGGTACTCCGGTCCCTTATCATCTCGGCAACAATCTCGCAGTACTGAACTCGATGCCCCTCGTATCCACAATTATAACAAGTCACTGGCGGTTTCTTACAATGCGCGCGTTCATGGCCTAGAATGTTACAGTTGAAACACCTAGGAGCATTACCAGAACTCAAAGACACTGGCTTGGGTCCTTTGGATTCTCTAGCTGACCGAGAAGGTCCCATACTCGGCTGATATGAGGGTTGAGGCGTGGGAATCCCAATTCCCTTACTTCCCGATGCGTCAACGGAGATCTTCTGCTTCTTCGCTACTGATACGGACTCGGTAGACATTATAGCCATTTCAAATGCTAAGGCTCGATCTTGATAGTCCTTCAGAGTTGTACACCTAAAAGGGGCCATACAGTGCCGAACCTGAAGTTTCATATGCATATCAAAGTAACGAACCTTATCTGTCTCACTTCGCACTTGATCTCGAACGTAACACAGCTTTCGATTGTAATCGACTATTGCTTGAGATATAGACACATCCCAGGGCGTATCCGAGAAGAACTCAACAATTCTACGTTCCTTAACTGGCGGCGGACAATACTCGGCCTCTATAGCAGTCTTGAATTCGGCCCAAGTAGCTGTACGATCACTAGACGCTACGGCCTCCCACCAGTGTGCCGCTTCCCTGTCAAGCAGGTATTGGGCGATGGGTACTCTTCTCTCATCGGGGCAAGCTACAGCATCAAATGTCCTGTCCAACTGGAAGAGCTAGTCCTCCCAGCCTAACGAATCCGAAGAACCTACGAAACAGGGCGGGTGCATTCTCATCACAACTCGTAACCACTTACTAGCTCCGTTATCCTCATCCGGAATCCCGTCACAGTGTACGGTCTGATTCACATGCGCCAACTGGTCAGCCACCTGACGAAGGATCGTGGCGGTGCCAATGTCAACCCTACGACCACGTCCTCGGCCTCGACCTCTCGGCATACTGAACGGACGATCAATCAGAATAACACAACCAAATAAACATCACAACGTCAACATATGACGATAAATAGCAGCACGATATAACATCAACCCCAAGTCATTACACATGTGCACGAACTAACACTGTAATTTTAGAACTTCATTCAAAAATAAATCACACAGTCACATTAACAGAGATGTTTGGATTTTATCAAATCAAACACAGTCAAAACCACACACGTATCGTAGGGACCACACACTAGCAACGAAATAAAATATTTCTGGGGTATTATTCAAATGATAAAATTTTAAAATTCTCAAGTTTGAAAAAATTTGGTGAAATGAAATTTTTGAAAACACTTTTAATACCTCGGTCGTTCAATCAAAGCCATGTATCTCAACATTTAGAAAACACTGAAACATTCTCCGGCGAGCACAACAACACCACAAACTTATTACAACCACTTAGCCCCAACACGTGGACATATGAAGTTCAAAATTCTGAAAAACCAAAAATCGTTCTGCAAAATAAAAATTTTCCAAAATCCTTTAGTTCATAACCAAAACGACGGTAATATTTTACAATGTCTGAAGTACTTCAAAACACATTTTTCAAATACCGTCTGATTGTGTCATTTGAAAATACACGGCCCATTTGTCAAAATTTAACAAATTTTAAAAAAAATCCACATAGACCGTGGTTTGACCGCACCACCAAAATATTTTCCAAAAATCATTTTTTACAAAAATTCTCAAACTGTAAAGTCCTTCAGAAAACATTCTCAAACTTACCCATAGCGGACAAAAATTACAACATTCCAAAAATAGTCGAATTTAAAACTACATACTCAAATGGCAACCAGGGTCGCCAATTCAATCAAATGCATCTCGTGGTATCAAGTTTAAGCACACAGCAAAATCATTCATCGGAGTTTCTCACAAACTCTACCGTCGGTACCTTTTCGAAACCCATCAAGGTTTACAACTTTCACAACATACCACCCCACCCGGTGGTTCAAAGATAAAACAATAACGTGTCCAGTTCTATACACATACTATGTGCCACGAATATTAAACACAACTATATTACACAATACTATGTAAATAAAATTATGCACCGCAATTAACTCACTAAGATAAAATCGAGATACACAGGTATTACGCATAAAAGAGGAGACTTACATCCACAGGTCACACGGAGGTGACGGTCGCCCATGATACTAATCTCGTCCGACAACATAACCGACACGTTGTGACTACGCACAACTCAACTTGTCACCTGACGACTCGAGCGACAACACATTACTCGACAAATCACGACTTGACTCGACCCGACAGCCTAGGTTTCCGCAACCTAAGCTCCGATACCATGAATGTAACACCCCCAAAACCGTATGGGAATATTACACGCCGTAGACCCTTTCCACAAGGATCTACCAGGCTAAACATCCATAAACAACCAAATGCTTGCCCGGCCAGGGTCAAACAATATAATAATACAGACCGTTAAGGTCACTTACACATAAACACACAGACCGATGAGGTCACACAACTCTATCAACAGAACTGACTAACAACATTACCCACACATGGGTCGAAACACAATACAGCGGAAGACTGAATCAACTCTAATAATACAACCAAACTCTACCAACTCTCGACTCTTGATTACTATCGCAGCTCGTCATCCCCTTGTGCCAATCCTGTGACTGCTCCCCTGAACCTGCATGTACCTGGACGCAGAACAGACATCCACCCCCCGATTACTCGGGGGTTAGTAAAACTCCACTGTTTTACTAGTGCAAGTATAAAACGATACAAAATGCAACAAGTAAATAGCAACTACGAATTTAATATGGAAATCAATTATCAAATGTTCCCGAGAAGTTTTATTAATTTTGAACTCAAGCAAGAAATATTTTAAAAGGAACACATCATCTCGGGGATTTTTAAAGTAGAAATTCTTTTGGACCTCGAGTCCCAATTTACAAAGCCTTTTCGAAAACATTAGGGCCTTAGCCCGATTCTCTTTTCAAAACACAATAGATGAGATATCATTATGGGTCCGAGACCCGTATTTAAAATGTTATCCAAACAATCACTGCTATACGACCGTTGTTCGTACACATCATGTACCGAACTCCGGAGGCCTCGACGGACCTTACCCGGACCACACACTCTGTTCGTACACATCATGTACCGAACTCCGGAGGCCTCGACGGATCTTACCCGGACCACACACTCTGTTCGTACACATCATGTACCGAACTCCGGAGGCCTCGACGGACCTTACCCGACCACATACATCGTTCGTACACATCATGTATCGAACCCCAGAGGCCTCGTCAGACCCTACCTGGATCACACACCTTGTTCGTACACATCATGTACCGAACTCCAGAGGTCTCTTCAGACCCTACCTGGAACACACACACACCTCGACACGACACAATTCATAATCATCAGATGTCAAGCCATTCCACATTACACCGAAATGCATAATCAAGTATGTAAATCAAAACAACACAAATATCATAATCATCACAACAACTCAACAATGAACAATCACGCCCGGCACAACTTAGATGATTTGCACATCCAACACAATTCCACGATGTTAACTAGGTGATGGTATTATCGTTACCATCGATCATTCATAATAATCAATTCATACGAAGCATATTTACGAAAGTAAACCAATGCATCACAACCATAACACGACGTCCCTATTCACAAGACACAATTCGTATAGTAAAATACTTGCCTCGAAACCACGACGCGGAGAATCGACCGAAGTTGGTTGGCACGAACCGACTACGAACTTGCCGACTCCACCGAATGACAACCCGCAACAATAAACTACGAAGGACAACAATAACAACGAAAATGAATTCCAAAGTACGACTCAAAGCCGCTGAATTCAAGGAACAAACGACGAAAGTTCAAGGGTTTCCCCCAAAACGGCCAAGAACACGATTCGTCCCGACAAAACACGAAAACGGAAATCCAAGTCGAAATATGGATATACAATCCATAGAATATGTTTAACAACATCATTTAACCACAATGTATCCAACAAAAACGGATGGAAAACGAGATCAAGAACAAATCCCCCAAAAAGTCGATTCGAAGGAAATCAAGAAATATACTTCGATTCGACGAAGAACAATGGATTAAATGATGTTAAACACAAGAATACTACCAAGATTAATCATACCCACATGAATTAATCAACAACACGGAACGAATCGGACAAAAAAATGCAAAAACCCCCAAATTCACGAAATTAGGGTTCTAAGGAAGATTACCTTGATTCGCTGGATCAAAGGATGATAACGGATGATTGATTGATGTTATGAACTCAAGAACTTCGTGGATTTGTTGTTAAATAACATGGATTCATCACCTCCGAATCTCCAGCCGCGGATCGAAAAGAAAGGAAATGAAAAATGAGTGAAAATGAGGCTGCTCAGCCACATTTATACTGGGCCGGACTAGCGTGCGCTAGGCTGCCGAGCTAGCGCGCGCTATCGGCCCAGGCCGCAATCCAATGACCTCCTGGACTAGACTGCTCGGCCAGGTAGCGTGCGCAGCCTTCCGTCCATAGCGTGCGCTACCTGCCGGCTGTAGCGTACGTAGTGTCCGGCAGTAGCGTGCGCTACCTGCCGATCCACCGAGTCCAGTACCCCCACTGCCCTACTACCTCGGCCCGCTAGCGCGCGCAGACACCGGTTCCTGCCGCACCCATCCGGCCGGTGCCCGAAATCATCCGGCCAGTCCCGCAACCGTCCGACCAGTACCCGACCACCAGGGCTCTACGACTCGATTTCCAAAAACGTACGGAATGAACACGACGAAAAGTTCGCGGACAACATCAAAGACCCAAAATGAAAACATAATACCATAATTAATCATACGCGACCAAGAAACAGGTCGAGACAACAATTACAGATACGGATACCCGTAACTTTTAGTAAATTACAAAATGGCCCAAAACGCCTGAAAATCACGATACGTGATCGAATAACCAAACCGAAGTTCACAACACGTCTAACAAAGTTAAACGGACTTACGGGAAACTCGAAACAGCAGTTTCGAACGAGATTCGCAAGAATCGAACTCAAGTGCGGAAAAGTCGCTAAAAAGCACGGAACTCAGCAAAACAGCACCGAAACAAACTCGGATGTCAAAAAGTGCAGAATTAATCATTCTCAGAATGATGAAACGGTCCCAAGCGAGTCGCCAAAACGAACTTACGCCAAAAACAGAAAATTACTAGAAATCAAATTTGTGGATATTACAACAGCACAGTCTCAGATGAAGACTCCGCGGATGAAGGAGTCTGCCCTTGTGATTTCTTCTGGACCTCGGAGGTCTAAGAACAAGAAGAAAAAGACCAAGAAGCAGAGTGGACCACATATCAAGGACTTCAAGGGCAAGGGCAAGGCCCCAACAGTTCCGAAGAACAAGAAGAAGAAGGATGCTTGTCTCAAGTGCGGTGAGCTGGGCCACTGGGCTAGAGACTGTCCGATTTTTCATGGCACTTCAGGTACAAACTTTTAGTTTTGGAAACAAATTGTTCCGCTACTGTATTTTCTACTTCCTGGATACTAAATTCTGGTGCTAGTTCTCATATTTGTACCGTGAATCAGGATATGGAACAAAGTAGGAAGCTTGGAGCTGGAGAAGTGTAACGCCCCAAATTAAGCCGGACGCCACAGTGCCGTGAATCCCATGTGGGACCCACAAGGCGAGTTTTGAAAGAGGTTTTAAAAACAATTTATTCAACAAGTAGTTTGCGGAAATGTTCAAATGAAAGCGTTCATACGACCGAAATATAAAAGGTAACAATGTCCGTTCATACGGTTATTACACAATGTGGATTATTCAAATTTAGTTTAAGAAATAACAAGTCTTCTTCCCAACACTGCTCAGACCTGACCGGAACCTTCGGGAATGTCCTGCACATATTCAACAAATTTGCCTGACACGACGTATCGTGTCAGTCAATCCAGGTCAGACATTTCGAACAAACTTCAATGATAGAATCAGATGAATTCAGAAACAAGGTTATCACCGAATATTCAATTTAACATCATTCCTTTTATCAGCACATAAACTCCCAAGGTCGCAACCAAGGGTCACAAAAGTATCTACACAGGAAAACTCCGGACGTGGGTACCATTCAGGTTTTATCCATCAACACAGTTCCGAAAGATATATCAACATATAAACTCCCAAGGCCGCAGCCTGTAACACCCCCATATCCGACCGGGAATATTACAGTGCTGTGGGCCCCGAGATGGAACCCACAAGGCTGAAGGAAATTTTCGCAACCATTTACAAACGCCCAAGAGGCTAACGATGGTATTATCTATTAAAAACATTCGAAGATTTATAAAGCTCATTTATCAAACCGTCGTAAAAACTCATTTGAAACCACAAGGCCTGAAATGCTAAAACTCAACAGTTTAAAAACATACGTTAAGCTATCGCTTACACGTATCGACAAAATAGATTTAGAAAATGATTGCCAAAGTAACCTAAGTTACCAGATACCAAAAGGACATTTAAAAATACTCACGCAGCGGATAAAAACAAACAATTTAAAATACTCTAGCAGCGGAATACAACAATTGATCAGAAACTCAAAACACGAATACATGCCCTTGCCAGTATCCTCCGGGAAGTTCATCTCTCCACGACCGCTACAAGCTTGATAATCCAAGAACCTAAAAAGAAAGCCCACGACGGGGTCAGCCATAATATCCAACAATGATAATCATCACATCTCGTCAATAATTACATATCAATGGAAATACTCAGTAAGAATACGACCAATGTAATCTTACCGTCGTAACTTTACGAAAATCCACGATTCATATCCTCAACAACACATTAAGATAATACCGAATTATCTGTACGGTATCTCAACAATACTCAAGGTTCTCAAAAGATTATCATAACTCGGGATACGGAAATTATACCAACTCTAGCCAATTCAATCCATCGGATAACATCGACAATTACAATACGATAATCGATTGTCCATCAAAAACAAGTACCAAGGAAATACGAAACATACCTCAAGATACGAAATACCATTACCATCACGTCAGTCTAATCCGAGATCAGATCAACACAACATACGGACATGGTCCTAACACAAGACCTACAAATGCATACTCATATGACAACGTCAATATGATCACAACAATAACGACAATGTATACTTATGGCAAACCTATAATATACATATGCACAACAATAACAACATATATGGTAATCTAACGATCCAGCGCACACAACTATAGATTCCCATGATGATCCCATCGGACCAACACATGGTGGCATTACCTGTCCAACGATCCAGCGCACACAGCTATAGATATCCCATCTTGATCCCGTCGGACCAACACATGGTGGACATATGACAACAATGCACAACTGCACAAAACACAGTACACAATGCACGACAACAACAATGCACAAATGCATAACAACAATGATACACGAATGTATCACAACATGATCGACACAAATGACAAAAATGATTAGAGTACTTGCTCCGAGTCCTTCGAGAGCAATCTCGATGTCCAAACCATCGCGAACCATTATTCTGAATATTCGACGATACCAAATGTCACGAAAGGTAGATAATTCACGTCTTCGTCTATACCACAACATATCTTCGATACCAAGTATACCAACAATAAATGTAAATCATATACCTTATGATTTAATTCCCAAAACTCGTATACAACCTATAATCCCAAATCCCCTGTGATTACGATTATAAACATTGCTATACGAATTATAAACGAATGAAACTGAAATCATTCATTAAATATTATAAACTGGGCAAGCAATAACTTGCCTCAATACCAATGAAGCCGCTACCATTTCCTTGCCGTCGTCTACATGTCTCTCGGCCCTGATCAAAGCAATCTACGAACATTCTTGAATACGACCGCAAAGCATGGTTCTAAACATCGATCAATAATCTCAACCTATTACAATAATCGATAGACAACAAGATCGGCAACAATTAACAATCGATAAAACCAATTCACAAACCCAACAGCTCGACAATATCTCGATTAAACACTAGTCGGATCAATCCAACTCAAACCAGCACGAATTCATAACCACAACACGAAAATACTGCACTTTCTGCCCTCTTAGCGCACGTTAATCACCTAACGTAGCGTGCGGTAAGTTGCTCCCGTTAGCGCGCGCTAGGCAGTAAATGTAGCGTGCGCTAATGCTGTACAGATGCATGTTTTTCAGATACCGATCAACTTATGGCGATTTCAAGAACACTAAGTGATTCTGAATCATGTTCAAAGCTATCAATACAACGAAATTCGATATCCTTTAACATATAAACAATCATCCAACTTATAATCCAAGTTCTATATCCATATATCATCTTCCTTAATATCAATACATGAAACATCAAGAACGTAACCCCACTTCCTTAATCTTCCATTACAAAGAGTAATCATCTATAATAACATCAACATCCGAAACTGAGGAGAAGGATTAATCCACTTATCTCAAGAAAACGAACGACACAATCCAAATCACAAGAATCATATTAATATCATCATACTCCGGTAATCCATCTCATAATCATGCTTGTCAACTTGTTTATGTAATAATCATCAACTCAAGAATATCAACATTCAATCCAAAAACGAAATCCAAAGATGAAGAGTGATTACCTTTATGAAGAAATAGATTGATTTCCAAGGTTGAATCCATTTCCAAGAATCACCAATGATTTTAAGAACAAAGCTTTAATCCATGATTTCCATCTTTAATCTTGTTAAAGATCACCACCTCACCGTGTTTGGGAATCTCAAGAACCTCCCAAAGCTCTCTCTATCGACTGAAGGTGAAAGAAAGGACGAAATGCTTCATAATACCCGTATGTCCCTTATATAGAATACATTACTAGCGTGCGCTAAACCTTATGTTTAGCGTGCGCTACGGCCTTAGCGTGCGCTAGCTGACCTTTGTTAGCGTGCGCTATCGCAGTCCAAAGACTACTGTCTGGCTTCGTACATGAGCTTACGTACGTAATGCCCATGCATTAGCGTACGTAACTTAAACCATCTAGCGTATGCAAGTCCTTGCATTTTAGCGTGCGCTAATATCAGTTGACTCGTTTGTCTGTATGCTCCGAAGACTGGTCCACACGCCGAAAGTGCTGACGAGGATAAGATTCCTTTTTGTCCGATATACAGTTAGCGTGCGCTAATCATCATGCATTAGCGTGCGCTAACACTACATTACAACATCCGTTGACTTACGAGAACGTGCGCCGAAAGTGGCCTGGTCCACACGTAGATTCCTTCTGATCTGACTGCACTAGCGTGCGCTACATTTTGCCTCTAGCGTGCGCTAACAATGAATGATAGCGTGCGCTATACTTGTCCATTAGCGCGCGCTAGTCAGGCTATACTTAGCCATTTTCAGCTATTCTTGTCCAACGTCTCAACATACAGAATACGAACATACGGCATACTGAATACATACACTTCTTAAATGTAATTGTCAACCAAGTACGACAATTATACCAATACAGATGTCTCAGTCCTTCATTTATTTTATCCATCTTGTGAGATACCACCTTTGTACAACATAACTCGGATAAAATAATGTTAAATAACAGTAGTAGAATTTCCGGATATTACATACTACACCACTTAAAATAAGTTTCGTCCTCGAAACTTGCAATCCGTCACAGAAAAACAAACAAACCGTTTGACCAAGATATTCCGAAACCATCACGACGACGATCAGTCGTCATCATTAACGAATAACCGAAACAGCACACTTACAAATGCGCAAAGTCGACGATCTCCTGAGATCCTAGCAAGTGACTCCTCTGTAAAGTCTCAACACGCTTACGGTCATCATTTCATGAGTCCCATCAAAAAATAACATCTTCGGATGAAATAATCTATCTGTTTCAATTATGTTTGTCTGATTACACAATCCAGTCTCAATTCTGATAAAATGAATAATACACGATACATCTGTGAAACAACTGCCCAACAAATTCCGAAATATCGACACAAAATCTGAACGCTCATATGATCATTAATAATGATCAACCAATAAATTAACCGAGAGTATCATCGACACGATATCCTCCGATACGACCAATCTAAAGGTCAAAACGCAGTCGAGAATATCATCAACATGATAAACTCTTATTATTACCAACGAACGATTAACGGTAATCGAGAATACCTTCACACGGTAAGCTCCAACACGATCAACGCAGAACCACAGAAACAGATATAAGAAAGAGTAGCATTCTCAAAACGACAAACCAATCACGTACAGTAGATCTCGATAAACATACCCGACTGGCGAACATATCCAATCCTATATGGAGTGGGAACGACCACTCAATATTCAAAGCAACCAGCATGGTGTCACCATCCCCAAATTTACACCTACAAAGAAATCATTCAAAAATCACTATGGTAAAATCGCACTACTACCACACCAATAGAGTCACATAGCACATATGCTCCAGTTTCACAAAACTCAAAATTCCAAAATCATATTATGTACCGAACCTACATTACGTGGCATATTTCTCTTATCGGCTCAACCAACCGGTCATCTCTGGATAACCAAACTACCATACTGAAGTTTGAATCCTATTCATCGTACCATACTGATGTCGTATCCAGTTTGGAGTCATACTCATAACTTCACCATGATATGCACTATGCACTAAATGCGTATGTATATCAATCAAATTTTCAAAACCTGTTTGAAATCCGATAGTCTCGTCAAGAAGACAATTTTCGAAAGTTCTTACAAAAATTTCAAAACTCAAAACAAAATTTTCGTAAGACCACAAAATAAATTTTTTTGAAAAGTTAAACTGGCTCGCTAATGCCAAGTATTCGGTAACAGTTTCCTTCGAATCCTCACGATTTCGAAGTCTTAAAATGAAAACTATGCAAATGATTGACCACACCCATACTCATGTATACCAATTCGGCTCGCTATTCCATCGAAAAACCACACAATAAAGTTCCGAAATTTCAATATATAAATTCCGACTAAAAACTCCTTTTCCACATATGACTCGCAACGTCAATCATTTTCCATCCTGGATCACCTCAATTATGCTATGACAATGCATTGACACAAATCAACACAGCGAAAGACTTCCCGAAAAGTTTCTTTTGAACAAGTAATCCAGAACCCCGAAAGGCAGGAACGACATAGATAAACGATTGATAAAGTGTTTTACAAGTCTCGGGAGTTTTTAAGAAAACAGAAAAGTCTTTTGAAATATTAGGGTCTCAGCCCGTATCCCGTTCCGCATTACAAGAAGTTTAAAAAGTAGAAAACTCTTTTTCGGACCCCAAGTCCTGAGTTATAAAGCAAATTTCAAAAATCTATTGGGTCTCGGCCCAAAAATCATTTACGGTAAAACATCCGTAAAACATTCATTTTGAAAAGTATCATTTTCAAATGCTCAAAAACAGTTCATATATCTCAAAATGAACTAACATGACTACATGTTCTCCTGAACAATCCACAATATTTCTCCCAAATGCACAGCTCCGTTCCAAAACTTAATCGACATATTGATTTCCAAAATCATAACTTCTCAAGACCATCAATCCTGTCCCAACTCTGTCATCTTATACTGTAACGCATAATATCTTTCTGAACCTCAGAACATATCAACTTAGAACGGCAATAAATCTCAATGCAATTCAAAAATCCAATACTTACAGATCGTGAAGCCGACGATTCCCCGTAATACTGGCACATGTCTCGACTCAAGAAAATACTCGACACAGATATTTTCAAAACACATATTTTGCAAACTCAGTTCAACTCGAGAAAACAACACAGCTCTATCTGAAGAAACACGTTAACACCATTTGAAAAAGTTACAACAATCCCAGTACCACACTGGTAAATCACATAATGCACAAGCCCGCGTGAACAACAAAAACCCAGATCTCAAACATTTGTCAACCGACAACTCGAATGCCACGACAAAAGCACGACCCAACTCGACCCGACTGCCTAGGTTTTCACAACCTAAGCTCCGATACCATATTCTGTAACACCCCCAGATCCGACCGGGAATATTACAGCGCCGTGGGCCCCGAGATGGAACCCACAAGGCTGAAGGAAATTTTCGCAAATATTTACAAACGCCCAAGTGGCTAACGACGGTATTATCTATAAAAAACATTCGAAGATTTATAAAGCTCGTTTATCAAACCGTCGTAAAAACTCATTTGAAACCACAAGGCCCGAAATGCTAAAACTCAACAGTTTAAAAACATACGTTAAGCTATCGCTTACACGTATCGACAGAATAGATTTAGAAAATGATTGCCAAAGTAACCTAAGTTACCAGACACCAAAAGGACATTTAAAAATACTCACGCAGCGGATAAAGACAAACAATTTAAAATACTCTAGCAGCGGAATACAACAATTGATCAGAAACTCAAAACACGAATACATGCCCTTGCCAGTATCCTCCGGGAAGTTCATCTCTCCACGACCGCTACAAGCTTGATAATCCAAGAACCTAAAAAGAAAGCCCACGACGGGGTCAGCCATAATATCCAACAATGATAATCATCACATCTCGTCAATAATTACATATCAATGGAAATACTCAGTAAGAATACGACCAATGTAATCTTACCGTCGTAACTTTACGAAAATCCACGATTCATATCCTCAACAACACATTAAGATAATACCGAATTATCTGTACGGTATCTCAACAATACTCAAGGTTCTCAAAAGATTATCATAACTCGGGATACGGAAATTATACCAACTCTGGCCAATTCAATCCATCGGATAACATCGACAATTACAATACGATAATCGATTGTCCATCAAAAACAAGTACCAAGGAAATACGAAACATACCTCAAGATACGAAATACCATTACCATCACGTCAGTCTAATCCGAGATCAGATCAACACAACATACGGACATGGTCCTAACACAAGACCTACAAATGCATACTCATATGACAACGTCAATATGATCACAACAATAACGACAATGTATACTTATCGCAAACCCATAATATACATATGCACAACAATAACAACACATATGGTAATCCAACGATCCAACAAGACACAATATAGATTCCCATGATGATCCCATCGGACCAACACATGGTGGCATTACCTGTCCAACGATCCAGTGCACACAGCTATAGATATCTCATCTTGATCCCGTCGGACCAACACATGGTGGACATATGACAACAATGCACAACTGCACAAAACACAGTACACAATGCACGACAACAACAATGCACAAATGCATAACAACAATGATACACGAATGTATCACAACATGATCGACACAAATGACAAAAATGATTAGAGTACTTGCTCCGAGTCCTTCGAGAGCAATCTCGATGTCCAAACCATCGCGAACCATTATTCTGAATATTCGACGATACCAAATGTCACGAAAGGTAGATAATTCACGTCTTCGTCTATACCACAACATATCTTCGATACCAAGTATACCAACAATAAATGTAAATCATATACCTTATGATTTAATTCCCAAAACTCGTATACAACCTATAATCCCAAATCCCCTGTGATTACGATTATAAACATTGCTATACGAATTATAAACGAATGAAACTGAAATCATTCATTAAATATTATAAACTGAGCAAGTAATAACTTGCCTCGATACCAATGAAGCTGCTACCATTTCCTTGCCGTCGTCTACATGTCCCTCGGCCCTGATCAAAGCAATCTACGAACATTCTTGAATACGACCGCAAAGCATGGTTCTAAACATCGATCAATAATCTCAACCTATTACAATAATCGATAGACAACAAGATCGACAACTATTAACAATCGATAAAACCAATTCACAAACCCAACAGCTCGATAATATCTCGATTAAACACTAGTCGGATCAATCCAACTCAAACCAGCACGAATTCATAACCACAACACGAAAATACTGCACTTTCTGCCCTCTTAGCGGACGTTAATCACCTAACGTAGCGTGCGCTAAGTTGCTCCCGTTAGCGCGCGCTAGGCAGTAAACGTAGCGTGCACTAATGCTATACACATGCATGTTTTTCAGATACCGGTCAACTTATGGCGATTTCAAGAACACTAAGTGATTCTGAATCATGTTCAAAGCTATCAAAACAACGAAATCCGATATCCTTTAACATATAAACAATCATCCAACTTATAATCCAAGTTCTATATCCATATATCATCTTCCTTAATATCAATACATGAAACATCAAGAACGTAACCACACTTCCTTAATCTTCCATTACAAAGAGTAATCATCTATAATAACATCAACATCCGAAACTGAGGAGAAGGATTAATCCACTTATCTCAAGAAAATGAACGACACAATCCAAATCACAAGAATCATATTAATATCATCATACTCTGGTAATCCATCTCATAATCATGCTTGTCAACTTGTTTATGTAATAATCATCAACTCAAGAATATCAACATTCAATCCAAAAACGAAATCCAAAGATGAAGAGTGATTACCTTTATGAAGAAATGGATTGAGTTCCAAGGTTGAATCCATTTCCAAGAATCACCAATGATTTTAAGAACAAAGCTTTAATCCATGATTTCCATCTTTAATCTTGTTAAAGATCACCACCTCACCGTGTTTGGGAATCTCAAGAACCTCCCAAAGCTCTCTCTATCGACTGAAGGTGAAAGAAAGGACGAAATGCTTCATAATACCCGTCTGTCCCTTATATAGAATACATTACTAGCGTGCGCTAAACCTTATGTTTAGCGTGCACTACGGCCTTAGCGTGCGCTAGCTGACCTTTGTTAGCGTGCGCTATCGCAGTCCAGAGACTACTGTCTGGATTCGTACATGAGCTTACGTACGTAATGCCCATGCATTAGCGTACGTAACTTAAACCATCTAGCGTACGCAAGTCCTTGCATTTTAGCGTGCGCTAATATCAGTTGACTCGTTTGTCTGTATGCTCCGAAGACTGGTCCACACGCCGAAAGTGCTGACGAGGATAAGATTCCTTTTTGTCCGATATACAGTTAGCGTGCGCTAACCATCATGCATTAGTGTGCGCTAACACTACATCACAACATCCGTTGACTTACCAGAACGTGCGCCGAAAGTGGCCTGGTCCACACGTAGATTCCTTCTGATCTGACTGCACTAGCGTGCGCTACATTCTGCCTCTAGCGTGCGCTAACCATGAATGATAGCGTGCGCTATACTTGACCATTAGCACGCGCTAGTCAGGCTATACTTAGCCATTTTCAGCTATTCTTGTCCAACGTCTCAACTTACAGAATACGAACATACGGCATACTGAATACATATACTTCTTAAATGTAATTGTCAACCAAGTACGACAATTATACCAATACAGATGTCTCAGTCCTTCATTTATTTTATCCATACTGTACAGATACCACACTGTACAACATAACTCGGATAAAATAATGTTAAATAACAGTAGTAGAATTTCCGAATATTACACAGCCAAGGGTCATGGAAGTATCTACACAGGAATACTCCAGACGAGATAGATAAGACGAGCACCTTACCATAGACAGTAACACATGCAAAATTCTGAAATATTAATACGTAAGGTCCAAGCAAGATTTACTTGCCTCAAATCCGACGGGAGTTACTTCCTTGATAACACAACAGCTCGAATGTCCACACCCGAAAGACCAACATATTACATGTTCTTTGATTAACATCTTGTAGTAATAATGATGATTAATGACAATCCTCCCCGTCCCGTAAGGATCCTAAACTTGATCGTTCATGTTGCCAAAATCGGAATTCTCTATTTGTGACCATAATGCATATTACTAGTTTCCTCGGTTCGCCATTTTACAATTTATCATCTCGTTGATTAATGTTCTAATACAACATCTCTACGTCGTGATTGTAATATCCGCGATTTCGATTTCCAATAATTTTTTTTATTTTTTTTCAGGTGTAATTCCATCTTAGCAACTCTATTGTGACCATTTACTCATTCCGAGAATGATTCATTCTACACTTTTTGTCATCCGAGTTCATCTCGGTGTCGTTCTGTTGAATTCCGTGTTCTTAAGAGACTTTTCCACGTATGAGTTCGACTTTGTAAAATCACCATTAATTCTTGGAAACTCCAAAAATTCTTAATCTTTTCAATATTATAGAGAATCAAGTTAGATTTCCAATGGTTCAAACGGTGAGTCAATCGGAGTCCGGACGAAGGAGTTATGGTCGAAATAGCTAAGGTTGCACCATGTGCCTTTTTGTGCTGGAGCGTGCTGTACCGCGGGCCGCGGCCCCTTCTGGCCGGGCCGCGGCACAAAGCCAATGTGCTGGGCAGGTTTTGGCCATGGGCCGCGGCACACTCATCCCGTGCCGCGGCACACAGTACAGGTTTGCCTATATCAGCGTTTTCTTGTGGAATCATCCTCATTTCATCACTCTCCTTCTTCCTCTCCTCCTTGGGCGATTTGTGGGCGATATTTTGGGCGATTTAGCATCATCAAACTCAAATAATTTCATCTTCTTCAAGTTGTGGTGTGGATTAACAACATGTTTGTGGATTCTTCATCTTAATCAAGGTAATTTCTTGAAATCTCCTAAAATTTAATTTTTGGGAGTTTTGGCTTTGATTTCATTTTCCGTCTGAATTTGATGAATCGGTTGATGTTTGTAAACATTATTAATCATGTTCTATGGATTATATATCCATATCTTTGATTCGTTCAACCCGATTGATGATTCTTAAGTTCTTGAGGAACTTTGAACATTTAGTGTTCGATTAAATGTCTCAAAGAGTTTCCTTCGATCGTTGTGTTGTTTTCGTTCGATATTATGTTATTGAAAGAATTGTATTTCATTCAAGGTTGTTCGAGAGCTTATATTTATCGGAGGACTCCGTTCGTTGTTCGTGGAAGGATTTCATCGCCTTCGGTTGAGGCAAGTTTTATACTTGTACTAGTCAATGAGATTAATGTTATCATATATGTGTATGAATGTGTTGTATCATTCCGAGACTTAGTCTCTTCATGAATTCATTGATATTAAGAGATCGTTCGATACGATACCTTTCGGCAATTATGCCAAATGTTTTTATTGTTCGTTAATGGCCAGTTCAAGGCATTGTGATACTCGTTGTTAATGTTATTATCGATCACCGGTTCGCGGTATCGCTGTATCGATCGTTGTTGTTGATATTAATGTAGATTTAAGACGTCATTGTAATCATTGCTATTAATGTTGGAGTTTTGCCCTTGATGTTGCTTTGGCCGATTAAAGGCGTTGACGTATTCATTTCTCTTCTTCGTTGTCGGTAACCGATTATAGGTGCCGAGACATCCGTCGTATCATTGTTATCGATTGGCCGTTCTAAGGCAATCGAGGTGTTCAATCATTCATCATATCATTTTTATCGGTTGGCCGTTCTAAGGCAATCGAGGTATTCACTCATTCATCGTGTCATTGTTATCGATTGGCCGTTCTCAGGCAAATCGAAGTGTTCAATCATTCATTGTATCATTGTTATCGATTGACCGTTTTAAGGCAATCGAGGTATTGAATCATCCGCCGCATCATTGTTATCGGTTGGCCATTCTAAGGCAATCGAGGTATTGAATTGGGGCTGTCGAGGATAGTTCCCATCCGTTGTGTCGTTGTTATCAATTGACCACTCTAAGGTAATCGAGGTATTGAATTGGGACTGTCGAGTACAATGCCCATCCGTGAGTCATCATTATCGTGTTGGCCGACTCAAGGTAGCACACTATCATAATTGTGATACAGCTTCGTGCCGTGGCTTCGGCCCTAACTGTAATACGGCTTCGTGCCGTGGCTTCGGCCCTAACTGTGATACGCCTTCGTGCCGTGGATTCGGCCCTAAATGTGATACGGCTTCGTGCTGTGGCTTAGGCCCTAATTGTGATACGGTTTCGTGCCGTGGCTTCGGCCCTAATGGTGATACGGCTTCGTGTCGTGGCTTCGGCCCTAATCAATAACAGCTGCGGGCTATTTGGCTTCATGTGATTGTGATATTTGACAGCTTCGGCTGAGTGGCTTTCAAGCCTTTATTATTGTCCTAGTAATTTTATTGGAGCCTTCGGGCATTGTGATTCATAATTAATTCAGTTCTGGTTTGGTTCATGTCATGTAATTTATTGTGGTACTCTATAATTATGATTCGCCGTTGGGCATTTACGTTCTAACCTGTCGAACAGGTATTAATAGTATGTCGTGGGCATAGTATTTCATGAATGCTCGGTTCTTACCTTGGTTTGTGAGCATCTCGTATTATTATTATTATCATTGTACCGTTTCATTCTGCCTTTGGATGCATATAATGTCATACAAGTATTTGATGTTTATTATCTGGATGACTGACCCCGTGGGGGCGGAACATGTTTTCATGTTTTAGGTGCTTGCGAGGAGAGAGTTGAGACACAAGGGCATGATGATGGCAACGAGGCATTCGATCGATACTAGTTCGAGTTGTTCATGTTGGTCAGTCAGTTAAAGTGTTCTCTAGTTTGTCAGTCATTGTCGTTATGTTTTACCCGAGCAGATGCTCGTGGATGTTGTTGTATTTTATTTTTGGCCATGTAGGCCCATCGTTGTCGTTGAAATTCCTTATCGGAATATTGTGTCGGATATCATGGTAGGGACTATGATTTTCCCTTGTTGTTTAATTTAATGTATTTTAGTCATGTTCTTTGGTGGATCTCTGGCGTGGGGGCCATGGCCGTAATAACCTTGATAGGATTTGGGGGTGTTACAGAAGATGGTATCGGAGATTTTGGGTTGTGAGATACCCTGATATGTGAGTTATGTGGCTCTACCGATGCGGTAGTAGTGGGACTGTCAGGTTATGACAATCTGGACAGTCGGGTTATGTGAGTCGTAATATTAGTACGACTACACGAGTCATTCATTCATCGAGTCATCGTCAGTTGGGACTAGTATCGTGAGACCTCGAAGCTTCGTATGACCTGTGTAAGGACTCGATTCTCTTTATGTTCATACATTCATCATGTCATTAATTATTCATGCTTTGTTGAAACCTATATGTGATATTAGTGTTATGATTGATTCATGACTAATTGGTTTGGAGCACGTGTGACTTGTGTAAGCGTTAAGGATCAACTCATTCATCAGTTAATAATCCTCAATCATCATTTTGATATCATCACTCAGTTAATGCATTCATCACTCAATTAATTCATTCATCACTCAGTCAATATCATTACTCAGATAATTCATTCATCACTCAGTTAATTCATTCATCACTCAGTCAATATCATTACTCAAATAATTCATTCATCACTTAGTTAATTCATTCATCACTCAGTTAATTTATTCATCACTCAGTAAATATCATTACTCAGATAATTCATTCATCACTCAGTTAATTCATTCATCACTTAGTCAATATCATTCATCACTCAGTTAATTCAATCATCACTCAGTTAATTCATTCATCACTTAGTTAATTCACTCATCACTCAGTTAATTCATTCATCACTCAGTCAATATCATTCATCACTCAGTTAATTCAATCACCACTCAGTTAATTCATTCATCACTCAGTTAATTCATTCATCACTGATTTAATCTCATTGCTCAGTTAATTCATTCACCACTCAGTCAATCTCATTGTTCAGTTAATTCATTCATCACTCAGTCAATCTCATTGTTCAGTTAATTCATTCATCACTCAGTCAATCTCATTGTTCAGTTAATTCATTCATCGCTCAGTCAACCTCATTGTTCAGTTAATTCATCCATCACTCAGTCAATCTCATTGTTCAGTTAATTCATTCATCACTCAGTCAATCTCATTGCTCAGTTAATTCATTCATCACTGATTCAATCTCATTGCTCAGTTAATTCATTCATCACTCAGTCAATCTCATTGCTCAGTTAATTCATTAATCATCCAGCCCAACTCACGGTTCAGTTGTTGATCTTGTGGATCGAATTTTCAACCTTGTTAACTTGTTCAAGGTAATCATTTCAGGAATTTCATCAGGTAATCATGTTACCTCATTTGATCTTTCATGCGATCTTATCATATTCCGGCGTCATGTGGACGATCATTTTACCACATTATTAATGCATTCATTATGTTAAAGTATGTATGCTCATTATCATCATTCCGTAACGTAATCATAATGCGATCTTACTACAACCCGTGCATCATACAAGGGGTCCTACCAAGCATCGAGAGCCAGTGGTAAGGACATTCATCACTGGTTTTGAACAAGTTAATTCTTGCTCGGTAATAGTACAATCATTCATTTCATTTGTCGTTCATTCATTCATATAATTCATTCATCATATATCAATCACGTTGAGACTTATAATTATCAAACTAATCATTCACTTCACGGGGAACAATGGTTCCAATCATTTCATTTGAGTTATCACTCATTGCGTTATTAGTTCACCTCGGTGAGTCATTCTTGATCCTTGTCGGATTTCTAATCATTTATCATTCATCATAGTCACTCTCGTTTTTGGTAACCTTTCGGGGTCATATTAAGCGGTGAGTTCAGATTTGAGTCTTCGTTGAATCGTTGGGATTGAGGAGATCGATGATATGGAGGATATCGATGTTGGGTACATTTAAAATGTAGCCTTGTCTTTCGGATGACTGTATAACTCAATCCGTAATAATGTATCGTGGTTGTGGATCATTTATTGTTGATCTATTTTATAATGATCGTATTTGAGAATCTTGAGATTTTGAGATTGTTTGATGCATTCCTTTTGGTATTGTACCGAGATTTCGTGATAATATGGGTGATTGTTTATTGTGATTCGAGACGTAAAGTCATGGTGACTTGGGCGTGCGACAGATATGGTTCCGATGACTATATGTGCATTGCTGTTCTTCTTTGTAGGTGAATCAGTGTTTGTATGGGCATCTGATGCCGATGAGAAGCGAGATTTCAGTTCTGGTGTATCTCATTGAGTTTTCCTGGCGGGATATTGCTTCTCCCAACTTGTTTTAAGTTTCGGGACGAAACTTCTTTTAAGGGGGGTAGTATGTAATATCCGCGATTTCGATTTCCAATAGTTTTTTTTATTTTTTTCTGGTGTAATTCCATCTTAGCAACTCTATTGTGACCGTTTCCTCATTCCGAGAATGATTAATTCTACACTTTTTGTCATCCGAGTTCGTCTCGGTGTCGTTCTATTGAATTCCGTGTTCTTAAGCGACTTTTCCACGTATGAGTTCGACTTTGTAAAATCACCATTAATTCTTGAAAACTCCAAAAATTCTTAATCTTTTCAATATTATAGAGAATCAAGTTAGCTGTCCAATGGTTCAAACGGTGAGTCAATCGGATTCCGGACGAAGGAGTTATGGTCGAAATAGCTAAGGTTGCACCATGTGCCTTTTTGTGCTGGAGCGGGCTGTACCACGGGCCGCGGCCCCTTCTGGCCGAGCCGCGGCACAAAGCCAATGTGCTGGGCAGTTTTTGGCCATGGGCCGCGGCACACTCATCATGTGCCGCGGCACACAGTACAGGTTTGCCTATATCAGCGTTTTCTTGTGGAATCATCCTCATTTCATCACTCTCCTTCTTCCTCTCCTCCTTGGGCGATTTGTGGGCGATATTTTGGGCAATTTAGCATCATAAAACTCAAATAATTTCATCTTCTTCAAGTTGTGGTGTGGATTAACAACATGTTTGTGGATTCTTCATCCTAATCAAGGTAATTTCCTGAAATCTCCTAAAATTTAATTTTTGGGAGTTTTGGCTTTGATTTCATTTTCCGTCCGAATTTGATGAATCGGTTGATGTTTGTAAACATTATTAATCATGTTCTATGGATTATATATCCATATCTTCGATTCGTTCAACCCGATTGATGATTCTTAAGTTCTTGAGGAACTTTGAACATTTAGTGTTCGATTAAATGTCTCAAAGAGTTTCCTTCGATCGTTGTGTTGTTTCGTTCGATATTGTGTTATTGAAAGAATTGTATTTCATTAAAGGTTGTTCGAGCACTTATATTTATCAAAGGACGCCGTTCGTTGTTCGTGGAAGGATTTCATCGCCTTCGGTTGAGGCAAGTTTTATACTTGTACTAGTCAATGAGATTAATGTTATCATATATGTGTATGAATGTGTTTGTATCATTCCGAGACTTAGTCTCTTCATGAATTCATTGATATTAAGAGATCGTTCGATACGATACCTTTCGGCAATTATGCTAAATGTTTTTATTGTTCGTTAATGGCCGGTTCAAGGCATTGTGATACTTGTTGTTAATGTTATTATCGATCACCGGCTCGCGGTATCGATGCATCGATCGTTGTTGTTGATATTAATGTTGATTTAAGACGTCGTTATAATCATTGCTATTAATGTTGGAGTTTTGTCCTTGATGTTGTTTTGGCCGATTAAAGGCGTTGACGTATTCATTTCTCTTCTTCGTTGTCGGTAACCGATTAAAGGTGCCGAGACATCCTTCGTATCATTGTTATCGATTGGCCGTTCTAAGGCAATCGAGGTGTTCAATCATTCATCATATCATTGTTATCGGTTGGCCGTTCTAAGGCAATCGAGGTATTCACTCATTCATCGTGTCATTGTTATCGATTGGCCGTTCTCAGGCAAATCGAAGTGTTCAATCATTCATTGTATCATTGTTATCGATTGACCGTTTTAAGGCAATCGAGGTATTGAATCATCCGCTGCATCATTGTTATCGGTTGGTCATTCTAAGGCAATCGAGGTATTGAATTGGGGCTGTCGAGAATAGTTCCCATCCGTTGTGTCGTTGTTATCGATTGACCACTCTAAGGTAATCGAGGTATTGAATTGGGACTATCGAGTACAATGCCCATCCGTGAGTCATCATTATCATGTTGGCTGACTCAAGGTAGCACACTATCATAATTGTGATACAGCTTCGTGCCGTGGCTTCGGCCCTAACTGTGATACGGCTTCGTGCCGTGGCTTCGGCCCTCACTTTGATACGGCTTCGTGCCGTGGCTATGGCCCAAACTGTGATACGGCTTTGTGCCGTGGCTTCAGTCCTAACTGCGATACGGCTTCGTGCCGTGGCTTCGGCCCTAATGGTGATACGGCTTCGTGCTGTGGCTTCGGCCCTAATCAATAACAGTTGCGGGCTGTTTGGCTTCTTGTGATTGTGATATTTGACAGCTTCGACTGAGTGGCTTTCAAGCCTTTATTATTGTCCTGGTAATTTCATTGGAGCCTTCGGGCATTGTGATTCATAATTAATTCAGGTCTGGTTTGGTTCATGTCGTGTAATTCATTGTGGCACTCTATAATTATGATTCGTCGTTGGGCATTTATGTTCTAACCTGTCGAACAGGTATTAATAGTATGCCGTGGGCATAGTATTTCATGTATGCTCGGTTCTTACCTTGGTTTGTGAGCATCTTGTATTATTATTATTATCATTGTACCGTTTCATTCTGCCTTTGGATGCATATCATGTCATACATGTATTTGATGTTCATTATCTGGATGACTAACCCCATGGGGGCGGAACATGTTTTCATGTTTTAGGTGCTTGCGAGGAGAGAGTTGAGACACAGGGGCATGATGATGGCGACGAGGCATTCGAGCGATACTAGTCCGAGTTGTTCATGTTGGTCAGTCAGTTAGAGTGTTCTCAAGTTTGTCAGTCATTGTCGTTATGCTTTACCCGAGCAGATGCTCGTGGATGTTGTTGTATTTTATTTTTGGCCATGTAGGCTTATCGTTGTTGTTGAAATTCCTTATCGGAATATTGTGTCGGATATCATGGTAGGGACTATGATTTTCCCTTGTTGTTTAATTTAATGTATTTTAGTCATGTTTGCCTGGTGGATCTCCTGGCGTGGGGTCCACGGCACTGTAATAACCCAATAGGATTTGGGGGTGTTAAAGTGATTATGGTTCAAGGCCATCGTAATTACATCACTAATTTTAGTTTAAATTACTAGAATGGAACGATTAAGCACTAATTCCCCAAACTTAACATGTTTGATTGCTTATCTGATTTGATAGTCGTTAGTTAGTTCATCAAGGGATTATTAACGTTTTTACGATATGGTAATCGGATTATAATTGAAATCTACAACAAGATGATCCTAAGGTGTTGGTGATTAACAATTCGGTTATGTGTTCCCATTCAATTACGAGTACTACCATTACACATTCTAATTACTTAACAAGATAGGCATCGATTAATAATTGTGATAGTTTTCACCGTTCCGAACATCCTCGAAAGTTCTAAACTACCCAAAGCATCCGAAATTTAGTATAGCTCGTATAACAACACTGAAATGAGTTCAAGATTCGATAAACTTACCTCAATTGACAAAGGAGGATGAAGAACGGCGAAGGACGACGAAGAACGAAAGGGTAGTACCTTCAAAACCTCCTCCGGAGCTTGATCAACTCACTCCAACAGGATAACACTTGATTAGGGAGGCTAAAAACCGACTTAGAGAGGGTGGAGGATAGTATGAAGAGCAAAGAGTGAGTTTTGGGTCGGAAGAAATGAAAGGGAGGGTGTCCTTATATAAATTCAGAATGGCTTTACGTACGTTAGGCCTGAAGCTTTACGTACGTAATCCATGTTACGTATGTTATCAAGGAGAGCTTAACGTACGTAAGGAAAAACTCAAAACTTACTGGACTAATTTACACACATTGTTATGTACGTAACGAAAGTCGGCTAACGTACGTAACACCCGTTGACTTGCCTGTCGCTATCGCGCCAAAAGTTGGTCTGACAATGCACCATCCGGCGAAGATTCCCTATCCGAAGAACAATGACCGAAGACCGCGTTACGTACGTAAGGCATAATTTTTAGCATACGTAATGGCACATACTTAACGTACGTAATACATAGTTTTTAACGTACGTAAGTTTCAGTTTGTTTACTAAGTTATTATCACATTGATTTCTTATAACGCGACTCCCTCTCAATCTCGTCGAGTAATCTCTCGGGGAACAAGACGTTGGCCACCGTCATATTCGCACCGATAATTGCCCAACGACATCGAGATATGTCACCGACAAATCATCAATCATTATACAATCACAATACAAGAATAACAGGTGCGGACAAGCTTTATTCATGTTAATACAGTACGAACATATCATCCAAAATACGTTTATCGTGACGGAGTACATTTATTTATTAAATAGATGAAATAGAAATGATCGCTCAACGTGAAATAGCATGTAATACTGGTGGTATTACATACCACACCCCTTAAAAATAGTTTGGTCCCGAAACTAATAAAATAACTCGGGATGATTTTCCCTCATGCTCGACTCGATCTCCCAAGTCGCTTCTTCTATGCCATGGTGCGACCATTGAACTTTTACAAGAGGTATGGCCTTATTTCTTAGTGTCTTTACGCGTCGATCCAAAATCGCGGTTGGGACTTCTTTAAAGGTAGCATGATTAGAAATCTCCACCTTGTTGCTACCCAAAATATTATCTGGAGAGAGATACTGCTGGAATGGATGGATAGCAAACAAATGCGAGAACACTTCCGTGGGAAAAGTAAACAACACAAGATTTGCCGGGGTTGTTAGTCCCGGACTTGAATGCTCTCGCGAGATATTATTAATACAAATATTCGGGGATACAACTATTAATGTAAGAGTACAATTACAATGAGTTTAAAGACCCTTGTTATCTTAGCTAGTGAGCGTGTAGATTGCCGGAAGAACCAGATTTGATGCTCTGTGAGTTCTTGTAACAACGTTGATGAGCTGTGACGGCGGTGAGAGATCGACAGTCTCTCACGGCATGTATTAGCTGTATGTCTGAGCTCCTGGACTTGAGTGTCTCTTTGAATCTGCACTGTGGGGACTTCTTGCCTCTGCCGACCGTCTTCTGGTTGAGAGGTGCTGAGAGAGAAATCCTGAGGTAGATTCGGGAGAGGAAGCTGGGAGCTTGGAAGTATGTAAGTTTATATGTATTCCCGTGAATGAATTCGGAATGTATGTGAACGAATTGGGAACCTTTTTCCACTAGAAGGAGGTTCTCTATTTATAAGACTTAGATCTGCCGGGCGATCGCCTCTGCTGTATTATAATTAGCGGGCGATCGTCCTTAGCACATAGGTGTAACACCCCCGAGATATTCGGAGTATATTACAGCGCCGTGGACCTCTACATGGGACCCACCAGGCTACAACAAGAAAACTCCACTCGACTAACCATCTCGGTTAGCGAGGACACACATTTAAATAATATGACATATAAAGATACACCCGGAGCAACCGGCGAAATAAGCATCAACCGACAATGTAACAATTTAAAGTAATACAATACGGAGTTTGAAATGAAAAGCCTAAGTACTCGCTAGTACAATCTATAAGTTTATAACTGTGGAAACAACCATATCGAAATGGACAAAATAAATAAGAAGACCCAAATGCACATGTCAAAGACCCTGGCCAACATCCCCGTACTGTCCCGGTGCTCGCTCGTCCGGATAATCATAACCTGAAATCCATAACAAGAATTTCCCCAAAACGGGTCCCCAAAGGGGTTATCAATTACGCTAGTATAAGTAATCAAGGCAAACCAATCGCTTACACATTTCATAGTACAATGCACCAAAATCAATTTCAAAAGTCAAAACCAGACATGTCTTTTCCGAAAACAAACAGTCAAACAATTTGCCTTGGGAACAGGGTAATACCATTGATCCCGCCTGAGGCCTCTAAGGATCCTCCCGAGCTGGCCATATCATCAAATAAAACACGCACATGCATCACCTTGGGAACAGGGTAATACCATTGATCCCGCCCGAGGCCTCTAAGGACCCTCCCGAGCTGGCTAGCTAAACAAACTCATGAATCCAGGACTCAACCCTTTGGACTCCCTCCGTGATCCCGTCGTACCATCCCGAGGTGAGCAATTCACACACAAAATGGATTACCATTTCACGTTAAGCATAAAGGTTTCCAAAAATACTTGCCTTGAATAATTGATGACGCAACGAACGGAAAGGATAATCACCGACGAACGCTAGGAATCAATGGAACCAAACCTAACGATTCGAAGAACATAATCACAACCAACTCTATACGAATACGGAAATAGAATACACCCGCAAACCCGCCTACGATTCATGTATATTCGTACAAAAATATCAACGAGGGCGGACCACAACCAAACCCTCTCGATTTCGCAAAACCATGAAAATATACCATGAATCCGTAGGAAAACTAATGATATCGACAAGATTAACCATATTCATCATGAATCCACCAACAAAACGGAATGAATCAGACGAAAATCCCAAAACCCCCAATTTATGTAAAAGTAGGGTTCTAAGAGATTTTACCTTGGATTAGGATGAAAGATTCATGTTGATGTTGTTATAATACACCAAGAACTCAAGGAAGATGTTGGATGAGATGATTGGATGAAGAAATCGCCAAGAAAATCGCCCGAAATCGCCTTAGCCGCGGAGAGGAGGAAGAAATGAGAAATTGTGTTCACCTCGGTCAACTCCCTGGTTTATCTAGCCAGGGAGTGTTAGCGCACGCTAATCCTCAAGGTTAGCGTGCGCTAACGGGATAAAACTACAGGCCATACAGTTAGCGTCCCAGTCCAGTAGCCAGATTTCTGGCCGTTAGCGTGCGCTACTCGAAACGTAGCGTGCGCTAATAATCTCTCGGTAGCGCGTGCTATCGACCAATAGCGTGCGCTACCTGGACATCAGCCGAGTCCAGAAGTAACTGTCCAGTACACACCTGATCCAGTTAGCGCGCGTTATCCACCAAACGTAGCATGCGCTAAAGTGTATCGGTAGCGCGCGCTATCGACCAATAACGTGCGCTACCTGGGCAACAGATTGAATCCAGTAGCAAACTGTCCAGTACTGGGAACTCACGCTAGCGCACGCTACCGAGAATCTCAGCGTGCGCTAGCCCCCGACATTAGCGTGCGCTAGAATACGTAGCATACGCTAATTCGCCAGTCCAGGGGGCTGGAAACAGCACTGCCACTCCCAGGGCTTGCTCTCTAGCACGCGCTATGAAGCAGTCGTAGCGTGCGCTACTAAGTGACCCCTAGCGGGCGCTATGCAGAAAAGATAGCGTGCGCTAGGTACGAAATATCAACGGTCCAAAACACCGGAATATGAACGAAACGTCAAACGGAACATCTCAAGACGCATCAAAACATAGAATGGATCCACGGCAAACCCGAAACAGTGGTTCCGCAAAACAATAACGAGAGTCAGATCAATAGATGACGGGAAAGATACACTGTAAGGTATACGAGGGTCACTACGACCGAGAAATACACCGAAAAAGAAAATACAAGGGGAAAGAAAAAAATGCGGATATTACATTCTACCCCTCTAAAAATAAGTTTCGTCCCGAAACTTAAGAAACAAACAACTCAGGGTACCTAGCACGCATGCTATCCTCGGTTTCCCAAGTTGCCTCCTCGACACCGTGTCTCGACCACTGCACCTTGACCAAAGGGATGGTCTTATGCCTCAGTCGTTTCTCACGATGCTCTAAAATCTTCAAAGGACGCTCCTCAAAAGTAATATCCTCGGCGACATCAATCTCACCATAATTGATGACGTGACTAGGATCCGGGACATATTTCCTCAGTTGGGAAACGTGAAAAACGCTATGAACATGACTCAGGGCCGGAGGTAACGCCAAATGGTATGCTAACCCACCGACTCGCTCGATAATCTCGAAGGGTCCAATAAATCTCGGACTCAACTTCCCCTTCTTCCCGAAATGGAAAACTCCTCTCGTTGACGATACCTTCAGCAAAACGTGGTCTCCCACCTCGAATTCTAAAGGTAGACGACGGACATCGGCGTATGACTTCTGTCGACTCTGGGTAGTCAACATTCGTTCCCGAATTAATTCTATCTTCCGCCTCATCTCTAAAACGACATCCGGTTCGGTCCCGACCAAATCAGACGCCTCATTCCAACAAATCGGCGATCAAAAACGCCGCCCGTAGAGCGCCTCATATGGTGCCATCCGAATCGACGCGTGCCAACTATTGTTGTACGCGAATTCGATTAATGGTAAATGCTCCTCCCAGTTACTACTGTAATCGAGAGCACAAGCACGCAACATATCCTCGAATGTCTGGATAGTGCGTTCCGACTGTCCATCTGATTGGGGATGAAAAGAGGTACTCAAACGCAAACAAGTACCCAATGCTTTATGCACCGCCTGCCAAAAGTGCGATACAAATCGGCCATCACGATCCGAAACAATAGACTTCGTAGTACCGTGAAGCCTCACAATTTGCGCGATAAATACACGAGCCAACTTCTCCGGGCCCCAAGTGTCCTTGATGCCCAGAAAATGTGCCGATTTGGTCAGGCGATCAACAATCACCCATACCATATTCATGCCCGACCTTGATCTCGGCAAACTCGTAACGAAATCCATCGATATATCTTCCCATTTCCATTCCAGAATGGGAAATGACTGCAATAACCCAGCCGGTCGCTGATGCTCGATTTTGACCAGCTGACAAGTCAAACATCTCGCTACAAACTGCGCGACTTCTTCCTTCATATCATTCCACCAAAAATTTCTCCTCAGGTCCTTGTACATCTTACTCGAACAAGGATGAACGGAGTAAGGTGTAGCATGGGCCTCGCGCAGAATACTCTGTCTCAATTCTAAGTTGTTCGGTACACAAAGCCGACTCTGGAATCTCAAAACACCATCCTCATGAATCACAAACCCAGGAGACTTTCCCTTAAGAACGTTCTCTCGGATTTGAGTAATCATCGGATCCTCTAACTACTTCAGCTTAATTTCATCGATCAAAGACGACGAAATCTCTAAAGCACAAAGTTGCCCGACAGCTCCAGGCAACAAAACCTCAACATCTAACTCGATCAAAGCCCGCCGAAGCTCATACTGAGACGTAAAGACCTCAAGCGTTCTCAACGCAATTGGTTTCCGACTCAAGGCATCGGCCACGACGTTCGCCTTGCCCGGATGATAAAGGATGTCGAGGTCATAATCCTTAATCAGCTCTAACCACCTCCTCTGCCTCATATTCAACTCCCGCTGAGTAAATATATATTTCAGACTTTTATGATCGGTAAAAATCTGACATGCAGAGCCGAAAAGGTAGTGACGCCAAATCTTGAGCGCAAAAACAACTGCCGCTAACTCCAAATCATGAGTAGGGTAGTTCAGCTCATACGGCCTCAATTGTCTCGACGCATAGGCAATGGTCTAGCCGTGCTGCATCAATACGCACCCAAGACCCTGACCTGAAGCATCACTATAAACGGCAAAACCCTCGTTGCCACATGGCAACGCCAAAACCGGGGCTGAGGTCAAACGCTTCTTCAGTTCCTCAAAACTCAACTGCCTCTCGTCATTCCAGACGAACTTCTCGGATTTTTGGAGCAACTGTGTAAGTGGCCGAGCTAGTTTCGAGAAACCCTCGACGAACCTACGGTAGTAACCGGCCAAGCCTAAGAAACTACGGATCTCCTTCACATTCTTGGGCGGCGCCCAATCCAACACTGCCTCAATCTTCCGCGGATCCACACGAACCCCCTCAACTGAGATCACGTGACCTAAAAACGTCACTTCCTTCAGCCAGAACTCACATTTCGAGAACTTCGCATAGAGTTGCTCGGTCCTCAAAATGTCTAACACTACTCGCAAATGATGGGCACGCTCCTCCTCGTTCCTCGAATAAATAAGAATATGGTCAATGAAGACGACAACACACTTATCCAAATACTCGATAAAGACTTTGTTCATCAACTGCATGAACACCGCCGGCGCATTATTAACCCGAAAGGCATAACTACGAACTCATAATGTCCGTATCTCGTCCGAAAATCTGTTTTCGGCACATCGGACTCCCTCACCCGGAGCTGATAGTACCCCGATTTCAAATCAATCTTCGAGAACACATGACTCCACCAGGCGATCGAACAAGTCATCAATTCTCGGCAAAGGATACTTGTTCTTGATGGTCACCTTGTTTAGTTCGCGATAGTCGATACACAAATGCAGTGAACCATCCTTCTTTCGCACAAACAGGATCGGTGCGCCCCAAGGCGAGGCGCTTGGTCGAACATACCCTGACTCAAGAAGCTCGCTCAACTACTTCTTCAATTCGGACATCTCTGAAGGTGCCATGCGATACGGCGCCTTCGAAATAGGAGCCGCGCCCGGCTCTAACTCTATAGCAAATTCGATCTCACGATCCGGTGGCAATCCCAGTAACTCGTCAGGAAATACATCAGGAAACTCACTAACGATTGGAATCGACGAAAGCTCGACTCCACCACTCTCCGCCTTCAAGGCGTAGCACCAATAACCAGTACACCCCTTTCGCAAGAGTCTCATCGCCTTCAAGGCGTTAATAAAGAACTTCCGGTTTCCCCTCTTTCGCCCCGCGAAAGAGTGTTTGGTGCCGTCCTCGGCTAACATAGTAATGATCCTCGTGTGGTAGTTCATGATTGCACCATGCCGCTCGACCCAATCATCCCCGAGAATCAAATCCTCACCCTCAATACCCACAACAATAAGATTAGAGGGCCAGACCTTCTCACAAATAAACATAGAACAGTCCCGGACCTCTCGATCACCAACAATTCTATCACCACTAGGAAGTTTAATGATGAAAGTCTTGCAAGGTGACAAGAAGTCGAGACTCAAACGGCGTACACACTTTAGAGAAATGAATGAATGTGTAGTACCCGAATCAAAAAGCACACTGACAGGATGGGAATGGATATGAACGGTACCTGTCGCCACAGTAGCTGTTGGGTCATCGGCCCTCCTCATCTCATAGATACGCGGCTGGGCAGAGCCGACACTGGAAGCTCCTCCCCTAGCGGGCTGACCCCGACCCCTACCTCGGCCGACACTTGGTGGAGGCGGCGGAGCAAATGAGCCCTGGTTCACACTCGGCTCCATAGGTGCTGGGTAAGAAGAACGGGCGCCGCGAAGCTGTCTGATCTGATCACAAAAGAGGGCCTTGTGGCCCAACTGTCCACAAGTATGACAAGTAAACTTCGGACGAGGACACTGCCGGTTCCTATGGCCCTGCAGACCACAGTTAAAGCATATGGGTTCACGAGCAGAGGTTCCGGCGGCACCCCGAAATCTCCCAGAGAAACGAGCCAAACCGCCCGTAGAAATATTTGCAGCCTGAGATTTCTGCTGGCCTCCACTCTTGGGACCAGAAAAATTTCCGACCGACTTCTGCTTCTTGCTCTCACGAGCCACATCACTAGCCGCCACCGACATATCATAAGCGAGGGCCCTACTCTGATAATCCGTCAAAGTAGTGCAGACGAGTCGAGACATATAGTCCCGAATGGACAGTTTCATCCTCCTGGAAAAATGGAAAATTTTGTCGCTCTCTTCGACAACTTGGGTCTTCACATAGCCCAACTCCTTGTTAAAATCGGCAATGGCTTGGGATACGGGAATATCCCGAGGTTGAGCATCGTAGAAAGCATGGACTCGAGCCTGTCTAACTGGCCAGGGGCAATATTCAGTCTCCATCAGCTCCTGAAATTCGGCCCACGAAGCAACATGATCTTTGCGCCCCACGGCCTCCCACCAATCCATAGCGTCCCCAGTGAGAAAGTACTGGGCAATAGGGACCTTGCGGTCCTCGGGACAGTTGGTCACAACAAAGACCTTAGATATCTCCTTGATCCACCCCTCCCAGCCGATCGGGTCTAATGCTCCCAAAAACTGAGGAGGATGCATCTTGATGACATCTTGGAGCCAACGGTCTGCTCCACCCCGATTAGCATGGGCCTGATCGGGGTTTTGAACCACTTGAGCTATCGCCGCCATTTGGTTTACCATTTGCTGCATAACAGCCGCAATACCAAGGTCGGCGCGCTCCTGAGAAGAAGCATGAATGTGACGGTCGCCGGTACTGCCGGCTCTCGAAGAATGCGACGTGGCCGCCCCACCGGCTGCCCCACGTCCTCGGCCACGTCCACGACCACGACCAGGACCACGATTTCCTCCGGCATCCATACTGGTGTTAAGAGATAACAGAAGTATATCGAGGATGAGTAAGGGAGGAAAAAGCAACCACGATGATAAGCAAAAGAGGGAGAATAACCACAGTTCAAGAAACGGAATACAGTACGAGAAAGTAAAGAATCGAGTAAGGAAACTTACGAACACTGGAAGTACTAAGATGCTGGCAGCGGTGTGACAATGTGCAAAACAAAACACGACTAGACCAAATTAACCGACGAGCCTAGGTATCCATAAACCTAGAGCTCTTATACCATTTTTTGTAACACCCCCGAGATATTCGGAGTATATTACAGCGCCGTGGACCCCTACATGGGACCCATCAGGCTACAACAAGAAAACTCCACTCGACTAACCATCTCGGTTAGCGAGGACACACATTTAAATAATATGACATATAAAGATACGCTCGGAGCAACCGGCGAAATAAGCATCAACCGATAATGTAATAATTTAAAGTAATACAATACGGAGTTTGAAATGAAAATCCTAAGTACTCGCGAGTACAATCTATAAGTTTATAACTGTGGAAACAACCATATCGAAATGGACAAAAGAAATAAGAAGACCCAAATGCACATGTCAAAGACCCTGGCCAACATCCTCGTACTGTCCCGGTGCTCGCTCGTCCGGATAATCATTACCTGAAATCCATAACAAGAATTTCCCCAAAACGGGTCCCCAAAGGGGTTAGCAATTACGCTAGTACAAGTAATCAAGGCAAACCAATCGCTTACACATTTCATAGTACAATGCACCCAAATCAATTTCAAAAGTCAAAATCAGACATGTCTTTTCCGGAAACAAACAGTCAAACAATTTGCCTTAGGAACAGGGTAATACCATTGATCCCGCCCAAGGCCTCTAAGGATCCTCCCGAGCTGGCCATATCATCAAACAAAACACGCACATGCATCGCCTTGGGAACAGGGTAATACCATTGATCCCGCCTGAGGCCTCTAAGGACCCTCCCGAGTTGGCTAGCTAAACAAACTCATGAATCCAGGACTCAACCCTTTGGACTCCCTCCGTGATCTCGTCGGACCATCCCGAGGTGAGCAATTCACACACAAAATGCATTACCATTTCACGTTAAGCATAAAGGTTTCCAAAAATACTTGCCTTGAATAATTGATGACGCAACGAACGGAAAGGATAATCACCGACGAATGCTAGGAATCAACGGAACCCAACCTAATGATTCGAAGAACATAATCACAACCAACTCTAGACGAATACGGAAATGGAATACACCCGCAAACCCGCCTACGATTCATGTATATTCGTACAAAAATATCAACGAGGGCGGACCACAACCAAACCCTCTCGATTTCGCAAAACCATGAAAATATACCATGAATCCGTAGGAAAACTAATGATATCGACAAGATTAACCATATTCATCATGAATCCACCAACAAAACGGAATGAATCAGACGAAAATCCCAAAACCCCCAATTTATGTAAAAGTAGGGTTCTAAGAGATTTTACCTTGGATTAGGATGAAAGATTCATGTTGATGTTGTTATAATACACCAAGAACTCAAGGAAGATGTTGGATGAGATGATTGGATGAAGAAATCGCCAAGAAAATCGCCCGAAATCGCCTTAGCCGCGGAGAGGAGGAAGAAATGAGAAATTGTGTTCATCTCGGTCAACTCCCTGGTTTATATAGCCAGGGAGTGTTAGCGCGCGCTAATCCTCAAGGTTAGCGTGCGCTAACGGGATAAAACTACAGGCCATACAATTAGCGTCCCAATCCAGTAGCCAGATTTCTGGCCGTTAGCGTGCGCTACTCGAAATGTGGCGTGCACTAATAATCTCTCGGTAGCGCGTGCTATCGACCAATAGCGTGGGCTACCTGGACATCAGCCGAGTCCAGAAGTAACTGTACAGTTCACACCTGATCCAGTTAGCGCGCGCTATCCACCAAACGTAGCGTGCGCTAAAGTGTATCAGTAGCGCACGCTATCGACCAATAACGTGCGCTACCTGGGCAACAGATTGAATCCAGTAGCAAACTGTCCAGTACTGGGCACTCACGCTAGCGCACGCTACCGGGAATCTCAGCGTGCGCTAGCCCCCGACATTAGCGTGCGCTAGACTACGTAGCATACGCTAATTCGCCAGTCCAGGGGGCTGGAAACAGCACTGCCACTCCCAGGGCTTGCTCTCGAGCGCGCGCTACGAAGCAGTCGTAGCGTGCGCTACTAAGTGACCCCTAGCGTGCGCTATGCATAAAAGATAGCGTGCGCTAGGTACGAAATATAATCGGTCCAAAACATCGGAATATGAACGAAACGTCAAACGGAACATCTCAAGACGCATCAAAACATAGAATGGATCCACGGCAACCCCGAAATAGTAGTTCCACACAACAATAACGAGAATCAGATCAATAGATGACGGGAAAGATACACTGTAAGGTACACGAGGGTCACTACGACCGAGAAATACACCGAAAAAGAAAATACAAGGGGAAAGAAAAAAAATGCGGATATTACAATGGGCTGGTCCCCTTAAAGTCTGCAGGAGTTGCTGGCAGCCAGCTGTGCGGTCCAATGAGAATCCTGCACACGTCTGAGTCGCTGTCACGGGCGGTCCCACCTTGTGCCTTTCGGCGGGTTTGTCGGTAGGTAAAGCCGCCCTTGTCAGAGACAGCTGTTGGTGGTCAATGATCCATGAAATGCGGCGCATGTCTCGGATCTGCACATGGGTGCTGTTTTGAGATCCAGTCTTCGTGGACTTTGACGGACGATGGCCTCTGTTCGGGGCATAGGACGGTTGTCCTTGGTCGGGCACCAGGGTCGATCGCTAAGTGCTGAAAGGTGATCGCCTTGGGAGTCGATCGCTAGATACCCGAAGGTGGTCCGATTTCTTCGTTTAGGCGAGTTCGCCATAGCTTGATTGGTGGTGGACTCGGTCGCTCGGCCTTGCAGTCGATCGCCTGTCGAGGTGCGCAACAGGCGATGGTGGAGCTGAAAGTGGAGGTAGAGGCGACCAAGGCCAATCCCTTCCTTAACTTGGAGTTTGTCAGCGAGTTTGCCTATTATATGGCGTTCGCTGACTCGATCCGGGCTGCTAAGAAGGGAGGGTTGGAGGTTGGCCCTCTTGCTGAGAACTTCAAGGCGTATGCGTTGGAGCATCCTCTCCATCCTGTTTTCTCCTTGCCGATCTTGGATCTCTCGGAACTTGGCGTGGATTTGAGCTAGTATCCGACTCCGGCGAACCTCGTTCATCCTGACGCTCCAGAGGACGGGGAGGCCGCTCCGGAAGCTGGCGAAGGGCCACAGGCCGATCCGGTGGTTGAAGGCGAAGGCCACGCGGGGGCTTGAGTCTCTTCATTCTTGTTTACTTTAGCTTTTTGCCTTGTAGTTTTGTAGCTTTCTTTTTGTAGTACTTAGGCCTTCGGGCGACCGTGTATGTACCTTTGAGATTTCAAGTAATGTAATGAACGTTCGGTTCTTAGATTTCTCACTTGAATGATTGCTATTTTTGAGTCTTTTGCTTGACTTTGTACAAATGTGTGAGGAGAGATTGTTGCAAGTGTAGGTCTAAGTGAATTGAGAAACTCAAATAGATAACTTTTTACAAGAAATTCGATCGCTGCACAAACATCTGACGAATGCCGATATCCGTATGTAATTGAGTATGGACGATCGTTGTATAGGTAGTTCCGCACTCTTCCCCCTTGTTTTTGTTCACTTAGTGAAAGTAAGGGGACGAAAATAAATCGTTGGGTAAGCGGTCTTCAATTTTGTCGAATCCTCGAGGAAGGCCGTTCATCTCGGTCTTGAGGAACCGTGCACGATTGCGGAGTTCGATGGACCGATCTCCATGACCATGTCTTGTGCACGATCTACATTGTCTGTCTCGTGACTCATTTTATTGTGAGGGTCCTCCGTTAGGCTGCGCCTCGCCTCGTATTTAAACGAAGGGCGTGCGGTCTTGGTCTGGAGAAGTCCTTGCATGGGGCGTCGTCGGATTAATCGACTCCACATCCACGGCTTGTTAGCTCTTTTCTAACTCGGATCGTCATGTTAGATGTCAATCCTTGACAGTATACGTTGAGACGGGGGTAGGGACGCATCGCATTGTCCGTGAAGGATTCACCATGTTGAGTGAAGGACCTTCGAGGGCGGGCGATCGTGTCCACTGATTTGCTTGGAGAGTCCTTCGACTACGCCCACCTCGTATTTAAACGAAGGGCGGGCGATCTCAGCCCAAAGGAACCTTGCATAGCCTAAGAAGTCGGTTCCATCGACCACCAGGACCATGGCTGCACTCTTCTACCTCGGATCATCATGTTAGATGTCGATCGTCTATGGTGTATGTTGTGCGGGGGGAGGCGATCTCGTGCCTTAGTCTAGCATGTTAGATGATGAACTGTAGAGGGCGAGCGAGTCATCCTCTTTTTTGAAGCGCTAGCTCAGGCAGTAGCCTTTGGTTCAATGAGGTGGGAAATCGGGGAGAGTCTTCAGAAGTTCCCTTCTCTTGATTGAAGCACGTACATACGGTCGCCGAGGTTGATCGAGGGGTCGGCTCGTATGAGCTTTTCCGGCCTGTTCGCGTTCGACTCGGGCGATCGTGTTGGGAGATTGGTGGGGCTCCGGCTAAGCCAATAAACTGTCCAACTTGCCCTCCTCGAACAATCTCCAGAGCTGTTTGAGGAGGTCGCGACATTGGTTGGTGCTGTGGACGGGACTCTTGTGGTAAGCACAATATTGAGCGTGGTCTAGATGACCGTGGTCCCTTATCTCCTTTGGCTTGTTTAACGGTTCGCGCCCCTTGATGGCATAGAAAATGTGGGTCGGAGTTCGGTTGAACTTGTGGAGGAGAGGGGCTTCCACATCCTCGATGGCCCTGAGGCCGCCGGATGGCGTGGCGTCCGTCTTCTTGGCTTCGGCGATCGCCGTCTTTCGTGAAGGAGGAGGCGTTTACTCTCCTAGGCGGAGGGTGAGTAGCCTTTGCCTGGCCAGAAAGTCGGCAGCCTTAGCACGGAAGATCGCATAGGTTGGGGGGATATCCTTGGTGATATGTCTAAACATGGGTGAATGACCGTAGAATCCCCCCAGGACCGAATAGAGAGCGAGCTCATCACTGACGGGTTCGCCATGAGGATGATTTCATCCACTCGGTCGATGTAATCTGCGTTGGTTTCATCTTCCCCCTGCCTGATTTTCATCACGCGGTGGGGGCCTTCTGGTCTGGCGACCTTGGTGGCGAAGTATGACATGAAGTCATTCGCCAGTTTCTCAAAGGAGATGATCGATCGTAGTGTTAGTGAGACGTACCACCTATGGGCCAGCTCGCCCAATGTTAATGGGAAGATTCGGAACTTGTTTGCATCTGTTGCCCCACACCCGGTCATGTAAATTTGGAATTTACTTAGGTGAGTCCCGGGGTCGGATCTCCCTTCATACAGAGGTGTTTTGGGAGGAGCGATCCTTGGTTGCACGGGGGCGAGATCGATGTGGACCGCGAGTGGCTCGGTCGGCCCGATGATCTTTCTGCTGGTGCTTGCCCCAGTGTCCAAGAGTGCTCTCATCTCGTCGAGCTAGCGTTGCATAGCGGCCATCACCGTGGCTTGGCTGCTCGCGGCTAGGCGCTCGGAGCGGGAGCCAAGGCGATCAAGTATTGACCCCATGGCGTTCGGATAGGCCAAACTCCTGGTGACGGACTCGGATTCCGTCGTCTTGTAGTTGGGGCTAGAATGACCCGGTCGCCATTATAGATCGCTTCCCAAGCGACTGAATACGGAACCGTCCGGCCGTGCGAGAGCCTTTTCTCGCGAATCGGGGCTTATTGACGATCGCTCGCCCTGTAGCCCTGTGAATTTCCGTTTGCCCATGCGGCGGAAGGTCGAGGGAGTTACTGCGGGCGACGCGCATGCTCTCCGTCACTCCTTTAGGATGGCCATAGCCTCCTCGATCTGTTCCTCGGTTTGGAACTGGTCGAGTGAGAGGTTGGGGCCACCCCTCAGGTGCGGGATCGAGAGTCTCGCGTTGCCGCGGCTTCCCCCTGCCGTCGGCTGGGGCTCGGATTGAGCCGGGATATGGTGTCCGGCGGTTCGGAGAGCTGCTCTGTTCGATGTAGTGGTGGTCGTCATCATTCTGAAGGCTTTCTTTGAAGCGCAGTGAGTGTCACTTCAAGTATATGTCCTGAGAACAGTGAGTGTTCTTCGGGACGGTCGGAATAAAAATGAATGTATAAATGCCCTCCTTCTAGCGCCAATTATTGCTACCCAAAATATTATCCGGAGATAGATACTGCTGGAATGGATGGATAGCAAACAAATGCGAGAACACTTCCGTGGGAAATGTAAACAACACAAGATTTGCCGGGGTTGTTAGTCCCGGGCATGAATGCTCTCGCGAGATATTATTAATACAAATATTCGGGGATACAAGTATTAATGTAAGAGTACAATTACAATGAGTTTAAAGACCCTTGTTATCTTAGCTAGTGAGCGTGTAGATTGCCGGAAGAACCAGGTTTGATGCTCTGTGAGTTCTTGTAACAACGTTGATGAGCTGTGACGGTGGTGAGAGATCGACAGTCTCTCACGGCGTGTATTAGCTGTATGTCTGAGCTCCTAGACTTGAGTGTCTCTTTGAATCTGCACTGTGGGGACTTCTTGCCTCTGCCAACCGTCTTCTGGTTGAGAGGTGCTGAGAGAGAAATCCTGAGGTAGATTCGGGAGAGGAAGCTGGGAGCTTGGAAGTATGTAAGTTTGTATGTATTCCCGTGAATGAATTCGGAATGTATGTGAACGAATGGGGAAACTTTTTCCAGTAGAAGGAGGTTCTCTATTTATAGGACTTGGATCTGCCGGGCGATCGCCTCTGCTGTATTATAATAAGTGGGCGATCGTCTTTAGCATATGGGCTGGTCCCCTTAAAGTCTGCAGCAGTTGCTGGCAGGTAGTTGTGTGGTCCAATGAGAAGCCTGCACGCGTCTGAGTCGCTGTCACGGGCGGTCCCACCTTGTGCCTTTCGGTGGGTTTGTCGGTAGGTAAAGCCGCCCTTGTCAGAGAGAGCTGTTGGTGGTCAATGATCCATGAAACGCGGCGCCTGTCTCGGATCTGCACATGGGTGCTGTTTTGAGATCCAGTCTTCGTGGACTTTGATGGACGATGGCCTCTGTTCGGGGCATAGGACGGTTGTCCTTGGTCGGGCACCAGGGTCGATCGCTAAGTGCTGAAAGGCGATCGCCTTGGGAGTCGATCGCCAGATACCCGAAGGTAGTCTGGTTTCTTCGTTTAGGCGAGTTCGCCATAGCTTGATTGGTGGTGGACTCGGTTGCTCGGCCGTGCAGTCGATCGCCTGTCAAGGTGAATAAATCTCGACACAACACACCTCCTTGAAATTAATCTTGTGGCATGGGTCGTACACGTACTTCCTCAGCTGGGAAACGTGGAAGACGTTATGCACTCCGTCTAATGAAGGTGGCGGTGCGAGTCGATAAGCGAGTTTACCAACTCAGTCCAGTATTTCGAACGGGCCAATAAATCTCGGGCTCAATTTGCCCTTCTGGCCAAAGCGTCGAACACCCCGCATCGGCGATACCTTGACCCAAACATGGTCCCCGACCATAAAATCCAACAGTCGCTGGCGGTCCGTAGCATATGACTTTTGGCAGCTCTGAGCTGCCAACATGTGTTTTCGAACGATGGAAACCTTCTTAATAGATTCCTGGATCAGATCCAACTCGGTAGCGATGACATCGGACGCATCAGCCGAACACAGAGGAGACTTGCACCTCCTACCGTACAAGGCCTCGAAGGGTGCCATGCCTATGCTTGCATGCCAGCTGTTGTTGTATGAAAATTCCGCCAAGCAGAGGTGTCTGGCCCAATCCTTACCCCAATCGAGTATACACGCTCTTAATATATCCTCCAGGGTTTGTATAGTACGTTCTGTCTGTCCATATATTTGAGGGTGATAGGCCGTGCTGAAATGTAACTGAGTACCTATAGCCTTGTGGACAGCCTTCCAGAAGCGGGACACGTATCTAGTATCTCTATCTGATATAATTCCCGAGGGGACGCCATGTAGCCTTATGATTTCTTGGATAAAGATGGTGGCCAGCTGCTTTGTCCCGGTTGTAACACCCCCAAACCACTCGGGAATGTTACAGTGCCGTAGACCCCCTCCATGAGGATCTACCAGGCTAAATATAGAAACACCACGATATAATACAATACAATACATACCGACATGGGTAATTAACGGACCATTAGACCGATTTGGTCTTTTACCACAACATACACATCAACCATACATTACTCTTTCTCGTAACTCATACCCACGCAGGGGTTAACATAAATCAACGTTCCCGCATAAGGGAAAATAGACACAACGGAAGGACAAAAGAAGACATCACCAAATACTCAACACCGGTCTTCATGTGATTAGTATCGCCGTCGTCCATCATCCTTCGTAATGATCCTGTGAATTACTCCCCAGCAACCTGCAAGTACCTGGATGCAAAACAGACATCGACCCCCCGAATACTCGGGGGTTAGCAAAACTCCACTGTTTTGCTAGTGCAAGTATAAATACAAGGACAAGCTATACATATCATACTCCAAGAACATAGAGATCGTGAATATACTTCCCGAGATAATTCACTTGATCAAAATAGTTTGAATTACGAAAGATAAGAATAAAACCATTTTACATCTTACAAAATATTTTACGATCTCGGGAGTTTTTGAAAACATTCGAGGTTTAAGAAGTCTCAAGCCTTTCGAACACTTAGGGACACAGTCCAAAAATTATTTATTTCAAAATACGATTTCGATAACAAAATACGGGGTCCACGACCCAATCATAACATTCCAATTACAAACACAGGGGTCCACGACCCAAATTATCCACATCACATACTCGCAAGAATAACCCGACGGAAACTACACCGTGTCAAACATTAACATGACAACAGTCTCACAAAACGACATCAGAGAGCACAACTTTGCAACTTAACCATACGGTCGAGCTCGACACACCACAGAGCTACAATACACAGAGAAACCACAGGACTCATGTACCCTTACCAAATTATCACAGTCAAGGGACAAATCACACACAACACATTTATTGGTGCCATTCCAGCTAAGTACTATACCATTTGGACTGCCATTCTAATCAGACGAAATATGCGCCAAAAAAATCACAGTTCTCCAACAACACATTTCAAAGTTAACCGTTGGTACGAGACTCACGGCCGCCGTAGCCCGCAGAGCCCCATCGGACATCCCTGGGTGGTTAACCCTAGTTCGTGATACGCACACTCACGGCAATACGTATCCCTAGAGGTCCCATCATATCGTCCCTATGTGAACATACACATATCATCCACAACGCCACAGGAAGCCATAATTCGAATACCAGAATATGCATACAAATGCTAGGTACTTCGCTAGAATGGCCACTTTAGTCGACGTATACTCACAATTAATGTCACACAATCACAAGCAATTACCAATACAAAACAACAACAAGCGCCACAACCTCCTTACGAAGGAATAACAACAAATATCACAAAATGTCCCACATTCACCGAACAATTACACATATCAGTACACCATCCTCGGCAAGTAATTTCGGTCTACCAACATCACTAAACATGATCAACATCTTCCAACATATGAAACTAACGCACATATTCCGAAAGCACATTAATCTACGAAGCATACGAGTTATCTTTTGAAAGACAACAATTATCGAGAACATACCGATCCTTTTAAAAGTTCATTAAAACATTCAAATTGTAATTTGATTCCAATAGTAACGAATACGTCTACGAAACATGAAATGTATGGGCAAGATAGTTGCCTCGATACCGCGAGCAAGTACTCCGACGAACACGGCTTGACCGGGACACTCCGAAAACCTACAACTTCCGGAAGACACAACGAAAACACTATCACAACGAGAACCAAGACCAAGAACAACGAAAAACCCATCAATCTATTGAAGGAAAACTCAATGGGACATTTAATCGAACATTAAATGTTCAATAATTCCCAAGAACACTCGAATCATGAATCAAGTTAAACAAACTCGATATATGGATATACAATCCGTGAAACACGGTTAATAACATCATACTACACCAACCGATGCATTAAAATCGAACTAGAATCGAAATCAAGAACAAATTTCCAAGAAAGTCAACTCGAAGAAAAAAAAGAATTACCGGAAATCGAAATTACGGGTATTACATTCTACCCTCCTTAAAAGAAGTTTCGTCCCGAAACTTAAAACAAGTAGGGAGAAGCAATATCCCGCCAGGAAAACTGAACGAGATACACATGAAACGCGTAACTTACGCCCATCGGCGAAACTTTACCAGCAACGCAAAAGAATATACGGCGTGAAAACACGCTCCACGACGACTAACACAACGCCACCAGTAGAGACATAATAAAATCAACAAGTGACAAGCATCGTCAAACAGATAGTACAATCAAGGCGATTATCCGAACAATCGCAAAACACAACGAACGAAAATCAATACGATTGACCAACCCAACGGTTCATCAATCAAAACACGAGCCAATCGCTGAACAAATACGGAATTCCACCGCCCAAGGGTTGGAAGATCGAAAACGAGACTAATTTCCCGAACATAAGGAAATTAGAAAGGAGTCTGAACGTTCAACAATCACGAAACAAGATCAACAAAACCGAACAATCAAACGATCGAACCACAACGATCGAGACAACAAAAATCGAACACTCATGTTCGAATCACGAAGAACAATAAAATTCAAACAACAACTCCAAGGTTCTCATCTCGACTCGAGACAATATATGATCCGGTGAAAACAGCAACATGTGCATTCACATAAGATCCACAGGAAAGGGAATAGAAATTGAAAAGTCACAACGACAAACTATTTATTCCAAACAATACCAGGCTCGTTTGTTCAACAAAAGCAAGGGGCAGAACAAGTTCAGAAAATGTCAACGAACATAAACGAGTCGATAGAGTCGAAAGTACAGAAGTTCCAGATCCGATCCACTTCGAATAAAATAATTAGTAGAACCAAAAGATGTTACTTCCGAACAAGGTGCACAAGAATCGAACCGAACTCGGAATAGTTATAGTGATACCAGATCGACCCAAAACAAGATCACAGCTCGTTCGAACGATGGAACTGAAATACAGAACAAGTTTAGAAAGTATCAACGAACACGAGCGAGTCGATAATCTTGAGAAAGAGGAAATGCAGAAGTCCAAAAACAATACGGGTATCACATTCGACCTCTTATAAAAGAAATGTCGTCCACACAACTCACAATAACGAAAACAAGGCAGCAACACAAAAGCGGTCGACGGAAACATCTCCCATGGGCCTCTCAGAGCCGATCCTGATATCTGTGCTAAGCGCGAACTCCGGAAGTCTCGATAACCAATTCGTAAAACTGAATTATGTGTCCCTCGAGTCCACACTTGAAATGCGTTACTGACGACAAGGACAATTTGTACGTACATGCCCCCGGCAATATACGGTTGAAACACCTCGGCTCGGCACACCGAATATACAAATGCTAAATACAATGGGACGTAACATCACAAAGCAACAAACCAGAGATGCCAATTTGGCATAACATATCTACACATACTAAAATCACAACAACCACGGCATCGTTCGACGATTACAATAGCCCGAACGATAACTAGCACACAAACACAAAACATCATGAAACAATCACAGATGTACACCATCATATAAACCCAAGCTCTAACAGCTCGTACAGGTGCGATAGCACGCAAATCACCACGAAACGACAACATTAAAGATCAACATCACACCTCTCACAGAGGGCTAACGTAACAAATGCGTGGCAACGACTCAACGCTCACACCACCAATTAAATCACAACTCGGGGGTTAACACCCTAACAAAAGTGCGAACATTATACATACATTGCCGCACCGCAAACAGGAACAAAAGGTTTTAAAAATGAAAGCCACCTTTGAAAAAAAAATGATTTTGGAAACACTAGTTGATCTTGAGTATCACCTTTCAAAAAGTTGAACAAACATTATTGTCGAAACTTTGAAAACCATCATGCGTTTGATAAAAATGAGGACACTTTTTTTAGCGAAAAACTTTCAGAATGCATTTGAAAATATCTCAAAATATTTTTGGTCCTCAACTGGAAAAATTTTGAATTGTTTTGCGGCATTAGAAAGCACCTTGAAAACACCGCAAGAAAATAATTCGTCTTAAAAGTACGTCTCGAAATTTAATTTTCTAAGATACTCAAGGTTTTCAAAAATTCAATAGGCCAGAATGCCCAAAACTCACAAAAATTCTTTATCAAACCGTCATAAAACATTCAAGGCCAAAATGCCAGAACTCGATTTAGGGAATCGGTTTTACTAATTAGAACTCAGTTTGCAAAATACTGAAAGTCATTTTTAAAGGACTCACGCAGCGTATAAAATACAGTTCGTAAATACATTAGCAGCGACACCGCCCCTCATACAAATAAAAGATGAGAGTCAAATACCCACACATCACGAAATCAAAATCCACAGAAGGATTCAATCACTTAACGAATAATCATACAAGTAACTCGCATCAGACGAGGCACAAACACAAAGAAAGGAGACTTACATCCACAAGTCGCATGAAGATGATGGCTACACCTCGATACTAATCACGACCGACACCTCAGACGACGCGTCGCTACACGACTCAGTCAGACAAAATCTGACAAGACAAGACAAGACAAGACCCGACAACACAAAACTCGACCCGACAGCCTAGGTTTCCGCAACCTAAGCTCCGATACCATATTCTGTAACACCCCCAAACCACTCGGGAATATTACAGTGCCGTAGACCCCCTCCATGAGGATCTACCAGGCTAAATACAGAAACACCACAATACAATACAATACAATACAATACAATACATACCGACATGGGTAATTAACGGACCATTAGACCGATTTGGTCTTTTACCACAACATACACATCAACCATACATTACTCTTTCTCGTAACTCATACCCACGCAGGGGTTAACATAAATCAATGTTCCCGCATAAGGGAAAATAGACAAAACGGAAGGACAAAACAAGACATCACCAAATACTCAACATCGGTCTTAATGTGATTAGTATCGCCGTCGTCCATCATCCTTCGTAACGATCCTGTAAATTACTCCCCAGCAACCTGCAAGTACCTGGATGCAAAACAGACATCCACCCCCCAAATACTCGGGGGTTAGCAAAACTCCACTGTTTTGCTAGTGCAGGTATAAATACAAGGACGAGCCATACATATCATACTCCAAGAACATAGAGATCGTGAATATACTTCCCGAGATAATTCACTTGATCAAAACAGTTTGAATTACGAAAGATAAGAATAAAACCATTTTACATTTTAAAAAATATTTTACGATCTCGGGAGTTTTTGAAAACATTCGGGGTTTAAGAAGTCTCAAGCCTTTCGAACACTTAGGGACACAGTCCAAAAATTATTTATTTGAAAATACGATTTCGATAACAAAATACGGGGTCCACGACCCAATCATAACATTCCAATTACAAACACAGGGGTCCACGACCCAAATCATCCACATCACATACTCGCAAGAATAACCCGACGGAAACTACACCGTGTCAAACATTAACATGACAACAGTCTCACAGGACGGCATCAGAAAGCACAACTTTTCAACTTAACCATACGGTCGAGCTCGACACACCACAGAGCTACAATACAAATAGAAACCACAGGACTCACGTACCCTTACCAAATTATCACAGTCAAGGGACAAATCACACACAACACATTTACTGGTGCCATTCCAGCTAAGTACGATACCATTTGGACTGCCATTCTAATCATACGAAATATGCGCCAAAAAAATCATAGTTCTCCAACAACACATTTCAAAGTTAACCGTTGGTACGAGACTCACGGCCGCCGTACCTAGCAGAGCCCCGTCGGACATCCCTGGGTGGTTAACCCTAGTTTGTGATACGCACACTCACGGCAATACGTATCCCTAGAGGTCCCGTCAGACCGTCCCTAGGTGAACATACACATATCATCCACAACGCCACAGGAAGCCATAATTTGAATACCAGAATATGCATACAAATGCTAGGTACTTCGCTAGAATGGCCACTTTAGTCGACGTATACTCACAATTAATGTCAGACAATCACAAGCAATTACCAATACCAAACAACACCAAGCGCCACAACCTCCTTACGAAGGAATAACAACAAATATCACAAAATGTCCCACATTCACCGAACAATTACACATATCAGTACACCATCCTCGGCAAGTAATTTCGATATACCAACATCACTAAACATGATCAACATCTTCCAACATATGAAACTAACGCACATATTCCGAAAGCACATTAATCTACGAAGCATACGAGTTATCTTTTGAAAGACAACAATTATCGAGAACATACCGATCCTTTTAAAAGTTCATTAAAACATTCAAATTGTAATTTGATTCCAATACTAACGAATACGTCTACGAAACACGAAATGTATGGGCAAGATACTTGCCTCGATACCGGGAGCAAGTACTCCGACGAACACGGCTTGATCGGGACACTCCGAAAACTGACAACTTCCGGAAGACACAACGAAAACACTATCACAACGAGAACCAAGACCAAGAACAACGAAAACCCATCAATCTATTGAAGGAAAACTCAATGGGACATTTAATCGAACATTAAATGTTCAATAATTCCCAAAAACACTCGAATCATCAATCAAGTTAAACAAACTCGATATATGGATATACAATCCGTGAAACACGGTTAATAACATCATACCACACCAACTGATGCATTAAAATCGGACTAGAATCGAAATCAAGAACAAATTTCCAAGAAAGTCAACTCGAAGAAAAAAAGGAATTACCGGAAATTAAAATTACGGGTATTACACCGGTGGTCTCCTGAATTGGAATGAAATGTGCCGACTTCGTCAGTCGGTCTACAATGACCCATATCGTGTTTTTTCCTCCTGCCGTCACTGGTAACTTGGTGACAAAATCCATTGATATGCTCTCCCATTTCCATTCCGGAATGGGTAAGGGCTGCATGATTCTGGCCGGCCTGCGGTGTTCAATCTTCACCTGTTGACATGTCAAACATCGAGCAACGAACATCGCTACCTCTTGTTTCATGTTCTTCTACAAGAAGCTCTTCCGCAAATCCTTATACATCTTGCTCGCCCCGGGAAGCACCGAATAGGGAGTAGAATGAGCTTCCTTGAGTATAGTTTGTTTAAGCTCGTCATTCGGTGGAATACAAATTCTGTTCTTAAACCTCACCAAGTTTCCTTGGATCCTGTAGTCTGAAATAAATCCCCCTTCGGCCCTTGCGCCGATCGCATGAAGTTCCGGGTCTTCCATCTGTTCCAGGCGTATCTCGTCCAGCAAGGATGAATGAATGTTAATTGAGCACAACTGTCCCTGGCGGTGTTGTATCCATACTTCAGTGCCATTTCTCCTTAGATCTTGCTGCAATTCCGACTGTACCGTTAAACCGGATAGTGTCATCTCCTGTGCAGTTTTCCGACTCAGTGCATCTGCCACGATGTTGGCCTTTCCAGGGTGATATAAAATCTCCATATCGTAATATTTGATCAGCTCCAGCCAACGCCTCTGTCTCATGTTTAACTCCCTCTGGGTGAAAATGTATTTTAAACTCTTGTGGTCCGTAAAAATTTTGCAGGTAACCCCATAAAGGTAGTGTCTCCAAATCTTAAGGGCGTGGACCACTGTAGCCATCTCCAAGTCATGCGTCGGATAGTTCACCTCATATGGTTTAAGTTTTCGAGAGGCGTATGCTATAACTCTGTCATTATGCATGAATACACATCCAAGTCCATGCTTAGACGCATCGGTGTATATTACGAATCCTTCTGTGCCCTGCGGTAGTACCAGTACTAGCGCAGTAGTCAGCTTTCTCTTCAGTTCGTCGAAGCTCTCCTGACAACCCGTTGTCCAGACAAACTTGGTACTTTTCCTTAGTAGATTCGTCATCGGCCGACCAATACTAGAAAAAGCTTCGACAAACCGTCGATAATATCCTGCCAATCCCAGAAAACTCCTCACTTCCTTGAAATTTCTTGGTGGTTCCCAACTCATAACTGTCTCGTTCTTCTGGGGATCTACCTTAACACCTTCTACCGAAATCACATGTCCTAAAAAGGTCACCTCCAGCATCCATAACTCGCATTTAGAAAGTTTGGAATAAAGTTGGTGTTGCCTCAAAACACTCAACGCCTGCCTCAAGTGTTTCTCATGCTCCTGTCGGCTCCGGGAATAGATCAAAATGTCGTCGATAAAGACTACCACACACTTGTCGAGAAATTCTATCAGAACCTTGTTCATCAATTCCATAAAAACGGCTGGGGCATTAGTCAATCTAAACGACACCACTATGTACTCGTAGTGTCCGTACCTCGATCGAAATGCGGTCTTTGGAATATCCTCCTCTCGAATTCTCAATTCGTGATATCCAGAACGTAAATCGATCTTTGAAAACACAGTCGCTCCCTATAGTTGATCCAGTAAATCATCAATACTTGGAAGTGGGTAACGGTTCTTAATAGTGACTTTATTTAGTTCTCTGTAATCGATACACAAGCGTAGGGAGTTGTCCTTCTTCATTACAAAAAGGACCGGGGCACCCCATGGTGAAGTGCTCGGACGAACGAGCCCCTTCCTTATCAATTCCTCGAGTTGTAACTTTAATTCCTTCATCTCAGCTGGTGCCATCCTATATGGTGCCTTGGAGATAGGTGTCGTCCCTCGCTCAAGTTCAATCAAAAGACCGACCTCCCATCGTGGCGGCAATCCTGGTAATTCATCGGGAAAAACGTTCGGAAATTCACTTGCCGTGGGAATATTAGCAACTGACAATTGTGATGTGCCTTCCTGAAGAATATAACACAAATAATATGTTTCCCGTTCGGCACAAGATACTCCTGCTGTAAGGGGACTGAGGGACCCCTTAGTACTAAAGTGTTCTCGGCCTCTGATTATGTGAGTAACACCGTCAGGAGTTGTAATGGAAACTGTCAGGTGTTAGGTGTCTAATACCGTCCTGTGCATTGTCATCCAGTCCATACCCAAAATAATGTCTTCGTTCTGAAGTGGAAAAACCATGAGATTTGCTGTCCAGCCCCGACTATCGATGCGGATCGGGCAGTTTCGAACTACCAAATTACCCCCCACCCTGCTACCCTCGGGTAGCTTAACAGTAAAAGATTCACAAGGTACACAAGGAAGATTTAAACGGTTAACACATTCCACGGATATGAACGAATGGGTCTCTAAACAGTACATGAACAGGCTGGGAATTAATAAGAAGTATACCTGAGACAGCAGGTGCAGTCTGGTTATCAGTGGCCTTTAGTTAGAACACGCGGGATAGCAGTGTCTCCTAGGAGGGTGCAGTGCCACCCCCATGGCCACGTCCTCTTCCAGCACCATATGGAGGAGTTTGGTAAGGTGGGGATTGATAGTTGGACATGGGGGATGCTCTGGATGTCTGAACCAAGCCTTGTTGACTCTGAGGAGCTGAAATTTGTGCAGGTTTGATCCGTGAACAGTAGCGAGACATGTGCCCACCCTTTCCGCATGAAAAACACTTTGTAGACGCCTTACGACACTGACTCATGGTATGCCCCGCTATGCCACAATTGAAACAGCTCCGACGAGAGGGCCCGTTAGATGCTCCTTTCTGTTGGGACGAAGTTGCTGATTTAGAGGAGAACCCAACTCCCGAGTTCATTCTGCTAGAGCTCCCAGACTGATTAGATGTCTTCTGCTTCTTCTGGTTTTGCCCGGTATCCGAACTGACAACCGTACCGGTGTATGCTGTGACCACGTCCTCATATACCCTCAGAGTGGTGCAGTGAAACCTGGTCGCATAGCATTGAACATCTTCCAGCAGCCATTAAGCAAGGTGGCAAATTCGTTTATCTTCCGATGGGACCAATTGTGCGACATAGCTTAGTTCGGTCCTGTAAGCTCGAATAATTTCGGGTACTGGTAAGTCCTGAGGTCCTACACTGAATAAACTCCATGCTCGAGCAGTCTGTACTGATTGGGGGCAGTACTCGTCTCTCAATAGTTTGGAAAACTCTGTCCATCCGACTACCCTGTCCTCCGTCTTATAGGTCCTCCACCATTGGGCTGCGGTGTCATAGAGCTGGTTGATTCCGAGCGGTACCTTTCGGTTCCCTGGGCAACCGATCACCTCGAAGGCAGTCTCCATCTCGGAGATCCAATCATCCACGTGCTTATCCCCTGATCCATCGAATAATGGCGGTCTGGCCTTTAGCATTTCTCCCAGCCAACGGTCCTTCCCAGCATTCTCTTCTATGTCAATGACCGGTACACGTTCTGCCCAGTTGACCTGAGCGATTCCCATAGAAATGGCCTAGGCGAGGGTCTGGACTTTGTCCAGATCAAATCCCCTGTTGTTCTGATTTTCCGCCTCTTGTTCGTTCTGATGAACGGGCGGTGACTGATTCTCGGCTGGGTTAGTTTCACGGGTATTCCTGTCTTCCTGTTGATTCATAGCGGAACCCTGTGCAGCGTTTACGTTCCTTCTAGCTTCACGACGTGCCATTAGTGATGATTACTCGATCTAAAAGGTTAGTTTAGTACAACAGTCTCTGAGTTTTTACTGAATTCAAACATTATACCTGATTCTCAGGAGTTTACGTGTATTTTACCTCGACATTCCTCGATGAGTTACGGTCGCGAGGAGTGTTGGACTTTTGAAGGCAAAACGTTTTCAAAAAAAATATTTTGATACACTCTCCACGTGAGTTTTCGGCTCCGATACCATTTTCTGTAACTCCCCAAATTAAGCCGGACGCCACAGTGCCGTGAATCCCATGTGGGACCCACAAGGCGAGTTTTAAAAGAGGTTTTAAAAACAATTTATTCAACAAGTAGTTTGCGGAAATGTTCAAATGAAAGCTTTCATACGACCGAAATATAAAAGGTAATAATGTCTGTTCATATGGTTATTACACAACGTGAATTATTCAAATTTAGTTTAAGAAATAACAAGTCTTCTTCCCAACACTGCTCAGACCTGACCGGAACCTTCGGGAATCTCCTGCACATATTCAACAAATTTGCCTGACACGACGTATCATGTTAGTCAATCCAGGTCAGACATTTCGAACAAACTTCAATGATAGAATCAGATGAATTCAGAAAAAAGGTTATCACCGAATATTCAATTTAGCATCATTCCTTTTATCAGCCCATAAACTCCCATGGTCGCAACCAAGGGTCACGAAAGTATCTACACAGGAATACTCCGAACGTGGGTACCATTCAGGTTTTATCCCTCAACACAGTTCCGCAAGATATATCAACATATAAACTCCCAAGGCCGCAGCCAAGGGTCACGGAAGTATCTACACAGGAATACTCCGGACGAGATAGATAAGACGAGCACCTTACCATAGACAGTAACATATGTAAAATTCTGAAATATTAATACGTAATGTCCGAGCAAGATTTACTTCCCTCAAATCCGACGGGAGTTACTTCCTTCATAACACAACGGCTCGAATGTCCACACCCGGAAGCCAACCTATTACATGTTCGTCGATTAACATCTTGTAGTAATAATGATGATTAATGACAATCCTCACCGTCCCGTAAGGATCCTGAACTTGATTGTTCATGTTGCCAAAATCGGAATTCTCTATTTGTGACCATAATGCATATTACTAGTTTCCTCGGTTCGCCATTTTATAATTTATCATCTCGTTGATTAATGTTTTAATACAACATCTCTACGTCGTGATTATGGTTCAAGGCCATCGTAATTACATCACTAATTTTAGTTTAAATTACTAGAATGGAACGATTAAGCACTAATTCCCCGAACTTAACATGTTTGATTGCTTATCCGATTTGATAGTCGTTAGTTAGTTCATCAAGGGATTATTAACGTTTTTACGATATGGTAATAGTATTATAATTGAAATCTACAACAAGATGATCCTAAGGTATTGGTGATTAACAATTCGGTTATGAGTTCCCATTCAATTACGAGTACTACCATCACTCATTCTAGTTACTTAACAAGATAGGCATCGATTAATAATTGTGAAAGTTTTCACCATTCCGATCATCCTCGAAAGTTCTAAACTACCCAAAGCATCCGAAATTTAGTATAGCTCGTATAACAACACTGAAATGAGTTCAAGATTCGATAAACTTACCTCAATTGACAAAGGAGGATGAAGAACGGCGAAGGACGATGAAGAACGAAAGGGTAGCACCTTCAAAACCTCCTCCGGAGCTTGATCAACTCACTCCAACAGGATAACACTTGATTAGGGAGGCTAAAAACCGACTTAGAGAGGGTGGAGGATAGTATGAAGAGCAAAGAGTGAGTTTTGGGTCGGAAGAAATGAAATGGAGGGTGTCCTTATATAAATTCGGAATGGCTTTACGTACATTAGGCCTGAAGATTTATGTACGTAAGCCATGTTACGTACGTTATCAAGGAGAGCTTAACGTATGTAAGGAAAAACTCAAAACTTACTGGACTAATTTAAACACATCGTTACGTACGTAACAAAAGTCGGCTAACGTACGTAACACCCGTTGACTTACCTATCGCTATCGCGCCGAAAGTTGGTCTGACAATGCACCATCCGGCGAAGATTCCCTATCCGAAGACCGAAGACCACGTTACGTACGTAAGACATAATCTTTAGCGTACGTAATGGCACATACTTAGCGTATGTAATACATAGTTTTTAACGTACGTAAGTTTTAGTTTGTTTACTAAGTTATTATCACATTGATTCCTTATAACGCGACTCCCTCTCAATCTCATCGAGTAATCTCTCGGGGAACAAGATGTTGGCCACCATCATATTCGCACCGATAATTGCCCAACGACATCGAGGTATGTCACCGACAAATCATCAATCATCATACAATCACAATACAAGAATAACAGGTGCGGACAAGCTTTATTCATGTTAATACAATATGAACATATCATTCAAAATACGTTTATCGTGATGGAGTACATTTATTTATTAAATAGATGAAATAGAAATGATCGTTCAACGTGAAATAGCATGTAATACTGGTGGTATTACATACCACACCTCTTAAAAATAGTTTGGTCCCGAAACTAATAAAATAACTCGAGATGATTTTCCCTCATGCTCGACTCGATCTCCCAAGTCGCTTCTTCTATGCCGTGGTGCGACCATTGAACTTTTATAAGAGGTATGGCCTTATTCCTTAGTGTCTTTACGCGTCGATCCGAAATCGCGGTTGGGACTTCTCTAAAGGTAGCATCATTAGAAATCTCCACCTCCTCGAAATTAATCTTGTGGCTTGGGTCGTACACGTACTTCCTCAGCTGGGAAACATGGAAGACGTTATGCACTCCGTCTAATGAAGGTGGCAATGCGAGTCGATAAGCGAGTTTACCAACTCGGTCCAGTATTTCGAACGGGCTAATAAATCTCGGGCTCAATTTGCCCTTCTGGCCGAAGCGTCGAACACCCCGCATCGGCGATACCTTGACTCAAACATGGTCCCCGACCATAAATTCCAACGGTCGCTGGCGGTCCGTAGCATATGAATTTTGGCAGCTCTGATCTGCCAACATGTGTTTTCGAATGATGGAAACCTTCTTAATAGACTCCTGGATCAGATCCAACTCGGTAGCGATGACATCGGACGCATCATCTCAACACAGAGGAGACTTGCACCTCCTACCGTACAAGGCCTCGAAGGGTGCCATGCCTATGCTTGCATGTCAGCTGTTGTTGTATGAAAATTCCGCCAAGCAGAGGTGTCTGGCCCAATCCTTACCCCAATCGAGTACACACGCTCTTATTATATCCTCCAGGGTTTGTATAGTACGTTCTGTCTGTCCATCTGTTTGAGGATGATAGGCCGTGCTGAAATGTAACTGAGTACCCATATCCTTGTGGACAGCCTTTCAGAAGCGGGATACGTATCTAGTATCTCTATCTGATATAATTCCCGAGGGGACGCCATGTAGCCTTACAATTTCTCGGATAAAGATGGTGGCCAGCTGCTCTGTCCCGGTGGTCTCCTGAATTGGAATGAAATGTGCCGAATTCGTCAGTCGGTCTAAAATGACCCATATCGTGTCTTTTCCTCCCGCTGTCACTGGTAACTTGGTGACAAAATCCATTGATATGCTCTCCCATTTCCGTTCCAGAATGGGTAAGGGCTGCATGATTTCGGCCGGCCTGCGGTGTTCAATCTTCACGTGTTGACATGTCATACATCGAGCAACGAACCTCGCTACCTCCTGTTTCATGTTCTTCTACAAGAAGCTCTTCCGCAAATCCTTATACATCTTGCTCGCCCCGGGAAGCACCGAATAGGGAGTAGAATGAGCTTCCTTGAGTATAGTTTGTTTAAGCTCGTCATTCGGTGGAATACAAATTCTGTTCTTAAACCTCACCAAGTTTCCTTGGATCCTGTAGTCTGAAATAAATCCCCCTTCGGCCCTTGCGCCGATCGCACGAAATTCCGCGTCTTCCATCTGTGCCAGACGTTTCTCGTCCAGCAAGGATGAATGAATGTTAATTGAGCACAACTGTCCCTGGCGGTGTTGTATCCATACTTCAATGCCATTTCTCCTTAGATCTTACTGCAATTCTGACTGTACCGTTAAACCGGATAGTGTCGTAATCTTTGATCAGCTCTAGCCAACGCCTCTGTCTCATGTTTAACTCCCTCTGGGTGAAAATGTATTTTAATCTCTTGTGGTCCGTAAAATTTTTGCAGGTAACCCCATAAAGGTAGTGTCTCCAAATCTTAAGGGCGTGGACCACTACAGCCAGCTCCAAGTCGTGCGTCGGATAGTTCACCTCATATGGTTTAAGTTTTCGAGAGGCGTATGCAATAACTCTGTCATTTTGCATGAATACACATCCTCCATGCTTAGACGCATCGGTGTATATTACGAATCCTTCTGTGCCCTGCGGTAGTACCAGTACTGGCGCAGTAGTCAGCTTCCTCTTCAGTTCGTCGAAGCTCTCCTGACAATCCGTTGTCCAGACAAACTTGATACTTTTCCTTAGTAGATTCATAATCAGCCGAGCAATACTAGAAAAAGCTTCGACAAACCGTCGATAATATCCTGCCAATCCCAGAAAACTCCTCACTCCCTTGACATTTCTTGGTGGTTCCCAACTCATAACTGTCTCGATCTTCTGGGGATCTACCTTAACACCTTCTGCCGAAATCACATGTCCCAAAAAGGTCACCTCCGGCATCTAGAACTCGCATTTAGAAAGTTTGGCATAAAGTTGGTGTTGCCTCAAAACACTCAACACCTGCCTCAAGTGTTCCTCATGCTCCTGTCGGCTCCGCCAATAGATCAAAATTGTCGTCGATAAAGACTACCACACACTTGTCGAGAAATTCTATCAGAACCTTGTTCATCAATTCCATAAAAACGGCTGGGGCATTAGTCAATCCAAACGACACCACCATGTACTCGTAGTATCCGTACCTCGATTGAAATGCGGTCTTTGTAATATACTCCTATCGAATTCTCAATTGGTGATATCCAGAACGCAAATCGATCTTTGAAAACACAGTCGCTCCTTATAGTTGATCCAGTAAATCATCAATCCTTGGAAGTGGGTAACGGTTCTTAATAGTGACTTTATTTAGTTCTCTATAATCGATACATAAGCGTAGGGAGTTGTTCTTCTTCATTACAAAAAGGACCGGCGCACCCCATGGCGAAGTCCTCGGACGAACGAGCCCCTTCCTTAGCAATTCCTCGAGTTGTAACTTTAATTCCTTCATCTCAGCTGGTGCCATCCTGTATGGTGCCTTGGAGATAGGTGTCGTCCCTGGCTCAAGTTCAATCGAAAGATCGACCTCCCGTCGTGGAGGCAATCCTGGTAATTCATCGGGAAAAACGTTCGGAAATTCGCTTACCGTGGGAATATTAGCTCCTGAAGAATATAACACAAATAATATGCTTCCCGTTCGTCACAAGATACTCCTGCTCTAAGGGGACTGAGGGACCCCTTAGTACTAAAGTGTTCTCGGCCTCTGATTATGTGAGTAACACCGTCAGGAGTTGTAATAGAAACTGTCAGGTGATAGGTGTCTAATACCATCCTGTGCATTGTCATCCAGTCCATACCCAAAATAACGTCTTCGTTATGAAGTGGAAAAACCAAAAGATTTGTTGTCCAGCCCTGACTATCGATGCGGATCGGGCAATTTCGAACTACCAAATTACCCCCCACCCTGCTACCCTCGGGTAGCTTAACAGTAAAAGATTCACAAGGTACACAAGGAAGATTTAAACGGTTAACACATTCCACGGATATGAACGAATGGGTCGCTAAACAGTACATGAACAGGCTGGGAATTAATAAGAAGTGTACCGGAGACAGCAAGTGCAGTCTGGTTATAAGTGGCCTTTAATTCTAACACGTGGGATGGCAGTGTCCCCGAGGAGGGTGCAGTGCCTCCCCCGCGGCCACGTCCTCTTCCACCACCATATGGAGGAGTTTGGTAAGGTGGGGATTGATAGTCGGACATGGAGGATGCTCTGGATCTCTGAACCGAGCCTTGTTGACTCTGAGGAGCTGAAATTTGTGCATGTTTGATCCGTGAACAGTAGCGAGACATGTGCCCACCCTTTCCGCATGAAAAACACTTTGTAGACGCCTTACGACACTGACTCATGGTATGCCCCGCTATGCCACAATTGAAACAGCTCCGACGAGAGTTCCCGTCAGATGCTCCTTTCTGTTGGGACGAAGCTACTGATTTAGAGGAGAACCCAACTCCCAAGTTCATTCTGCTAGAGCTCCCAGACTGATTAGATGTCTTTTGCTTCTTCTGGTTTTGCCCGGTATCCAAACTGACAACCGTACCGGCATATGCTGTGACCACGTCCTCATATGCCCTCACAGTGGTGCAGTGAAATCCAGCCGCGTAGCATTGAACATCTTCCAGCAACTGTTGAGCAAGGTGGCAAATTCGTTGATCTTCTGATGGGTCCTATAAGCTCGAATGATTTCGGGTACTGGTAAGTCCTGAGGTCCTGCACTTAAGAAACTCCACGCTCGAGTAGTCTGTGCTGATCGGGGGCAGTACTCGTCTCTCAATAGTTTGGAAAACTCGGTCCATCCGACTACTCTGTCCTCTGGCTTATAGGTCCTCGACCATCGGGCTGCGGTGTCGCGGAGCTGGTTGATTCCGAGCGGTACCTTTCGGTTCCTCGGGAAACCGATCACCTCGAAGGCAGTCTCCATCTTGGAGATCCAATCATCCACGTGCTTATCCCCTGATCCATCGAATAATGGCGGTCTGGCCTTCAGCATTTCTCCCAGCCAACGGTCCTTCCCAGCATTCTCTTCTATGTCAATGACCGGTACACGTTCTGCCCGGTTGACCTGAGTGATTCCCATAGAAATGGTTTGGGCGAGGGTCTAGACAAAGGCCGGATCAAATCCCCCGTTTTTCTGATTTTCCGCCTCTTGTTCGTTCTGATTAACGGGCGGTGGCTGATTCCCGGCTGGGTTAGTTTCACCGGTATTCTTGTGTCCCTGTTGATTCATAGCGGAACCCTGTGCAGCGTTTACGTTCCTTCTAGCTCCACGGCGTGCCATTAGTGATGATTACACGATCTAAAGGGTTAGTTTAGTACAACAGTCTCTGAGTTTTTACTGAATTCAAACATTATACCTGATTCTCAGGAGTTTACGTGTATTTTACCTCGACATTCCTCGATGAGTTACGGTCGCCAGGAGTGTTGGACTTTTGAAGGCAAAACGATTTCAAAAAAAATATTTTGATACACTCTCCACGTGAGTTTTCGGCTTCGATACCATTTTCTGTAACGCCCCAAATTAAGCCGGACGACACAATGCCGTGAATCCCATGTGGGACCCACAAGGCGAGTTTTAAAAGAGGTTTTAAAAACAATTTATTCAACAAGTAGTTTACGGAAATGTTCAAATGAAAGCGTTCATACGACCGAAATATAAAAGGTAACAATGTCCGTTCATACGGTTATTACACAACGTGGATGAGTCAAATTTAGTTTAAGAAATAACAAGTCTTCTTCCCAACACTGCTCAGACCTGACCGAAACCTTCGGGAATATCCTGAACATATTCAAAAAATTTGCCTGACATGGCGTATCGTGTCAGTCAATCCAGGTCAGACATTTCGAACAAACTTCAATGATAGAATCAGATGAATTCAGAAACAAGATTATCACCGAATATTCAATTTAACATCATTCCTTTTATTAGCACATAAACTCCCATGATCGCAACCAAGGGTCACGAAAGTATCTACACAGGAATACTCCGGACGTGGGTACTATTCAGGTTTTATCCCTCAACACAGTTTCGCAAGATATATCAACATATAAACTCCCAAGGCCGCAGCCAAGGGTCACGGAAGTATCTACACAGGAATACTCCGAACGAGATAGATAAGACGAGCACCTTACCATAGACAGTAACACATGCAAAATTCTGAAATATCAATACGTAAGGTCCGAGCAAGATTTACTTGCCTCAAATTCGACGGGAGTTACTTCCTTGATAACATAACGGCTTGAATGTCCACACCCGAAAGCCCAACCTATTACATGTTCGTCGATTAACATCTTGTAGTAATAATGATGATTAATGACAATCCTCCCCATCCCATAAGGATCCTAAACTTGATTGTTCATGGTGCCAAAATCGGAATTCTCTATTTGTGACCATAATGCATATTACTAGTTTCCTCGGTTCGCCATTTTACAATTTATCATCTCGTTGATTAATGTTTTAATACAACATCTCTACGTCGTAATTATGGTTCAAGGCCATCGTAATTACATCACTAATTTTAGTTTAAATTACTAGAATGGAACGATTAAGCACTAATTCCACGAACTTAACATGTTTGATTGCTTATCCGATTTGATAGTCGTTAGTTAGTTCATCAAGGGATTATTAACATTTTTACGATATGGTAATCGGATAATAATTGAAATCTACAACAAGATGATCCTAAGGCGTTGGTGATTAACAATTCGGTTATGAGTTCCCATTTAATTACGAGTACTACCATCTCTCATTCTAATTACTTAACAAGATAGGCATCGATTAATAATTGTGATAGTTTTCACCGTTCCGATCATCCTCGAAAGTTCTAAACTACCCAAAGCATCCGAAATTTAGTATAGCTCATATAACAACACTGAAATGAGTTCAAGACTCGATAAACTTACCTCAATTGACAAAGGAGGATGAAGAACAGCGAAGGACGACGAAGAACAAAAGGGTATCACCTTCAAAACCTCCTCTGGAGCTTGATCAACTCACTCCAACAGGATAACACTTGATTAGGGAGGCTAAAAACCGACTTAGAGAGGGTGGAGGATAGTATGAAGAGCAAAGAGTGAGTTTTGGGTCGGAAAAAATGAAAGGGAGGGTGTCCTTATATAAATTCGGAATGGCTTTACGTACGTAAGCCATGTTAGCTTAACCTATGTAAGGAAAAACTCAAAACTTACTGGACTAATTTACACACATCGTTACGTACGTAACGAAAGTCGGCTAACGTACGTAACACCCGTTGACTTACCTGTCGCTATCGCGCCGAAAGTTGGTCTGACAATGCACCATCCGGCGAAGATTCCCTATCCGAAGACCGAAGACCGCGTTACGTACGTAAGGCATAATCTTTAGCATACGTAATGGCACATACTTAGCGTACGTAATACATAGTTTTTAACGTACATAAGTTTCAGTTTGTTTACTAAGTTATTATCACATTGATTCCTTATAACGCGACTCCCTCTCAATCTCGTCGAGTAATCTCTCGGGGAACAAGACGTTGGCCACAGTCATATTCGCACTGATAATTGCCCAACGACATCGAGGTATGTCACCGACAAATCATCAATCACCATACAATCACAATACAAGAATAACAGGCGCGGATAAGCTTTATTCATGTTAATACAGTACGAACATATCATCCAAAATACGTTTATCGTGATGGAGTACATTTATTTATTAAATAGATGAAATAGAAATGATCGCTCAACGTAAAATAGCATGTAATACTGGTGGTATTACAAGAAGTTATGATCACAGTCGGAAGCGAGCATCGTGTCGAGGCGACCGACATAGGATCACTTCTTTTGGGTTTAGAATCCGGCTTTGTTTTGACTTTAGAAGATGTACTTGTTTTGCCCAAGGGGGACAAAAACATTGTATCCATTCTGGTCATGGACCGAAAAGGATTTTCATTTTTCATTGGTGATGGTTCCTGCAAACTTTATTTCAGAAATAAACTAGTGGGTACTGCTACATTGTTAAATGGATTGTATCATCTAAATCTCAGCAACAAAGTAGTTGGGAATACTATGACTCGAAAACGTGGTAGGAATGAAACCAATCAAGTTTTGAAATGGCATCTTAGACTTGGTCATGTTGGTCAGACCAAGGTTTACAAAATGGAAAAAGATGGACTTATGGGTCCATTGGGATCGGATCCCTTTCCTACTTGTGAATCTTGCCTTAAAGGCAAAATGACTAAGTCCCCCTTCACAGGGACTTTTGAAAGAGCCGCTGATAAACTGGGAATAATCGATACCGACGGTTGTGGTGCTTTGGAAACAGCACATGACGGATATCAATATTTCATTACGTTTACAGATGATCATACTAGGTATGGTTATGTATACTTAATGAAACATAAATCCGAGGCTTTTGAGAAATTCCAGGAATTCAAGGCCCTAGTCGAGAAACAAACTGGTAATCATATCAAAGCACTTCGGTCGGACCGAGGTGGCGAGTATATGAGTACGGAGTTTGACGAGTTTTTTAAGGAACAAGGAATAGTTTCACAACTAACACCTCCAGGTACTCCTCAGTTAAATGGTGTGTCAGAAAGAAGGAACCGGACCTTGTTGAACATGGTCCGTTCCATGTTGGGCTATACCGACTTACCAATTTACCTGTGGGGGTATGCACTCCTGACTGCCACTTACATCTTGAACAGATGTCCTTCCAAATCCGTTCCTAAAACTCCACATGAGATGTGGGAGGGCAGGAAACCAAGTCTTAATCATATTAGGATTTGGGGATGTCCTGCCTATGTCAAGAAGACTAAGGTGGAGAAGTTGGAAGCTAGGTCCACGAAGGGACGTTTCATTGGATTCCCGTCTGGTACAATGGGATATATATTCTACATGCCTGAAGATCGAAAGATCGTTGCTGCTTTACAAGCACATTTCCTGGAAGATGAGTTCATTCAGGAAGGCGGAGCAGGTATAAGTATTTCTTTAGAAGAATACAATGAAACTCTTCGGGAGACACATGTGCAAGAAACTGGAACCGAACATTCTGAAACACAAGTACAACCACCTCGTAGATCTAGTAGGGTGTTTCATTTACCTGAGAGGTATGGGCTTGTGCACTTGGAGGAACTAGGTCTCCATGAGGTTCCAAGTGATAGCCAAGAGACTGACCCAACGACCTATGACCAAGCGATGGTGGATGTAGACTCCGCGAAATGGCGTGAAGCTATGGAAGCTGAGATAGACTCGATGCATGTCAATCAGGTCTGGACTCTAGTAGACAGCCCCAAGGGCATAGTGCCTATTGGGAACAAGTGGATCTACAAGAGAAAGACTGATGGTGATGGCAAGGTTGACGCCTATAAGGCCATGCTTGTGGCAAAGTATTATACCCAGAAAGAAGGGATCGATTACCACAATACCTTCTCGCCCGTAGCCATGATCAAGTCTATTCGCATGATGCTTGATATAGATGCCTACCACGATTATGATATATGGAAAATGGACGTAAAAACGGATTTCCTTAATGGATTACTTGAGGAGGAAATCTATATGTAGCAGCCTAAAGGCTTTGTGTCTGAAGTCGATATTCAGAAAGTGTGCAAGCTTCAGCGTTCCATTTATGGACTGAAGCAAGCGTCGCGTAGTTGGAACCTTCGTTTTGACGAGGCGGTCAAAGAGTTTGACTTTATGCAAAATGAAGAGGAACCTTGTGTATACAAGAGGGTTAGTGGGAGCAAGATCGCATTTTTAGTACTATATGTAGATGACATTCTACTAATAAGAAATGATGTGGGAATGCTCAGTTCTGTTAAAGCTTGGCTTTCGAGTAATTTCTCCATGAAAGACTTGAGAGAAGCTACCTATATTATTGGTATTCGACTCTACCGGGATAGAGCGAAGAGAACAATAGGTCTTTCCCAAGCCCTCTATATAGATAAAATCTTAAAGCGATTTAAGATGGATGATTCTAAAAGAAGGTTCCTACCGATGCGACATGGAATAAAACTCTCCTTGAAGATGTGTCCTCAAAGTGAGGAACAACGAAAAAAAATGAGTAATATACCATATGCTTCGGCCGTGGATAGCTTTATGTATGCTATGTTGTGTACGAGACCTGACATTGCGCATGCTGTAAGCGTGGTGAGTAGGTTTCAGGCAAACCCAGGTAGGGAACATTGGACTGCCGTAAAGAACGTTCTCAAGTACTTGAGAAGGACTAGAGATATGGTTCTGATGTATGGCAGTGGAGAATTGGATGTGGTGGGATTCACTGATTTGGACTTCCAAGGACTGAAGGACGACTCGATGTCTACTTCTGGCTACATATTTACTCTTAATGGAGGAGCAGTATCTTGGCGTAGCGCCAAGCAAAGTGCGACTGTTGATTCCACCTGTCAGGCTGAGTATCAAGCAGCCTCATAGGCTTCCAAGGAAGGGTTCTGGATTAAGAAGTTTTTGGGAGAACTTCAAGTGATACCATGTCTTGAAATGCTGTTCATTGTCTTTGCGACAACAACGGAGGTAGCGCAGCCAAGGAGCCAGTTTCATGACACCAAACATATTGAGAGGAAGTATCATCTCGTAATAGAATTTTTTCGCAAGGGATACATTGTGCTGCACAGAGTAGACTCAGCCGACAACGTCGCTGATCCACCGACCAAGCCACTTTCTCAGACTAGCTTGGAGCGTCATCTGTAGAATATGGGTATTAGATACCATAGTGTGTGCCATTGAGTGAAAGTGGGAGATTTTTAAGAATATGCCCTCCGATGCCACTCAGAGGATGTTGAGTGAGGGCATTGTACTTGTAATTATGTAAATCATTTATATAAGGCAATGAATGTTTCTTTATTTACTGGTAGTTACTCGCATTCCTAACTCGTAAATATACATATAGAAACTAGTCCGTGTATTTGAGAGCAAAATATTCCACTCCTTATTGGATAAGGAGTCCGGCACTGGAAAGGTTTATAGCTCAAATACTTAATCGTTCGCAAGTCGATGAAACTTGACTGAGCGTTAAGTTTATGAGAAGACTTGTATGACGTGTTCTTTGACTTGTGAGTGCCTGTCGAACACTAATGGTTAGTGGGAGCACACGTTATAGGTATGCTAATTGGATTAGTATACTCGGACCGACTCACCCTCGATTCGTCACACGGATTTCACTCCGGGACAGTCAATCACGGGATCGAAAGGTTGTGATAGGTATTCGTGAACCTTCGACTTGAGGATTTAGTAGGGATGTGCTTGTGACGTCGAGATTTTCATTAGAGTAGTTCGACCCTATAAACCGGAAGGTGGGGGTCAACCTCGACGTGCATCTTTACGGGAAAGTAGCAGGTCCTACTGAATACCAAGATAGAATTCTTTCTCCTGTTAGTAAACGGGTTATATGTCCGATGCGGTTATTGGCAGATGAGATCATAAGTCTTTGGCCAAAGCATTGGAGCTAGTTGTATTGGATACACGAGAGCTCAATGATCTCAATTTGCATTAACGCATGCATAGCATCAAGTACTGATAGGGTTTGAATGACAGTGAGCCTATAACTTGATTGGGACATTTGAAAGAAGGGTTTATACGTATACTGGTATTCATGACAGAATGGTTCTTGAATGATCCCAATCATTCGTTCTCAGTTGGGGTATAGTGTAGGCCGCCAAGCTGGCTAGGTGGTGCTACTACTCTTTGGTTCCTCCCATTGCTGACTGAGACGAACCTACCGAGTCGCGTAATAGGATTGACGACGGAATGAATCGAGCTAATTCTCTCATTATGAATATTAGATATTGGATATCTAATTTGGGACATTGGATCTCTAAATTAATTTATTAGATAAATTAATTTACGGCCTAATGAATTAAATAAATTACCGGGTGATTAATTTAATTCATAATATAATTATTTCTTGGAGAAATTAATTATGTCATTATGTATTTGATATGATTACTTAATTGGATTAATTAATCGATATAAATACATCGGAACAGAATTGGATTTTATCTGTTTGGACTCACGGGAGTCCGAAACGGACCGAACTCACCCGGCTCCTTCGAGATGGCCGCCCCTCCCCTCACCAACTCCCTCTTGGTCTTTGGTCATCATTTTAATAATGAATATCAAGATATGGAGGGAGAAGATATCAAAGTGAAATCTTATCATGATGGTTGGTGTTGAATAGGGATGTCAATGGGTCGGGTAGGGTACGGGTATGCCTCCTCCATACCCTACCCTATTTGATTCGGATCGGGTTCGGATATTGCCCATCGGGTAATCAGGTACCCAATGGGTATTCGGGTACCCATATAACCTATATTTAAGAATGGAAATATTTTTTATAGATATCATATATACATATAATGTAATTGATAAGTCCAATTTAGTATAGTAAATATTTAAAATATAATATTTTATATAATAATATATATAATATATAATATAGTATAATATTTATGTATAATATATAATAAAAATATATTTATATATTTCAAATTGGTACGCGGGTCGGGTAATCGGGTAATATACTATACCCATACCCTACCCGTACCCGATCATAAAATTTCGGGTTCGGCCGACACCCGACTCGATTTTGGGTTTATCCGACGGGTAGGATCGGGTACGGATAAAGTTGACATCCCTAGTGTTGAATATAAAGTGAAGACTATCTCATTTTGCTCCACCAACTTGAGACTTACGTGAATAGCACAAAAGAGAGAGAGAAAAGTTTTTCTTAAGTCTTCACATTTATTCATTGTTCTTGAGATATATTCTTGGAGAAAATATCAAGAGATAAAATTGAGAGATATAAATTATACACTTAGAGTGTTATAATAATAAAAACTTCATCACTTGATTCTAGCCGTAACCTTAGAGGTTAATCGAGTGTTGTCATTTCGTTCGTTTCTCCGGCGCGTGACAAGTAGAGACGCGGTTTTTCGGCGTTGGATCATCCAAGGGCTTGGAGCACTTTGGATCATTTGGGGAATAGCTCAAGAGAAGGAACTCCATATAATCAACGGACGACAAGGGTATGATTTCGAATCTTCCTTTGTTTATTTTATATTCGTATATGCATAGCTCGATCGATCCTCGTAGGGATTCGGATCGAATTAATTTTCGTTTTACCGCTTCCGATGGGCCTTCGTTTTAGGCACCGAATCCCAACAGCCTGACACGAAAACACGACACGAAACGACACGAATTTGCGCGGTACACGACACGACATAACACGAATTCATTTCGTGTCGTGTATGGGTTTGGACTTTTGATACATGAAACACGAAAGTACACGACACGAAAATACACGACACGAACGAATTGGCAGGTCTAATTGTGATATTGGCCTAAACCGGCCCACTTACCTTGCTTCCTTGGATTGGTCCAAGAGAATTTTTGTCAGCCCACTTCTTAAGATCTGGGATGGTCTTACTACTGTTCGATGCATATCCACCTCATCCTGACTGCTCCTTGTCTCTACTTATTTGAGGCCTAGGTTTATTCCCTCATTTCTTTCACTGTGCGATTGGGATTTCCTTTCTCTCTCTTGATCTTATCCATCCCTTTAGTCCGTTGCGGGTCTTCTAGCGGTTTGATTCCTCTGTGGTTCGAGCTTTGAGTAATTCTTCTTTGTAATTGTTACAGTTAATCCCTTGTCTATCTATATGTGTGCATCACTCGAGGATTGGCCGATTTGTCCAGAACTGGTCTCATGCACTCTGCTTGATTATTCTGATTTTCTGCTCTTCTCTGTTGATTCTTGGTTAACTATTAGCTTGCATGTAATCTCTTACCCTTTATGATATAATTATTTGGGTAATAGTTATATTCGTGTTAATCCGCATTTGTATCATTGATCTTTGTTCGTGAAAGCTTGGACTGATACCATACAGAGACCGTTTGTGTCGGGTATTTGGTCCGAGTTGCTCTCGGTTGTTCGAATGGATGCTTACCTCTTCTCTGTTACTGCTTTCTTGTTCACGCTGGCAGCTACATTATCTATGTGATTGTCTGTTGCTATATGTGTTGGGATTTATTGGTTGTTGATTCATGTTGTTGATTATTTGTCAACCCGCTTGCCGTGGCCTACCTACTATTTTTTATTTACTTTTGGGGATTGCGTGAATTTTACTCTTGTTTCCTATCATTAAAATCAAAATGAATTAAAACCTTAAACTCCAAAGACATTAAATTTTGCATTGCCAGGCCCGTAAGTTTCCCCGAATTTTGGTCAAGAGCTTGTAGACCTCGGTTTCAATTTAAAAGATTTTAATCTTAGAAATTCAAAATAGAGTCCTTTACGTTGATTCTAGCCAGTCTACTCTGTTTGATCATTTTGATGTGTATTGTTTCATTGAATCCATGTGATTTACGTGTACTTCGTGTTTTTATGGATACTATCTCGGCTTTCAACATTGCACCTTTCGATGGTAAATGTGATTTTTAATTTTGGCAACAAAAAATGAGGTGTATTCTTATACGACCAAGGTTTTCAAAGCTATTGATGAAACTTTTGGCACTAATGTTTCCGCCTTTAAAAAGGTTGAGGCAGATGAATTTGCGTATTCGTCTATTATTCTGAAACTGTCTGATTTTTTGATATGGAAAATTGGTAAATATGAAATTGCTAAGGCACTTTGAGAAAACTAGAAGAAATTTACACTGAAACCTCTTTGTCAAATAAATTATTTTTACATGGTTTTTTTTTCGGTACAAACTTGATTTATCCAAAGATATAAATGATCATCTGGACACTTTTACCAAACTGATCTAAGATATCAAACAGACTGGTGATAAAAATATTGATATATACACCTTAATTGTTCTTTTAAATGCCATCCCTGACTGATTCATATAATGATGTTAAATATGTGATTAAGTATGGCAGATATTAGGTGACCTATGGTACAGTTATAAATGGTTTAAAAGCAAGGAGTTGGATTTATAAAAAAATAAAGGGGACAAAACCTTTGGCGAAGTTAACTTTGCGAGGGGAAGGCCTCAAAACCGTTTTCAAAACCAGAAACCTTACCTAGCCAAAACCATCAGTATAATTTTTTGATAAGAAAAAGGGAAAATGAAAGAGTAGGTCGAAATCTCAACCTAAGAAGTGTAAGTGCTACAGTTGTGGTGAACCCGGCTATTATATTTATGAGTGTACTCAACCTAAGAAAAATCAACAAAATAACAACGCCAATATGGTTTCTGAAAATGAACGTGTGGATGCTGTTTTCATGGTATCTGAAATCTGTGACCATGTAAATATTGTGCATTCCCTTTATGTGAAAATAAATAATCTGTTGATTCTTCAGGTATTTTTCACATGTCGCCTTTCAAAGGCTGTTTTTAAATTATAGAGAAGTGACACATTGGTCAGCCTCTATAGTAAATGAGAAGAAGTGTCAAGTTTCTAGTTTGAGAGATATCAATCCGAGATGTGATACTAGTTATAACTCTTAAAAATGTGAGTCATGTGCCTGGTTTATGTTACAATCTCATTTCTTGCGGTGTCTTTGATGATGAGGCGTTATGAGGGTAAGTGGGTAATGGAGTTATGAAAGTTTCAAAAGAAAATTTATGTGTTTTCAAGGCTGAAAAACAGAATAACCTCCATGAGAATGTTGCAAAACATGATTCTTCTGTGAATACTATCCAAGATGACACAATTGATTTATGGCATAAACGTTTAGGCCATATTAGTAATATGGGGCTGGATATTTTGTAAAAGCTGGTCTGCTTTGGTAAAGATACGCTGTCTTGTATGCCGATTTGTGACTCCTGTGTGATTGAAAAACAACAAATGTTAAGTTTCCTAATCCCTATTTCCCTAGATCCACTACTTGTTATGACACGCTACATTATTTGCATGACGATGTGTGGGGGGCTTCTACTAAACCCACACATGGTGGAATCGACACTTCTTATCTATGGTAGATGATTATTCCCGTAAGGTCCTTGTGTTCCTTCTGAAAAATAAGTCTGATGTCTTTGATAAGTTTAAAAGTTGTAAAATTTTGATTGGGAACCAAATAAGCAAGAAAATTAAAATTCTAAGGACCCACAATGGTCTATAATTTTGTAACCACTTGTTTGATGAATTGTGTGCCTAATCTGAAATCCAAAGACATAAGACGGTCCCATATACACCTAGACAAAACGGGATTGCAGAATGTATGAAAATGAACCTTATTAGAAACAGTCAGAAGTATGCTTGCTACTTCTAGCATTTCAAAGAGGTTTTGTGGCGAAGTTTTATTAACTGTCGCTTCTTTGATAAATAGGTCTCATTATGTGCCATTGAACGTAAATTATCCAGAGTTCGTGTGGTCTGGTCTATCTATTGATTTTTTGAATTTGCATGTATTTGGATGCTCTGCGTATGTACATCGGATAAATGATAAGCTCCCCGTTCTGTGAGATATGTTTTAATAGGATGCCCGATAGGGATTGTTGTGCGGCGATTTATACGCCTCGACGGCGATCGGCATAAGGGCCGAGCGACCAAAGACAGCATCAAAAAATCCAAAGGCGGACTTTCCAAGCGAAGAGTCCAGTCCGAGATCAGGTACCGAGCGATCGACGTCCGGGGCGATCGCCTCCTGACACCTAGCGATCGACTCTGATGCCCGACCGAGAACGATCGTCCTACGCCACGTGTAAGGCCATCATCCGTCATATTTATAAGGACCGGATCTCGGAGCGAGGACCCACGTGCAGATCCGCGAATGGCTCCGCAGAGTAAGGATCTTTGACTCCAGCCCATCAACAGCTGTCCTACCGACAGACCCGCCGAAAAATCATAGGTGGGACCTCAAGGCGCCGCAAGAACAGGCTGTACTTCAGCCCATCAACAGCTGTCAGCGACAAGGACTGCCTCACCTACCGAAGGGCCCGCCAAAAGGTCCTAGGTGGGGCCTCCCAAGAGAACAACTCCAGACGCGTGTGGTCTTCTCATTGGTTCGTGCATCCGGCTGCCAGCAGCTGCTGCGGACTCTAAGGAGACCAACCCATGTGCTAAAGACGATCGCCCGCTTATTATAATACGGCGGAGGCGATCGTCCAGCTACCTCCACTCCTATAAATAGGAAACCTACAGCAACTGGTAAAAGGGTTCAGAAGTTTAGAGGTTCACAAGTTCAGAAATTATTTCCATACGAGAGTTCAGCTAATTCACACAGTGAGAGACCGTCGATTTCTCACAGTCAACACAGTACTCCATCGTTGTTACAAGAACTCACAGAGCATCAACTCTGGTTCTTCCGGCAATCTTCAGCACTCAAGAGCTAGATAACCAGGGTCTTTACACTCATTGTGATTGTACTCTAACATTAATATTTGTACTCACAAGTATTCATATTAATAATATCTCGCGAGAGCATTCAAGCCCGGGACTAACAACCCCGGCGAATCTTGTGTTATTTACTTACCCACGGATGTGCTCTCGCATTTATTTGTTACTCGTCCATTCCATCATATCATCTCCGGATAATATTTTGGGTAACAACAATTGGCGCTAGAAGAAGGGCTCGACCTTCATTTTCAATCCAACCGTTTTGAAGAACACTCACTATTCTCCGGAGCATATACTTGAAGAAACACTCACTGTTCTTCAAAGAAAAGCCTTCAGAATCATGACGTCTGCAACCGCAGCGAAGAGAGCCACTCTCCGATCCGGCGGACGTCATATTCCGGCTCAATCCGAGCCCCAACCTACGGCAGAGGGTAGCCGTGGCGATGCGAGACTCTCGATCCAGCCCCTGAGGGACGGCCCCAGCCTCTCGCTCGACCAGTTCCAAACCGCGGAACAGATCGAGGAGGCTATGGCCATCCTAAGGGAGCGACGGAGAGCATGCACAACACCCGCTATAACCCCCTCGGCCATCCGCCGCGCGGGCAAACGGAAGCTCAAGGGGTTACTGGTCGAGCGATCGTCAGAAAGCCCCGATTCACGAGAAAAGACTCTCGCGAGGTGGGACGGTTCCGTCTTCAGCCGCCTAAGAAGCGATCCATCGTGGCGACTGGGGCATTCTGGCCCCAACCACGAGACGATGGAGTCCGAATCCGTCACCAGGAGTTCGGCATACTCAACTCCCAACCAAAAACAGGTCAGCCATTTGGCCCCCATCTGCCGAAGAATCGAGCCCCGCGGCAACGACATCATCGACAGCGGAGCCAGGGGATCAGTACTTGATCGCCTCGTCTCCCGCTCTGAGCGCCTAGCCGCGAGCAGCCAGGCCACGGCGATGGCCGCTATGCAACGCCAGCTCGACGAGATGAAAGTGCTCATGGAAACTGGGGCAAGCGCCAGTAGAAAGATCATCGGACCGAGTGAGCCACTCGCGGTCCACATCGAGCTTGCCCCCATGTAACCAAAGATCGCTCCTCCTCAAACACCTTTGTATGAGGGGAGATCGGATCCCGAGTCCCACTTGAGCAAGTTTCGGATCTACATGACCGGGTTTGGGGCATTAGATGCGACCAGGTGCCAAATATTCCCGTTAACATTGGGCGATCTGGCCCATAGGTGGTACGTCTCCCTGCCAGCACGATCAATCAATTCCTTTGAGAAACTGGCGAGCGACTTCAGGTCATATTTCGCCGCCAAGGTCGCCAGACTGGAAGGCCCTCACCGCATGATGAAAATCAGGCAGGGGGAGGACGAGTCCGATGCGGATTATATCGACTGGGTGGATGAAATAGCCTCACCGGAGAGTCCATAAGCGACGAACTCGCCCTCTACTCGGTCCTGGGGGGATTCTATGGTCATTCACTCATGTTTAGGCATCTCACGAAGAACATCCTCCGGCCTACGCAATATTTCGTGCCAAGGCTGCCGATTTTCTGGCCAGGCAGAGGCTCCTCACACTTCGCCTAGGTGAGGAGACGCCGCCTCCCGTCCCAAAGACGGCGATCGCCAAATCCAACAAGGCGGTCACCAAGCCACCCGGTGATTTCAAGGCCTTCGAGGAGGTGGAAGCCCATCTCCTCCACAAGTTTAACCGAACTCCGACTCATATTTTTTACCCCATCAAGGAGCGCGAACCGCTAAGTAAGCCCAAGGAGATAAGGGACAACGGTAATCTGGACCACAATAAATATTGTGCTTACCACAAGAGTCTCGGTCACAGCACCAACCAATGCCGCGACCTCCTCAGACAACTCTGGAGATTGTTCGAGGAGGGCAAGTTAGATAGTTTATTGGCTTAGTCGGAGCCCCATCAATCTCCCAAACCGATCGCCAAAGTCGAACGTGACAGTCCGGAAGACTCGTACGAGTCGACCCCCCGATCAACCTCGGCGGCAGGATCTACATGCTTCAATCAAGAGGTGGAAACTTCGGAAGTCTTTCTCTGATTCCCACCACGTCAAACCAAAGGCTACTGCCTGAGCTACGCCTCGAAAAAGAGGATGACTCGCTCGCCCTCTAAAGTTCGTCATCTAACATGATGGACCTAGGCAGGCGATCGCCTCCCCAGCACAACGTACACCATCGAGGATCGCCATCTGACATGACGGTCCGAGGTGGAAGAGTGCCGCCATGGTCGCGGAGGTCGATGAAACCGACGATCCATCCATGCAAGGTTCCTTTGGGCCGAGACCACTCGCCCTTCGTTTAAATACGAGGCGGGCGCAGCCGAAGGACCCTCCAAAACAAATCAGAGGATGACTCGTTTGCCCTCTAAAGTTCGTCATCAACATGAAGGACCTAGGCAAGCGATCGCCTCCCCTTGCACAACGTATACCATCGAGGATCGCCATCTAACATGACGGTTCGAGGTAGAAAAGTGCCGACATAGTTGTGGAGAATGATGGAACCGTTCTCTATGACCATGCAAGGTTCCTTTAGGTAGCGATCGCTCGCCTTTCGTTTAAATACGAGGCGGGCGTAGCCAAAGGGTCCTCCAAAACAGATCTGTAGACACGTTCGCCCGCCCTCAAAGGTCCATCACCTAACATGATGGATCCGGACAATGCGACGGGTCCCTCCCCCCATCACAACGTATACCGTCGAGGATCGCCATCTAACATAACGATCCGAGATAGAAAAGTGCTATCAAGCCGCGGTCGTGGAGTCGATTAATCCGACGACGCCCCGTGCAAGGACTCCTTCAGACCAAGATCTCTCGCCCTTCGTTTAAATACGAGGCGGGCGCAGCCTACGGAGGACCCTCACAATTAAGTGAGTTGCGAGAAGTTTGCCATCATACGAAATATCGCTTGCGCACAAGACATGGTCGCGGAGGTCGGTTCCATCGAACTTTACGACTGTGCACGGTTCCTCTAGGCCGGGATGAACGGCCTTCCTCGAGGAATCTGCAAAATTGAAGACCGCTCACTAAACAATTTATTTTCGTCTCCTTACTTTCACTAAGTAAACAAAAACAAGGGGGAAGAGCGGAGCTATATATACCACGATTGTCTCTACTCAGATACATGTACGGCGATCGGCATTGTTCAGATGTATGTGCAGCGATCGACTTTGTTGTAAAAGTTATCAATATGAGTTTATCAATTCACTTGGAGCTGTACACACAACGATCGTTCCTCACACACTTGTATAAAGTCATGCAAAAGACTCAGAAAGACAATCATACAAGCGAAAAATTAGAAAAGCGAACATTTATTTCATCACTTTGAATAAAAATACAAACACGGTCGCCCGAAGGCAAAAGTACAACGAAAGCTACAAAAATTACAAGTAAAAAAGCAGAAAATCTCAAGGATCGGCGCCCGTTCCATCGCCAGCAGCAGGCTCCGAACCCCCATCCTCCGGGGCACCCGGATGAACAAGATTGTCCGGCAGCGGGTACCAGCTCAAATCGATTCCGAGATCCGCAGAAAGGTCGAGGATCAGTACGGTGAAGTCAAGCTGCAGAGGATGCTCCAGCGCATAGGCTTTGAAATTTTCAGCCAAAGGGCCGACCTCGAGCCCTCCCTTCTTAACGGTGCGGATGGCGTCAGCATAATCCATGTAATAGGCGAATTCGCTGACGTACTCCACGTTAACGAAGGGATCGGCCTCAATCGCCTTCAGCTTTTCCTTCAACTCCGCGACCGTTTGGCTAGTGCCCTCAAGCTCGGCAGTTTTGGCGGCCACCTCTTCCTTCGAGGATGCAAGCTCGTTGGTCAGTCGAGCGACGGTCACCTTCAGCTGGTCGGCCTCCTTCTGTGCGGCCGCATGCGACCTGCGGGCTTCTGTCATTTGGTCCCGCATTCGGTCAGTCGCCGCCCATGCCCGGTCAACATCATGCTGCGCCTGCTTAGCCGCCTCCGCGGAGCTCTTCTCCATGGCTGTGAGCCGGTCTGCAAACTCAATGTTTTGTCTCTGTGCGGATTCGAGGTCTCCATGGAGACGGGCAGTGGACGGCCGCCTCTCATAGTCCCGCATGGCCTCGGCAGCCATCGTCGCCGTCTGGAAGGCCAGCACAAAGGTAGCCTGCATCGCATCAGCAGATCGCCGGCGCGCGATCGCATCCAGATCGGTCGTCCAGGCCTTCGGGAGGGAAGCGGTAGCCTGAGCAACATAAGAAGGAATATCGCTGACCTCGCGAGGAGCTTTGCTCGAAAAGAAGTCCAACACCATCGGTGAGCAATTCGGGTCGGAATGGCGGACCCTGCACAAATGACAAAAGAGTTAAGTGTGTTTCTTACACAAGTTTCATAACTTGGCAAAACGATCAGGCTTACCTCTCGACCTTCTCTAGGTCATGACCGAAGAATGGCCAGACATGCGAAGTCTCGTCCTCAGCAGTCGCCATGGAGTGAAGAAACGCCGAAGATGGCGTTGACCCCTCCACCGGAGGAATCGCGGAAATCGGAGGCGCAGAGATTGGCAGCTCGCCGGCAGTAACAGAGGCCGAGGGCTCCACAGTCCTCCATTTCTTATAGATAAGCCGAAGTTGCTCCTCCTCCCGAGGCTCCCGCCCTTCGACGACAGGCTCCTGGAGAGGTCTTGCCTCCGGGGTCGGTCGCGGCGGATCAGAAGGAGATCGGCTCACCTTTTTCCCTTGGCGAAGACGGTTCGTGACCCCCGGATTAGACATGGCAATCACACCAGGAGGCTCTGGGAAACAAGGGAAACGAATTTCTGTAAAATAAAACAAACAACAAAGTTAGTGATCCTCCTCGGTTAAGGCGATCGACATGTCAAGAAGATCGCAAAAATTCGTACCTGGGACCTTTAGATGGCGAGAGTAGCAAAATAGTCGAGCATCCAACCAGCAGGCTTCGTTGTTAATTTGGTGTGCGTCTATACGGTCGTCAGGAAGACTCCGTATCTTCTCCCAGACGATCGCGAAATCAAAAGCGAGGTCGCCCGCCGCCGGAACAATGACACCTGCAAAAAGAAGGCTAAAATAAGATCAGTTCAGATTGTATTCGAACAAAGGGAGAGTCTAAAATCCTTACTCGGACTTCTCTCCCGAAAGCCGGTGGGAATATCCAACTCGTCGGTCGGGTTGTCACTCGCCGCCGACTTCCAAGCACCGCTGACCCAGAACCACTTTGACGGATCACCCCTCACTTTATTCGGGACTCCAAGAACCACCCGACCTGAGCGACCTTGGATATGGTAGCCACCGACAGAACCTTTTTGAGCCATCAGTTTGAAGAGATGGTTCATCTCCAACGGCGAAGGAAGACGATACAACCGATGGACACCAAATAGAGTGAGGGTGTAGATGATCTGCAGCCAAGCGTTCGGCGTCAATTGAAGTGGCGCCACGTTCCAGGCGGTCAGAAAATAGGAGACAGCGAACGGCAATGGGAAACGCAGTCCAGCCTCCATTATCGCCTCATTGACGGCGACCATGCCCTAGGGAGGTTGATCGGCTCACTCGTTCTCGGCAGGCACGTGGAGGCTGACATCAGAAGGAACATGGAACCTCGCCCTCCAACGGTCCAAATCCTTCCTGGTCGCCGAGCTCCCGATCTGGCCAAGGGTCCATGGAGAGCGGCGAGCAGCCCAGAACAACGTCCTCCTAACAGGTTCATAAGGATGGGAGATCGAATATTCATTAAAGTTAAAACTGGGGAGTGGGCCGGCCTCCATGAGTTCGGCAAAATCGGTGAAGGCTTTGCCAAACGCGCTGTCCCGTTCCCTGTGCGCCGCTGCATCTGCCTCCTCCCGTTTCAGTGAACAGATCCGATCGGCCTCCACCGTCTTGGCCGCATCAGCCTCATTAAAAAGTTCCTCAATCTCCTCCGGCACAATCCCGGCACGGATGGCCTAGTGCTACCCGACTCATACACATATGGTCTTCCTCCGGACATATTCAAAGAGAAAGGAGAGAGAAGCAGTTTTTTGTTCTTACCTAAGGTCTGAGTTGAGCGACGATCGTCACACAGAGCTTCGAGAGAAATCGGCTACGTCTTCTTCTCAGGTAGAAATGCATAAGGTTTTTTACCTTGTAACCCCAGCCCTTTTTATAGGCAGGAGCGGGGGGCTCCTGAGCAATAAGCGGAGTCCCGAGGATCGAAGTGCAACCGTCATATAGGCCGCGTTTAATGTTGTCCTCGAATCCCTCGTGCGCGTCGTTTCGAAGGCACGCCAAAAGACAGCCTGATAAAACCGTCGGACTCCCCCAACGGGGGCCCTACACGTGCCCCGGTGACGTTTCCACAACCGCCGTCATTTCCCGCTCATTTTAGCGATCGACCAGGTTGTCCAAATTCAAAATCAGTCCGTTCGAGAGACGATCGTCTGTTCCGTAGAATGCTGAATCGCTCGTCTAAGTCAAGCGATCGCCAGTAGAACCACCTCACCCCACGTCTTCAACATCAGAGCGAGCTGGGGGGAAATTGTTGTGCGGCGATTTATACGCTTCGACGGCGATCGGCATAAGGGCCGAGCGATCAAAGACAGCATCAAAAAATCCAAAAGCAGACTTGCCAAGCGAAGAGTATAGTCCGAGATCAGGTATCGAGCGATCGACCTCCGGGGCGATCGCCTCCTGACACCTAGCGATCGACTCTGATGCCCGACCGAGGACGATCGTCCTACGCCACGTGTAAGGCCATCATCCGTCATATTTACAAGGACCGGATCTCGGAGCGAGGACCCACGTGTAGATCCGCGAATGGCGCCTCAGAATAAGGATCTTTGCCTCCAGCCCCTCAACAGCTGTCCTACCGACAGACCCGCCAAAAGGTCTTAGGTGGGACCTCAAGGCGCCGCAAGAACAGGCTGTACTCCAGCCCATCAGCAGCTATCAGCGACAAGGACTGCCTCACCTACCGACGGACCCGCCAAAAGGTCCTAGGTGGGGCCTCCAAAGAGAACGACTCCGGATGCGTGTGGTCTTCTCATTGGTTCGTGCATCCGGCTGCCAGCAGCTGCTGCGGACTCTAAGGAGACCAACCCATGTGCTAAAGACGATCGCCCGCTTATTATAATACGGCGGAGGCGATCGCCCAGCTTCCTCCACTCCTATAAATAGGAAACCTTCAGCAACTGGTAAAAGGGTTCAGAAGTTGAGAGGTTCACAAGTTCAGAAATTATTTCCATACGGGAGTTCAGCTAATTCACACAGTGAGAGACCGTCGATTTCTCACAGTCAACATAGCACTTCATCGTTGTTACAAGAACTCACAGAACATCAACTCTGGTTCTTCCGGCAATCTTCAGCACTCAAGAGGTAGATAACTAGGGTCTTTACACTCATTGTGATTGTACTCTAACATTAATATTTGTACTCACAAGTATTCATATTAATAATATCTCGCGAGAGCATTCAATCCCGGGACTAACCACCCCTGCAAATCTTGTGTTATTTACTTCCCCATAGACGTGCTCTCGCATTTTGTTTGTTACTCGTCCATTCCAGCATATCATCTCCGGATAATATTTTGGGTAACAACAGAGATAAAAGGCTATAGGGTTTGGCTGAAAGGGCAACCTGGTTTTAAAACCCTTGTTAGCCGTGATGTTGTTTTTAACAAAAATAAATTTCCCTGCATTTTTCTAATCCTGAAAAATCCCCCTGCTCCAAACAAGGTGGAGCTGCACATTTCTCTTAATGATATTGATAATGTGCAAACAGAAACTGATGATGATAATGCTGATGAGCATGATGTCGTTGAAGAAGATGTACCTGAAATGGATTTGCATGATTATCAGCTTTCTATGGATCGGACTAGAAGAGATATTAAGATACCGTCCTATCTAAATAATTTTTAAATGACCTCATATGCATTCAATAGATTTCAATCAATTGATAATTGTGAATCGAAGTCCCATGAGGAAGCTTTAAAATTTGAAAATTCAGAACAATGTCTAGACGCAATGAATGAAGAAATGACTTCATTGCACACAAAGGAAACTTGGTTTCTCGTTCAATCAATTGATAATTGTGAATCGAAGTCCCATGAGGAAGCTTTGAAATTTGAAAATTCAGAACAATGGCTAGACGCAATGAATGAAGAAATGACTTCGTTGCACACAAACGAAACTTGGGTTCTTGTGCCATAACTAGCCCATTGTTCTGTTGTTGATTGCAATTGGCTTTTCAAAGTCAAAAATAGAAATGATTCGATCATATTCAAAGTGAGAGTAGTTGCTCAGGATTTCACTAAAAAAGGTAATTACTACAACGAAATCTTTGCTCCTATTGTTAAATTCACCACTGTTCGCATAATGCTTGCTCTAACTGCACAGTTTGATTGGGAATTAAAATAGTTAGATGTTAAAACTGATTTCCTACATGGTAAATTAGAAGAAAAGATTTTTATGAATAGGACTGAGGTCTTTATTGATCTTAAGCATCCTAATCATGTGTTTGCTTAAAAAATCGCATTATGGTTTATAACAGTTCCCTAAACAGTGGAATGAGAAATTTGATGAATATATAACTTCATTTAAATTTACTAGGAGTAATTATGATGATTGCTTGTATTTCAGAAGTAATTCTTAATTTTCTGTTTTCCTACTCATATATGTGGATGATATGCTCTTGGTGAGTCCGTGTTTGAAAACTGTTGATAATGTCATTAATTGCTAACTTTGACATTAATTGTCATTAATGTCATGAAAACTATTGATAATATCATTAATTGCTTGAGTGCTAAGTTTGACATGAAGTACCTTGGGGATGCTAAAGGAATTCTTCATATGAACATCCATCGATATAGGAAGAATTCTACTATTATCTTAAACTAAGAAATTTATGTGCAGAAAATTCAATCCAAATTTTTTATGCATGATGCAAAACCTACTAGTGTGTCGTCAGCTAATCATTTCTTGCTTAGTAAAGATCAGTCCTCTGAGACTGGTGATGATTTAAATACATGAAGAAATTGCTTTAATCTAATGCTATTGGCTCGTTCATTTATCTGATGGTTAGCACTAGACCTAATATTGTTTATGCTGTAAATTGTCTTAGCCGATACATGGCTAATCTCGGGGTCTACCACTGGCGAGCCGTGAAATAGATTTTAAGGTACTTGAAAGGCTCAACGAGGTATGGAGTGAAATATTCTATACACCCGCAAGGTGTAAAACTAGTAGGTTATGTTGATTTTAATTATACTGCAAATCTTGATAATCGTAAGCCCATTACCTCTTTTTTTTTTGCTTTGTGTGGCGCTATAAGCTGGAAATCCCAATTGCAACCTGTTGTTGCTGTGTCAACCACCGAATACAAATATGTTGTAATTACTGAAGCTTTAAGAGAAGCAATATGGTAAAACGAAGTTATATCTGAAATTAATATATTGAAAGATATAATTAAGGTTTTTTCGGATAATCAGTATGATATTTAACTTTGTAAAAACCCCCATTTTTCATGATAGAACCAAACATACCACTGTTAAATTCCATTTTATTCATGATGTTGTTGCTAAATGAATAATCTATCTTCAAAAAAATACATTCTAAGTTTATTCCTTTTGATATGGGTACTAAGTACTTGCCTATCGAAAAATTCAAATCTTGTCTGAAAAGACTGAATTTCAATTTAGTATAATATTTTATGAACTTTGTGTTTATTAGGGGTTTCTTTGTGATATTGCTTGGTTTGTGTTTGCTTTACCTATTAACTAACTTTGTGTTCGAATGTAGATACCCAGAAAGGAAATGATGAAGATTCTATGGACATTCCTTAAACGGAAAAATAGGATTAGGCCAAAGGTGGAGAATGTTGATATTGGCCCAAACCGGCCCACTTCCACTGGACCGGTCGAAGAAAAAATTTTGGCAGCCCACTTTTTGAGACTCGGATGGCCTTAGGCCCTGTTTTTTTTGGACTTATTTTGATTTTGATTCGATTCGATTCGATTCGAGTCCATTCGATTGATTCGATTCGAGTCCATTCGATTCGATCGATTCGAGTCCATTCGATTCGATTCGATTGATTGATTCGGCTCCATTCGATTCATCTTATTATTATTATTATTATTATTATTATTATTATTATTATTAATCTTAATTATTATTGTTATTATTACTAATAATATTTACTATTATCGTTGTTGTTGTTGATTATTATTATTATTATTATTATTATTATTTATCATTATTATCAGTGTTATTATTATTAATCTTAATTATTATTATTGTTATTATTACTAATAATATTTACTATTATTATTAATAATATTTATTATTATCGTTGTTGATTACTATTATTATTATTTACCATTATTATCAGTGTTATTATTATAGAAGGACCACTCGGCATAACCAGCAGCACCTAACGCCTTCTGAAAACTTGTAGCAATCTGAAAGCGAAATCCCTCGCCCCCAGGGCCCCCACCCCCCGGCCCGACAGGGATTGGTGGAGGAATTAAATCATGATGACTGGAGGTCCGACCTCCGATTCGAGCTCCGTCAGGAGACTTAATAAAAATAAGTTATTTCCTTTAATGTTGAAAATAATTTTATTAAAAAAAAAAAAGAAAATTAAACAACAAACAATGTTTGGAAGATAAATAGTTTAAGTTGAATTAGAAAAAATGTGAGAGAGACTTTTTAAAATGAGAAAATAGGGGCATGTTTCACCCCTTGATCAATGCAAAAATAGAAAAAAGGACCTATATGTAATCGTAGAACTAATGAGTACCCAGATGTAGTTAGAATATCTAACAAGGGTGCCAAACATGCCCCTATTTTCTTATTTTAAAAAGTATCTCTCACATTTTTCTAATTTAACTTAAGCCATTTATCTTCCAACATTGTGTTATCAACACGTAGTCTCCAATGAGAATGAATACATCTTCTGCCCTAATTCTTATCTTGTTTACATTTACTATAACACGTTATCAGCACGTAGTCTCCAATTGAACAAGAATTTTTTTGTCCCAACCTTCTCAAAGATTTCAAAAAAACAAAATCTTGAAAATCCCGCAGCCAAAACCCTAGCCGCCGCAGCCTGCAAAACCCTAGACCGACCGCCGCCAAATCGCGCCTCCTTCCCCGAATCGATTTTTTCAGAAAATCGTCTCCTTCCATCTCGTCGCGCGCGACCCAGACCGTAACCCTTGTCTGCTCCGATCGCCTCCGCCTCATAGATTTAGATTCAAACATCATCACCAGATCCACACTATGGGACCCCCCCCCCCCCCCCGCAGCCGACGTCGCACCACATCCCGTACGACCACCACACGTCACACGGCCGACGTCGCACAAGCCCCGTCAGTCGACCAATCTGCCCGCGACTGAACCTTAGAACAAGAAACGGAAATCTTTTGCGGTTGAACCCCTGTTCGCGACCCAGAACAGAAGCTGCGCCTCCGACCCAATCTGTGCAACTCATCACCGACCCGTCACCATCTTCGTCCGCCGCATCAGACCACCAAATCCACCACGATGCAGATGGCGAGTCCCCCAGCCCTCGCGGCCGTGAACAAGAACACCGTGCTGCACCTACTTCCGATTTGACCCGCCGTTAAACCTCCATTTTGCCGAGATTCGCGACGCCCAGAATATTTATTCAAAAGAAAAAAAAGGAGTGGAGGCACTCCAGTTCCAACCAGCAGATTAAGGATTATTAATGAAGACGATCCAAACGGCAATTAGAACTAGAATTACAATTTTCTGTAAGCTTTATTTTGGAGAGGAATTTGGAGAGGAATCAAGACGATCCAAACGGCTATTGAAGGTATGCCCTAAGAGAGAAACGTGTTTTTCTTATAAGGTAATTCGTAAAACCATATTATTTGATTCATGTATTATTCCATATGCTCTATTTGATTTAATTGCATAATATGATTTATTTAGTTTAATTATGCCAAATTAAATTAAATAAATTAATTAACCACTTGAATTAAATTATTTAATTTATACTTTTAGATTAATAACTAATTGTTATTGCGCCACAAGATACCTACTTGACTGCATAATGTATATCTAGTTATATCACATAGGAATTATATGTTTATATATATATATATATATATATAATTTTCATGCATATTTAGATATGACATGCAATTAGGCTACATTTCTAATACATTTTAGATCACTGTAATTCTACTACCAATAGTACCATGATAATGAAACTTCATACGTATCGCATCGAAATCATGACCATATCTTGGTTCTAAACAAAATAATCCCATTATTGAAGAATTTATCATGGACGAACTCATGATTATGTGAAATGTATTCGCTTTCTTCTCTTGTTTACGAATATGGCTAATCCAACTCGTCCGAAATTCAGCATCTTAGACTCAGAAGGATTTGAGTGCCATAGATGAGATTTTGATATTAAGACATTAGCGCCACACTTTCTGTTCATACAGATGACGAACCATTTTAAAAGGTGAAAGAAAGTACGATGATGTTCTCAGGTGAAATCTCGACCCCAACTTGTGGTAGAAATATCTTTAGATGATATCCCCAACGAATTGTGGGATGCCCTTAAGGGCTATTTTGAGAATGCCGTTTCTCGAATTGACCGTGCAGTGTGACGAAATCCACTTGCTTTATTATAATGAGTCAACAATTTTTCAATAAAAGATATGCTCTGTCTTAAGGCGCGTCTTATTTTTTTATGTGAAAAGAAACTCACAAAAGACGACATGATCCAGAAATTTTTTCCAATTTCCCTACTTAAGCACTTATACTAGCGAATCAGTATATGCTAGAGTACGATAATGCTAGGCCTGTCGAGACAAAGAAAATTCTCGAGGCCAGTAATGGCAAAATGAAATGTGGAAATAACCCCGATGAAAAGGGGACTGGACGTGCCAATTCCAAACCAAATGGAACGAACTCGCATGGTGGAAAGGGATGTGGCAATCGTAGACGTGGTCGTGGTCATGGAGGCTCTTCCAATCTTCCAAAGTAGCGAGAAGAGACGACGCTCCTGGCTCCCAAGAAACGAGTTGATTCCTAATGTAAGATTGCGGCCATTGGTATACGAACTGCCATGCAAGCAAATATTTCACAGCCAACTAGAAGAGATATTAGGATTCCGACGAATAGGAAACTCAATATATAGAGGAAGGCGATCATGACATGACCCCAAATGTTACTTTCGCATTTACCGATGGCACTATCGCACCATACGTGCCAAAGTCATTAGACCCCCCCCTCTATGACTAATTTTATCAGTAGACGTTATAATATTTTTCAATATTGGTCTGATGTATTTTGGTTTCGAACAAGATATTATTTTTGCTTATGCATACAAGTGATTGACTTTATTCGAAGTACCGAATATTGTTCCTATACTTATGGTTCAGAGTTTTTATTACTCGTGTTCTCGTTTGACGAATAAATCGAGGAACACTCGAGTGATAGGCTAATGGTAATAGCCTATAACATATCAATGACTATGATGATTGGATCATTCCAGTTCATCCAAGAACGCGGAACCCCCGGTTATTGATGCCTAACGGCATTATTTTACAGTCACCGACACTCTATATGCATTGAGAGTGAGTAACTCGAACCTTACTAAGCTTCAAGGATATACGTGGCCACAACTTTCATGTTGTAACTCATTGTGAGAATGGAATAGAGTATATCTATATCATCCCTAATGAATGCGGACGAAAGCGCATCTTAGAGAAACTTACGAGTCAATCTAGTGGACTGTACGTCACTGCAATTAGGGTTGTTGAATCCTATGCGATTACTGATAACGAACTTTGGGACGCTGACTCATACAAGCTTTGGCATGATCGATTGGGGCATCCAGGTCATGACATGATGATATGCACGGACATCCTTTTCTTTCGCATGCAAAGTAGAAGCGGGCAATGAACCCACATAACGAACTTTGTTGGTGTTCCTCAAGCTACGTCGTCCAAAGCATCGGAGACTTCCGCCCGTTCTACACGTTTGACACTGTTGAATGCACATCGTTTCTTCTGCAAATCCTGCGCTTTAGCCAAAGTAGGAGCGAGACCTTCCTATGCTAAAGATGATGTGAAAATTCCATTCTTACATATGATTCAAAGAGATATTTGTGGACTGATTCAACCAAAGTGCGGACCATTTAGATGTTTTATGGTTTTGGTTGATGTTTCGACATGCTGGTCACTTGCCGCTCTCTTGTCCACTAAAAATACTGCTTTTGCAAATATTCTAGCACGGATTATCTGTCTAAGGGCTCACCACCCTGACCACCATGTTCGGTCTATAAGGCTTGATAATGCTGGAGAGTTCACATCTAAAGTACTTGATGAATACTGCATGTCGATCGGGAGCAACGAAAAGCATCCCATCTCCCACGAGCATATGCAAAATGGTCTCGCGAAGGCAACCATCGAACGAATCAGATGGTATCCCGGGCATTGGTTATGAACACTAATTTGCCTATTTCTGTCTGGGGTTATGTAGTCTTGCATGCAGCTTTACTTATTCGCTCATTTTAGACCCTCTGCTAACCAAACAATTTATGCGTACCAGTTGGTAACTGGATAAGTCATGATTTTTACATTTTGGACTCAGACGAGCTTGAGTGCCAATTACGCCTATTTGGTTATGTAGTATTGTGCCTTCTGCACTCCCACAGTGCATGGGTCTTGAAAGACGATTAAGTAGTTACATTGGATACGAATCCCCAATGATTATCCGCTATTTAGAACCTTCGACGGGTGATCTCTTTACCACTCGATTGCAGAATGTCACTTCGATGAGACAACCTTCCCATCGTTAGGGGGAGGATAGAAGACGAACTTTCTCAGAGAACGACAGGAATTATCATGGTGTATCCCTACTTTGTCTCATATTGATCCCCGTATTTCGCTATGTGATAGTGAAAATTCTCGATCTTCGAAACGTAGCAGATTCGATGTCTGATGAATTTATTAATATCGTGAAAGTGACGATATTATATATACCAGCTGCAACCTGTAAGGTTGAAAGTCCTCGGTAAGAGGCGCAACACCGACGAATCGAGTGCTGCCATCGCACATGGTGGATGTGTGATTTAGGCCATAGATCCCTAAAGGAAGAGGTGGAAGCTACATGGTTCGGCTTAACACTTATCTAAGGAGGAGGTAGAGTAAGGCACAAACTTAAATATTAGTCATAAATGAACTCGTTTCATGAGATCATACTTGATTTTACTGTGTCCATGAGTCATGACGAGGGGGACGCCCCAAAGATTGATATGATTCAGAAAATCAAGAAATCTCGATGAATCACGAGAGTGTGGAGTGATCATCCACCCACTTTGATGATCTATCGTTGCTCAAAGCATAGAGCAAGACGATGTCGAACCTCGCTTTGTTGTATGATATCAACATTGAGTTAATTGGCCTTAAAGGATAAAGCATTCCACGCAGAACTAGATTCTTTGATAAAGAGACAGGTAATTGGTAGGTAGTGCTAACCTCACCAAGTGTAAATCCTCTAGGACATAAAATAAATCTTTGTCAATAAGCGCAATGAGAAGAATGAAGTCCTGAAGTACAAGGCTCGAAGGTTCTCATAAATGCGTGGAATTGACTGAGGAGACGTACTCTCCCCTAAGCTACTTCATTAGCTTAGTAATTTCCGAAGGACTAGAAGTGTAGCTCATAAATGTGGTTAGTGATATATCTCTATGGGGATCTTAGTATAGAGATATATATATGAAATCGCTCGATGGCATTTCATTACCCAAGTCAAGTGACTCTAGACCACGGAGTGCGTTTGCAGTATGGTTGAAACGCTCACTTTACGGATTTAAACAATTCGGGCGGATGTGGTAGACCCACCTAAGTGACTACTTGATTGGAAGGGGATGTAAGAACGACGAACTGTGTCCCTGCGTGTTTATTAAGAAAACAAGTTCTGCATTAGGGATTGTAGCTGTATATGTCAACGATATGAACATAACCAGTACTCTTGACGAATTAAGAGAAACCGCAGCTATCTAAAATCTGGATTTGAGATGATGATCTGCGAATACTTGGTCTTATGTAGGCATTGAGCTAGAACATCGAGCTAGTGTAATCCTCATCCACCCTGCCTATGTCCAAAAGAAAATCGGGCATTTTAACATGGACAAGGCACATACGATTAGCACTCCCATGATCGGTCGTAGTTTGGACCTTAAGAAAGATCCATTTCATTCGAAGGAATGTGATGAAGAGCTTTTGGGAGAAGAAATTCCCTATCTAAAGTGTAATAGGTGCATTATTGTACTTGGCTCAGTATACTCGACCTGATATAGCTTCCTCAGTGAACTTGTTGTCTAAATATAGTTCTGAACCCACGCAACGTCATTGGAATGATGTCAAGAACATCTTTTGATACCTCAAAGGAACCATTGACTCGGGACTTTTCTTTCCCTATCAAGCTAACGAAACTGCCGATGAATGTGCAATCAGTAAAGTAAGTGTGAATGCCGAGGAAACTACCCTGACGAATGTGTTGGTAGGTTTTGCTGATGCTGGGTATTTTTCAAACTCACATAAAGGTCGATCCCAAACTGGTTATGTATTCACCGTTGGGGACACCGCTATTTTTTGGAGATCAACTAAGCAAACCCTTGTTGCTACCTCCTCGAATCACGCTTAGATTATCGCTCTGCACGAGGCGGTACACGAGTGTATATGATTGAGAACCATCGTTATACACCTTCAAGGTAACAGTGGACTAAGTAATGTCACTGATGCGCCCACATGCATATACGAAAATAATGCCGCTTGCATCGAACAGATGAGGCTTGGGTATATCAAGGGGGATAATACGAAGCATATCTCTCCAAAGTTTTTCTGCAATCAGCAACAACGGGCCCTCCTCAACATCCAAGTTAAGAAAGTGAAGTCTAAGGAGAATGTGGCTGATTTATTCACTAAATCATTGCCCAAGGCTGTATTGAAAAGCATGTGAGAAACATCGGAATGCGTAGGATTTCCGAACTCCTGAGATCGAAGTAAGGATCTTATGGGAGGGTGAGGTATAACGAATTTTACCCACCAATGTTGTACTCTTTTCTTTGACCAACATTTATTTTGTCCCAATGGATTTTGTTACATGGCAAAATTTTTAACGAGGCAATGTCACATGCAGTGTTTTTCAAATTCCTTGATTGAGGAACTAATTAGGGGGAGATGTACACTTGAGGGGGAGTTTTACATCCACGTCGCAAGTTACACTCTTTTTCTTAACCAAGGATTCTTTTTTTTTTTCCACTGGGTTTTTATCACTTGGAAAGGTTTTTAACGAGGTAACTAGACGTTTAGCTCATTGATCGACGAAATGATCACGTTCTTGAGCATATTGATCGACGAAATGATCAATAGAGGTTTTGGCTTAACGAAATTAGCGTAACCTATATGTCTGGATGTTGTACTCTTTTTCCCTACGATCAAGGCATTTTTCCCATGTGGTTTTTGCTTGATGAGGTTTTAACGAGACAACTTGACATGCTTTGAAGACTCAGCACAAGGGGGAGTGTTAAAGTAAATACACATGTGTGCCTTAGTCTACGGGCTATTGGGCTTCTCCCAACTAGTATAGGGCTAGGGCTGTTAGAATGTTCCAGAATATGTAATCTCTCCCTATTTAAAGGGACCCTATCAATAAGAATGAATACATCTTCTGCCCTAATTCTTGTCTTGTTTACATTTACTATAACATGTTATTTAATTTTCTCTTTTTTAACAAAATTATTTTCAACATTAGTGGAAATAACTTATTTTTTTATTAAGTCTCCTGATGGAGCTCAGTTCGGAGGTCGGACCTCTGGTGACCAGCTCCGATGGAAGCTTAATTTTGTTTCGTTTTTATTTTTCTTTTGAAATATATGTTTTATATTTTCTATTTTTGGTTTTCTTTTTTTGTTATGTTTCTGTCTTTTTCTCCGTCAAAGAATTAACAAACCAAATCATTACTATTTTGATATGTTCCTCAAATATAAAAAGCTTTTTTCTTTCAGAATTGGAATAACAAAATCACGCAAGATAAGTGTGAAATTCTCCTCTTTATCTTTACTTTTACGATTCTGTTTTTATTGATCTTAATCATGTTGTTCCTTGATTTATTCGATCATTCATCTTCTAATGGGAAAGTTTGTATTACGATCGAAATTCATGATTTGTATCGGGTTTTTAGAGTTTTATGCCAGTAGAATTTTGTTTGAAGATTTTTTTTCTTGATTGAGGAACATATCAAAATGGTAATTAATATTTTGGTTTGTTAATTCTTTGGTGGAGAAAAGAGAAAGACAAAACAGAAAAAGAAAATAAAAAATAGAAAATGTAAAAAGAACACATCAATAGGAAAAAAAGAATAAGCTTCCATCGGAGCTATTGACCACATTCCTGATCGGTCAAAAGACTTAATGTAGAAAATAATTTTACTGAAAGAAAATAAATTAACCAATAAACAATACGGGAAGATAAAGGGCTTAAGTTGAGTTAGGGAAAATATGAGGGATACTTTTTAAACCTCAGAAAATAAGGTCATGTTAAGGAGAAAACTGTCATTTCAAAATTAATTTGATTTTTGGATTTATATGTAATTTGAAATACTCTAATTGTTACTATTTCGTTATTGTTCAACAAATACTGGTTTAGATGTGAAGTGGTCTTCCAACAAGGGCGGTGGATGTAATTGTCCCTTCATTTTACTTTTTGTTGATTTCTGGTTATTATGTATGGTTATGTTTTTTTTTTGTAATTGAGATATTTGATATTTTTCTGCTTTACATTTTATAGTTGTGGTAACAAGCCATTCTTTATTTTAAATATTTTAAAAGTAATGTGCTAAGTTTACTTGAAAATCATTCTTTGTAGTCATAAGAGAAGCTTCATTAGGGTTTTCATTGGTTTGGCGTGGAAATATGTATGTATCCTTTATGTTTTCATTATCATACAGAGAAATGCAGATGAGCAAAAGCTTTAGATATGTTCTTTTATGAGATCTCACCATTCTCAAGGAGTTCATCATGGTTGTTTTCTCATGTTCTGACAAATAGAAGTCTAGTATCCTATATCACTATAAAAAAAGGGGTTTAGCCGACGACAATAAGTCATCGGCTAAAGGCTACAACTCATTGGCTCAAACAATTTCTGATGACAAGGGTGTATCAAAATATTCTCCTCATTTGCACGCGCCTTACCGTGCCATCTCATGGCCTTGGCCATGTGAGGCGACATAAAAAGCCGCTCTAACTTGTCTTTCAGCGGGAAATACCAAAGTACCTTAACTGTTTTCTGTTTTCTAGAAAGAGTAAACTTATACCTCTCTATGTCACACATTGGATATCTCTCGATATCTTCATTATCTTCCCACAATATAGAGCATAATCGTATCTACAAAACATGCATATTGATGTAGGAAAATCCAAGATTTTTTGGACCCGTCTCACGTTCACATACACATTAAGAAGATGATGACTTTCTGGTAGCATATTGTAATACTCACATTTCAGTTGTCTTTGATTATTTGTCATTTTGTGCTTAGTGTTCCTCGTTTGGTGATTTTGTTGATTGGCGTATATTGCGGCTAGGCTATCATGTTTATCACTTAACATGAATTCTTTGCCGTGTGTGTGGTGCTTCCCGTATATGTTGTGTTATTATATGTCGTATAATGTTTTTGTTTTGCATTCGTATCGGTTGTTTGCTTGCTGAGGCAATTTCATCGATTATAGAAGAACACGACGGTAAATGGTGCGTTGGTTGTGCTATGTGCTGCGCCGTGTGTGACACGGCCAAGTGAGTTATGGGTTTGAACACCGTGTTGTTATCCATGTACGCGGAAGGCTACTGCCTCGCGAGACAAAACATGGCCGAGACAACACTATCATGTTTAGAATGTGTTGGTCACAATATACTATCTTACAACTTAGAAGGGGGAGGGGTCGAACAAGTTGTACTCTTTTTCAAAGTTAGATTTGCATAGGGAAGTCTTAGACTAAGTTGTTGTAAGTACAACAACTAGATAATCTCCTGTAGCTTGATGCTTAGAAGGTTTTCAAAGCAAGTATACTAAAATCATACGGAGTAGGAAAACAATAAAGACAAAGTAATAACACACATTTTAATATGGTTCGAGGTAAACCCCTCTACGTCTACAGGTCCTCCACAGAGGAGTATGAAGTTTATTAAAATCGAGGCATACACAACTATATGATTTTAACTTAACCCATATGTATCGTTCACATAGATTGATACGGCCGATTGTTGATTGAGCCGTCCATGCAGTTTGATTGTAGGCTTATTCGAATTGCTTCTTCTCACATATATTGAGGCTTCATCCTTGAACTCTATTCTTACCACACATGGTCGTAATAGCTTGACTTAGTCCACACCGAGCTAAGGGTCTTAACGGTTGATTTTTGAAGTATCACGAATAGAACAACAGATGTAGGCTTCGCTGTAGGTATGTTGTTATCTGTTGAGGACTTTGATATTTCTTCACTCAAGATATACGCTTTATGCTTGAAGAAATATATTACTCTTGGATGATAAGCAGTAAGTTTGTTTCAGTTTGTAAGTCGTGTGTGAGCAATGTCCTCTTGCTTGGGCTATTTATAATCTTGGAAATAGATCCATTACAAATGTAGTCGTTGGTTGGTTGGTAAGATTTAGAAAGCTCTGATTGGTGGCTTCATAATGTTTGAATTAAAGATGTTTCACATTTAATGCTTCAGACATTCTCTTTGATCCACATTAAATGCTCTTCTATCTGCAATCTTTACAGTTGCATTAAATTGTGTCCTGTTAGCATTAAATGCTACTTGAAAACAGTGAATACTTTGTGAATAAAGAATAAGTTGTCTCACAATGGTTTAAAGTTCAGTCTATATCCTGTTGGATTTGTATTTTACTTTTCCTACGTAAAACACCTACAACATCTTTGTTGTAGCCAACGCGTCTTCTTCGCTATATGCTGGAGCTTAGCTATAGGAGTTGACTTTTTTGGGCAATATATGAAGTGGCCCTGTAGGGACATGCTGTAGAGTGTATTTATCTAAACACTTGGGTTTTTAATCCCAATAATTTCTCCCTTTTTGATAATGCCAAAACCCTTTAAATCATAAGGCTATCTTCAAGTCTTTTGTTGGATGATCTGATTTCAAGACTTTAGACTAAAATTTCAACTGCTCGCAGGCAAGTTCTAAAACTTTATATCCTACATGACTAAGTGTATTACAACTTAAATTATGATTGGCTCTTAGACACAATCATACAGCAAGTAGTTTTTTTTATTAGAATACAACTTAATCTCTGAACTTGTTACGAGAAAAGTTCTTATAGCTTTGTAACAATTTTATACTTAGCAAATATTTCAACATATATTGCAATCAAAATAGTAAAGAAGATTACGAACTATAATCTTTTGAGGTAAATCAAAAGTTTATTGGTAAACTGGTTACGATGCTGTATGAAATTGTAATGTTACATTGGGGAGCATAGAGAATTGAAAAGATACAGCTGTCAGAAGTCATCTTTTATATTTATATTGTTTCTAAGACTTCCGGGAGGGATCATGCTCAGTTACTTTCCACTAATTGACTAAGGAATCTCTGCCTCGGTCCCTATAGATATTTCTTCCTTCTTGGGAGACATTGAAGACGAGAATCCAGTCTTTTTGGTGAGTTATCTGATCACCCTTCAGATGTTTAGACTTCAGCTTCAGTTATAAAGGAGCCTTGAGAACTCCTTCGCAACATCCTCAAGTGTCTTGAATTGATTAAACATGGCAGATTCCCTGATGAAAGTACAGAAGTATCTCTGCATTTACTATTCTTTCATGCCTTCAACTCTTCTGCTGATGGTTATCTGTCTGTAGGGAGTAATAGCTCAGCGATCTTCTGCACTGTATTCTTCATGGAAAATTGGGATCCTGGAACTCAGGACAAGAACCAGTTACCTAATATCATTTGGCTCCTTGGCCTGGCCTGGGTCCGGCCAGTCTTCCGATCGCTGATGTAACATTGTCATCCAAAATTGCTTCCATCTCCCTTTCTTTCTCTAGTATCCATCTTCTTACTGCTTCACGGGCTTCTTCCCTCTTTTTGGTATTATCAAGCTCATTGACTTTACAATGAATATCCCGAAGAATATCCATTGATTCAGCCTGCTTGACTTTAATGTCTTTCACTGAGTCTGCTAGACTGGTGACTGCTGCAGATAGGTCATCAATTTTCTAACCCTGAGCGACTAGTCTCGACCCAGTATACTCGAGGGAGGTGACGACTTTAGCTTCCGCAACTCGTAGACTCTCCTGCTCTTGATTGAGGGTTCGCTCCTGGTACTATTTTAGCTGATTCATGGCCTGCCATAAGGCATTGGGCATGAGTCGGAATTCTTCTTCAACATCATGAATAGCTCTCTTAAGTGCTGGGAACTCATCTTGAGCATTTTCTCTCAACCAATCGATTTCCTTGCTGAGATCATATAGTGCTTTGACAACATCCTGTAAGAATACAATTTGGCGACCGAGTTTTAGGCTTTTTAGAGCTGTCGTCAGATAGGGAGTCCTCGTCTGGTTTATTTGGGAAACCTGTAGGGATAAGAGTTTGTACCAGCTTTGGGGCTGGAACCTCGGTCGGTTCAGCCAGTGCTTCTGTTTGGGATACAAAAGGGACTTTTTCTCCTGTCTTGGTGGGTTGTCTATATCCTGCTGTAGAGGAGGGACTGATTCCTCCTATTGGCTCTCAGCTTCTGCCTGTTCCTTAGAAGGGACTGAATCCTCCTGTCGGACGGCATGGGATGCATCTTTCTCAGTCGGAGGGACTAATTCCTCCTTAGGGAGAGATGATAGTTTCTCCGGCTGCTGAGAGGTGCAGCAACTTCAGTAGTTACAGGAGGGACTGATTCCTCCTGTATGTTGCCAGCCTGGCCTTCTTAATTTTGAGGGGTGGGGAACTTATTTTGTCAGATGAGGTCCCTTGCATCCTGCGACTTAGCAAAATCTTTCTGGCGAGCCTGTTCACGGCTCATCCTCAACCCAACCGGTAGTCATTATCCCCATCTGAGTCGGGATTTGAGTTATGGCTTGAGCTTTGAGTCCCGTCTTCGAACGATTGCTTCTCTTTCGATATGGCCTTCTCATTTTCCACATAGTATTTAGTAATCAGCTCATGGCAAAAGGGATAATCCCATCTGATCAGGACCTCGACGTTCTCGATGTCCATGACCTCAAGCACAAAAAATTCTTCCTCCTTCTAGTCCTCCCAGTTATACAAAGTCTTGTATGGGGAGATCCTATAGGTTTCATAGTTTGAAGCGTGCAATTGCCTCATTGATTTGGACTTGGAGAATTGTTTTATTTATGATGTCAGCAGGGGAAGGACTCCGGATATTCGAGGGTTCTAATGCTTGGTTGGGATCCTCTACAGGTATGGGAGCATATTGAGAAGAAGGATCCCTAACAGGGTGGAGTGCCCTGTTGGGAGAGGGGCTTCAAACAGGGGTAGGGGACCTGTGAGGAGAAGTAGTAGTCGTCTCCGTACGGGCACCGATTCGCCTACTTTTTCAAATTTTTCAAACAACTGGTCATCCGTCATAACCGCAACAGGCTCAGGATCTGCTGTAGGAGGAGCCAGTGTTTCTTCCATAGGGGTGGATTCCTGTGGGTTTGCTACTACGGGAGAGGGTGCAGCAGGCGGAATTGCCTCAATGATCGTTGTAGTCACCTGAGGTGCTACACTTTCTGAAATTGAAGGCTTCTTTGTCTTTTGCCTCTTCTTCTTCTTCTTCTTCTTCTTCTTCTTCTTCTTCTTCTTCTCGATAGTTGTTGGAGAACTGTTGTCGGGAATAGCCCTTTTCTTACTAACATGCCTCTTCTTGATGTCACCAGCCTTGGCCTTGGAAGAGTGACCACTGACGTATCTGGGGTCACTCGACGTCAACAATGAGAAGGGATCGAGCCTGTTTGCGAGAAGAGTGGCTTTGTTGTACAAAGTGGGCTTGGGGCCACCCAAGAATTTTCCAGGCAAAACCTTCTTGGCCGTAGGGGACTGCTGTACGCCACAGCAAGTCAGCACATGATTGAGCATTAGGCGAAAAGACTTCCCTGCTATTTCTGGCTTTCAGCCTCATCCTATAGGCACTTCATAATCACTTGGCACCAATTGATTTTCTCCCCAATCATGATGTCAGTTATTTGAGCACCCTTCCTTTGTGATGCGAACTTGAATGACACATCTATATAAAATTCTTCTATAATCTGTTCATCGTAATTTTCTGGGTGAAGACTACCCAGTTATAGAGTCCTTGTTGCTAGACACGGGAAATCACAAGGTTCATCCCAGTCATGTGCTCATCTTCAGAAATAATGCACTCTTGAAGAATAGAGCGATCGAGCATGCATCTGCCATTGATTGTTTCCTTCGTTTTCATAGAAAGAGACGGAGTCTGTGAATAAGACATTTTGTACTAGATAGAGAAAAATAAAAAAAATTAGCAGAGAAACTTCTAAGTATTTAAGCTGTATGTTGTAGGCTCATTTAATTTGCAGAAAACTTAAAGAGTCTGTAGATCAGCATACTGGCCCTTTTATACTGTGCGTTAAGGGTAGGTTACAATGAACGTTCATATTTAAGGGATGGGAACCATTTTTGAATAAACGCACAAGATGAGTTCAGATGTAACTGGTACGTCTAATCTATTATTTTTCGAATTTAATGCCCGATCCCACCTATGATACATTACAACATCCACTATTGCACGTTCAAACGGTTTGAATTTTAAAATCATGGGTTTCAAGACATTGAAGTTCGGGTGTCAATTCAATAGTGAAAGTTAAATCGTTTTAAATTAAGACGATGCACGTGGACTAAAACTTAATTTAAAAAATTACGTGCAAGGAATTTAATACTCTTAAAATATTAATTGACATCATATAGTATTTATGTTGTATCCGCTAAAGTACAGTGTTTCACTTAAAAGGTACATACGAGATTCAATTCTTACAGCAGTTGATGAGTAATACTGTTTCTAGGGTCCTACTGTGTTTTTCCTTAATAATGCACACTTCAGTTGTAGGAAGGTAATTTTTCCTTCTTCTTCTTAAAATAAGGATATGATTTATAGTTTTGAGTGTACGATTAAGTAGGGAGGACACTGTTTCTATGGGTCTTACAGCATTCCCCCTCAATTGGTGAGTAAATAAAACTTACAGAGAGCTTAATCGAGCTGTAGCATTCCCAATTCCTGATGGAGCATACATAACCTCGTTGTGCTGAGCGGCTTTGTGAAGATGTTGGCTAACTGAATGTATGTATGAATTTTCTCGATCCGAACATCTTTATTCTCCACATGATTTTTGATAAAACGATGCTTCATATCAATGTGTTTGGTCCTCGAATGTAATACGAGGTTGTGTGTGATTGCGATTGCACTCGTGCTGTCAAACATTATTGGAGTTTCTCTCTCCTCAATGCCATTTTCCTATAGATATTGCTGCATCCACAGGATCTGCATGCAGCAGCTTCCAACAGCATAATATTCTGACTCAGCTGTAGAAAGAGAGTTGGCTAATTGCTTCTTATTGAACCATGACACAAGTATAGGTCCAAGGAAGTGACAAGTCTCGTTCGTACTCTTCCTATCCAACTTGCAGCCTCTGAGATCCGAGTCGCTGTAGCCTACCAAATCGAATCCTCCTTCCTTAAGATGCCACAATCTTACATTGATTGTTCCTTTGACGTACTTAAGGATTCGTTTGGTTGTGGTGAAGTGTAACTCTTTAGGTGCTACCTGATATCGAGCACACACTCCTACAACAAACTGGATATCGGGCCTACTGGCTGTTAGGTACAGGAGTGAGCCTATAAGCTTCATGTAGAGTGATTGATCAACTGGTTTTCCAGCCCCATCATTACTTATCTGTGGGGAAGTTCTCATGGGGGTAGATGATGACTTCAAAGTATTCATCCCGAATTGGTTGATGAATATACTTGCAACCCTAGGAAATAGCTAAGTTCTCCCATCATACTCATTTCAAAATTACTTTGAATGAGATGAGAGAACTTCTTGTGCAGATCAAGGTTAGTTGAACAAAAAATAATATCATCTACATAGGTTTGCAACACAAGGAGATCATCATCTTCCTGGAGCTTGAAAAGGGTTTTGTCAACAACACCTTTCTCAAATCCATTATCGATAATGTATAGTGACAGACTTTCATACCATGCCCTGGGTGCTTTCTGAAGCCCTTACATCGCTTTCCTTCAACTGTAAACAATATCTCCTCCTTGTGTGTTGACAAACCCTGGAGGTTGTTCAACATACACTTCTTCGACTAGGTATCCATTAAGAAATGCACTCTTTACATCTATTTGATTTACGATAAAGTTCTTATGAGCCGCAAAATATGGGAATTTCCTAATTGATTCTAGTCTAGCTACAGAGATAAATGTTTCATCATAGTCTATGCCTTCTTCCTGTCTGTAGCATTGGGCAACTAATCTGGACTTGTTCCTTATGGCAAGGCCATTCTCGCCATTTTATTTAGTAATACCCATTTGGTTCCTATGACAACTTGATGGGTTGGTCTGGGGACTAGGTCTCAAACATTATTCCTTTCAAAATCATTCATCTCTTCTTCCATAGCTGTGATCCAGTGAGAATTATTGAGAGCTTCATTAGTCGAAACAAGTTTAGATTGTGCTAAGAATACAACTAGTGTTCATATGGCAAGTCTCCTAAGTTCATCTTGGGATTTCCATACAGGGAATAGAGGCTGTTTAGAACCGGATTTTGTATCCTCTTGTGCACGGAGTACAGCTCCTTATATACTCTATATTCTTCTTCTGGTGGACACACCAACACCAATATCACCAATTATTAACTCATGAGGGTGATCTCTTAACCACCTTCTATCGGGTTCTAGTTCAACATCCCTTGATGTGTCCTGTTGGGCTGTAGGATCTGCTTGAGCTTCTACAGTATGAGCTTCAACTACTTCATCTATTCTCACAACATCAGGGTTAATTCTAGATTGACGACATGGTCTTCATGAGGTTGTGGGATTTCTTCAAAGGATAAAGTTTGGACGGCTTGGGTTGTTAGGAATATGCCCTCGAATGCCACTCAGAGGATGAGAGAGTGAGAGCATTTGTATTGTAATTATGAATATTTAATAAGGCAATAATTATTTCTATATTATTATATATCACTGGCATTGTGATTTGGTATATAGAATAATAGTCCTTGCATTTGATAGCAAACATTATACTCCTTATGGATATAAGGAGATAGGTACTAGAAGTGTTTAGAGCTCGAATGCTTAACTAGTTCGCAAGTCGATAAAACTTAACTAGGCAATAAGTTTAGACAATATTTGTATAACATGTACTTTGACATGTAGAGTGCCGGTTTCACTAAGGATTAGTGGGAGCACACATTATAGGTATGCTAATGGGATTAATGTACTCGAACACGACTCACCTCGATTCGATTACATGGATATCACCCAGGGATTGTCAATGACTAAATCGAAAGGTTATGATAGGTATACGTGGACCTTTGACTTGAGGTTTCAGTAGTATATTTTTTTTTTGTGATGTTAAGTTAGTCATTAGAGTAGTTCGATCCAATCATCGGTTGGTGGGGTCAACCTCGAAATGCAATTTAGTGGGCAAGTAGCAGTCTCTACTGAATACCAAGATAGGATTCTTTCTCCTGTTAGTGAGCAGGTAAATGTCCTATGCGATTAATTGAAAATGAGATCATAAGTCTTTGGCCAAAGCAGTTAGAGATAGTTGTATTTGATACACAAGAGTTCGGTGATCTCGATTTACATTAACAGAAATGCATAGAATCAAGTTATAATAGGTTTGACTTTACCGTGACCCTAATACTTGACCGGGACATATGATTGACGGGTTTATACATTTACAGTATTCACGATATAATGGTTTTGGAATGATCCAATCATTCGTTCTTAGTTGGGTTACGGTACGAAGCACTAGACTTGCTAAGTGTTACCCGTACTCCTTGGTTCCTCCCATTGCCGACTAAAACGAACCTACGGAGTGGCGCACAATAATATTTGATGGATAAATATGTATTTATTATCTCTTCATTAATATTGGATATTATATATCTAATTTGATTTATTTGATAAATCATGCGGTCTAGTGAATTGAAATTAATTATCGGGTGATTAATTTAATTCATAAATAATTATTTCTTGGAAATATATTATTATAATTTTGTATTCGGTAAAATCAATTAATTGCATTAATTAATTAAGTAAAAATACAATTGGGATAAAACGAAGTGTATTTAACGGACTAGGCACGCGAATTTCCGGTACACGAACCGTGTGGCTCGTCTCGTTTTCTCACCAAATTCAAGTGGGCCGCCCCCATGATTGCTCCTCACCTTTCATGTTGCTTCTTTTTCCATGTGTGGTGTGTTTAGTTTTATATAAATATGAGGACAAAATGGATGAGATTCCATATCTCATTATTTTGATCTCTTTTACTATATAAAATGGTGCAGTCTTTCATTTTGGAAATGACTTAAGAAAAACACATATACACATACATTACTCCAGCTGTGAGGTTTGAAGTGAAGAGGAGAAGAATAATTTTCATTTTCTTGTTCATCTTTGAGAGAAAGAAAAAGGAAGAAGAGGAGAGAAGAAAAATATCGTATCAATTCCTAGCCGTGTTCTTTGAGAACGAACTTATATTTTATTTTTTCGTTCAATATCTGACGCGTAATAACGTAGAGACATTCGGCATTTTCGGTGTTGGATCATTCAACAAGCTACAACGAATTGGATTCGTTCGTGTCGGTAACCGGAAAAAGCTTGCTCGTGTTTTTCTTTCGAGAAGATATTATCAAAGGTCTACGAGGGTATGATCTATTATCTTATTCTTTGTCATTTTATATTCTTTTATACGATGCTTGATCGATCAATTTTTGGGGTTTGGTTTTATCCGGTTGGTCCGGTTTATTTTTCGCTGCGTAACTCATTTTTATCACCGAATCCCAACATGGGTTAGGTTGTCTATTCTTGTAGGATCATAATGGGGTTTATCAAACACCACATGGACGAACTCCTCTATGCTCAGTTTTCTTTTGTTAAAAATCCTAAATGCCTTGCTGAAAAAGGAGTATCCCACAAATATACCCTCATCAGATATTTCATCAAATGTCTTGAGTTGATCCTTTCTATTGTTAAGAATGTAACACCTGCATGTAAAAATGTGAAAATACGCAACCATAGGAGTTTTACTATTCCACACCCATATGCACTTTTGTTGTGGTGCTTGTTCATGATACAACAGTTTTGTGTGTAGCACGCTATATTTGTTATGTCTCTCTAGAAATGCTGTGGCAACTTGCTTGTAGCTATCATTGTTCTTGTTTCTTCCTTCACCATCTTGTTCTTTCGCTCGACAACACCATTTTGTTGAGGAATTTGGGCTGCTGAGTATTCCTGATATATGCCAGTATTGCTCTATGAAGTGATTTGTGAATTCTGTGCCTCTGTTGGACCGAGTGGATACTATACTCAGTCCTTTATCATTTTAAAGCTTTTTTAGGTGTTCCAGCGGATTTATGGTTGTCTTTTTCTTCTTTCTCAAGAAGATAGTCGAAGAGTACCTGGAGAAATCATGAATGATAACAAGACAATATTTCATACCTCCGAGGCTGACAGGGTCTACATGGCCATAGAGATACATATGAAGTAAGTAGAGGACCTTGTGGGTTGATAGATATGATTTGCTCTTTAGAGTCGACTTGACTTGCTTGCCTTTCTGATAGGGTCCATAGACGCTGTTGTTATGAGATGAAATATCAGGCAAGCCTCTGACTATTCCCTATCGGGCTAATTTGTTGATGGTTTTTAAGTTTATGTGAGACATCATTTTATGTCATAGCCAGCTTTCATCTGCAGTGCCTTTGGCAACCAAACAAGGAATTACAACACTAGTTAGTGGGTTTCTATTCAGCAATATACATGTTACATGATCGGCTTCATGTGAGGACTATTTGTTTGGTCTTTATGTCCTCCACCCTACAGTGATCTACATAGAATATGACGGAAAATTGTTTATCACAGAATTGGATAATACTAAGAAGATTGTACTGTATTCCTTCTACATAGGCTACGTCGGTGACCTTGAATTTCCTACAAGCAGGATTACTTTCCCTCTTGTTCGTCCTTTTTGATTTATCACTGAATCGTACCTTTGGACCACAACCTTTTACATAATCGGTTAGATTGGTGATATCTCCTGTCATGTGGTGATAACATCTGCTATCGAAATACCAAATGTCCTTTTCCTTGATATCCTCATTATCACTGTCATCATCATCATCGTCATCATTTTCCATAGAGCACGTGTAGGCTTTATATTCGATTTCATCATCAGCGGAGTCACTGTTGATGATAGCTTGTAGGCATTCCTCTATTGTTATGGGTGTGGGCGCGGCTTATGATTCTCCGATCAGTGCCTTTAGTTGGTTTCTCCAGACATGCCTTTTCTCATCCTTATCCTATTGCTCAGCTTCAGGCAACTTCTGTACTTTAAGATAAGGACATCTATTTGCATAATGTCCTGGTTTTCTGTAGTTATAACATAAACTAGAATAACCAGATGATGGTGATTCAGAGCTTACCTTGTCGAATGGTTCTGTATTTCTTAATAAATTTCCAAAATTTGGGCATGAGCAATGCAATTTCATCTTGTGACAGGATGTCATCATCGCTGTCAGCAGCTTCGGATGTGCTAGGGGGAGAGCCGTGTCTCCTGTCGGATACAGAAGCCAATGCTATAGTCATTGCAGGTGACTCCTCAGCCTTTTCTCTCCTGTGAATATTATACCCAAAAGCTTTGAGGTCAGAAAAGAGTTCAAAAGTAGACATGTCATTTAAATTACAACACACACGTATAGCTGTGGTCTTAATGTCCCATCGGGCATGGAGTGATCTAAATATTTTGAGATTTTTCTCCTTTTGGGTGTACAGTTTACCGAATGCTTCAAGTTCAATGATAATACCAGTAAATCTGAGGTCAAATTCCTCAATTGTTTTATATGATTTCATTTCAAAGGATTCAAACTACTGACTGAGTCTTGAAATTTTGTTTTCTTTTGAGAGCTTAGTTTCCTCACAAATTAACTTGAGTTTCTCATAGATTTCATTGGTTGTCTTGCATCTCTTTACTTTGTATAATGTGCCTTTGTAGAGAGTGACAAATAGTGCATTCTTGGAGACATTATCCAGATTCGCACACTTGCGATCATCGATTGTCTACCGTTCCCTTTCTTTCTCAAGAATTTCTGCATGAGTTTGTCCTTCTATTCTGGCAGCTGGCTGGACCTTCATAATTTTAATAGGTCCTTCTTGTATAACAAAGATCATTTATTTATGCATAGCAGCAAGATGGGCTTCCATTCTGATTATCCAGTCATAAAATTCGTTAATAAAACCGTGGAAACTTTATTGATCATAATTGTATCCATGGCAACAATAAGATGAATGATAGAAATATAAAAATCAAGTTTTCAAAAGCTAGTGATTTTGGATCTAATTAAGGTTAAAATGGACTCATTCTTTATAGAATCAACCACTCTGATACCACTTGTTGGTCATAGTATACTATCTTACAGCTTAGAAGGGGTGGGGGGTTGAATAAGTTGTACTCTTTTTTGAAGTTAGATTTGCATAGCGGAAGTCTTAGACTAAGTTGCTGTAAGTACAGCAACTAAACAATCTCATGTAGCTTAGTGCTTACAGGATTTTCAAAGCAAGTGCACTAAAATCAGAGGCGGTAGGAAAACAATAAGGACAGAAAGTAACAACACACAATTTAATATGGTTCGAGGTAAACCCCTCTACGTCCACAGGTCCTTCACACATGAGCAAGAGGTTTACAAAATCAAGACGTACACAACTATATGATTTAAATAAACCCATCATTATATCATTCACATAGATTGATACATCCGACTGTATCTTGAGCCATTCACACAGATTAGCTGTAGGCTTCTTCGACTATCTTCGTCTCATATGTAATATCCGCAATTTCGATTTTCCGGTAATTTTTTTTTTTTTTGCGGAAGTCCATCTTAGTGACTCTGTTGTGACCGTTTCATCATTCCGAGAATATTTAATTCTGCACTTTTTGTCATCCGAGTTCGTTTCTGTATCGTTTTGTTGAGTTCCGTGTTCTTAAACGGCTTTTCCGCACTTGAGTTCGATTCTTGCGAATCTCGTCTGAAACTGTTGTTTCGAGTTTCTCGTAAGTTCATTTAATGTAATTATTCATGTTGCGAGCTTTGGCTTGGTGTTTCGATCTTGTATCGTGTATTTCGGACGTTTTGGGCCATTTTCGTAATTTCCCAAAGTTTGAGGTAATTACTTTCCGTTGCCGAATTTCAAGCCTTCGGGTGGTCGGAATCATGTGTTCTTTTAGCGCTTGGATTCATCTTTGCGAGTATTTCGTAACCATATCTTCGATTCATATTTAGGTTCGGGTTTCGGCGTTGTCCGGGCCGTCGGAAGTGGCCACGGTCGAGTCACGGCCGCACAGTTTGGAGAAGGTACTGGCCTGGACGAGTTACGGCCGTAAGGTGCCGGTTACGGCCGTAAGTGATCGGCAGGCACAGGCTGGACGGTGTCAGTTACGGTCGTAAGTGATCGGCCGGTGCTGGGTAGAATCTCGACGAATGCCGGTTACGGCCGTAAGGACCTGCCGGGTACGGCCATAAGGGCCGAGTTACGACCGTAAGGCCGTGTCGGTTACGGCCGTAACTCTGTCGGCCATATATAGGTCTGTGACCGGCCAGACCTCATTTTTACCACATTTCTTCACCCGGGTGGCAGCTGGCGACGGGAAAAATCGGGGAGTGGAGTTTTTGGTCGATTCCACTCGATTTCTAAGCGTTTTTGAGAATTCTTGTCGATTATATCAACATCAAATCTTTGTTCCTCGTCGGATCGAGGTAATTTCTTGAAATCTCATAGAATTTGATTTTCGGGATTTCTTCTTGATTTTCGCTGTTCATCTAAATTTGATGAATCAATTGATGCTAGTAAACATTATTAATCGTGTTCTATGGATTGTATATCCATATCTTCGATTCGTTCAACCCGATTTATGATTCTTAGGTTCTTGAGGAACTTTGAACATTTAGTGTTCGGTTAAATATCTCAAAGAGTTTCCTTCGGTCGTTGTGTTGATTTCGATTGATATTGTGTTATTGAATGAATTGTATTTCATTCAAGGTTGTTCGAGTACTTGTGTTTATCGGAGGATGCCGTTCGTTGTTCGTGGAATGATTTCATCGCCTTCGGTTGAGGCAAGTTTTATACTTGTACTAGTCAATGAGATTAATGTTATCATATATGTGTATGAATGTGTTGTATCATTCCGAGACTTAGCCTCTCCATGAATTCATTGATATTAAAGGGATCGTTCGATACGATACTTTTCGGCAATTATGCCAAATGTTTACTATTGTTCATTAATGGCCGGTAAGGCATTGAGATACTCGTTGTTAATGTTATTATCGATCACTGGTTCATGGTATCGATGTATCGATTGTTGTTGTTGATATGGATGTCGATCTAAGACATTGTTGTAATTATTGTTATTAATGTTGGCGTCCTGTCATTCATGTTGTATTGGCCGATTCAAGGCATTGTCGTATTCGTTCTCATCTTTGTCGTCGGTAGATGATTAAGGGTGCCGAGGCATTCATTGTATCATTGTTATCGATTGGCCGTTCTAAGGCAATCGAGGTGCTCAATCATTCATTGTATCATTTTTATCGATTGGCCGTTCTAAGGCAATCGAGGTGCTCAATCATTCGTTGTATCATTCTTATCGATTGGCCGTTCTAAGGCAATCGAGGTGCTCAATCATTCGTTGGATCATTATTATCGAGGTCCCACCGAGCAGGACCGGACTAGATCGTGATCCACTGCCAGGCAGAGGCCGGCAGGCTGCCGAGAAGGGCCGGACAGCAGGGCCGGATCGCGATCCGCAGTCTGGGACCGCGAGGCAGTGCCCGGCCAGCTCCAAGCTGCCGGTTCCGTTTACGTTTTCGGCTCATTTTTTCGCCTTGATTCCAAAAATAATATTTTTCCAATCTTTATATTACATATTAAATCAGTTTTTCAAAAGAAAAATAGATTTATATTGTAACATAAAATCATGAAAAAATAATTTTTAGATGAACAATAGAAAAACAACGATTAATACGATTATGATTCCAAATCATACACCATCCAATCAAGCAATCCAAATGCCAAATATCGTATATACGATCGCAAGACTTACGCTCTGATACCACTATTAGGATTCGGTGCCTAAAACGAAGGCCCAGCGGAAGCGGTAAAATGAAAATTAATTCGATCTGAATCCCTACGAGGATCTATCGAGCTACGTATATACGAATATAAAAATGAAAACAAGAAAGATAAGAAATCATACCCTCGTAGTCCGTTGATTAAATGCTGATATACGATGTTAGGATAAATAATTTTGTTTTGATAATTGCCAAAAGCTTGATACAGCAAGCCCTGTATCGAAAGTCGGTTGAAGTTGCAATCCTGTATCGAAGACCTTATCACAGCGCCAGCATACAGCAAGCTCTCGCGCCACCAAGATACAGCAACAAAGTCTAAGTAAGCACCAAGTATGGAAGCTGTCTCGAAACCTCAATACAGCGCCCTTCCATACAGCGCCTGACTATTCCATTATGCCTACAGCACCAGTGGATACAGCATTCACATCGGAACAGAACTGAAGATCGCTTTGAAAAGGAATCTTTAGTATTCACTAAAGTCAAGTACCGTTTGATAAAGAAGTTTTTAAATACTGAAAGGATAAAGTATTTAAATACTGAAGCTGTCAAAGATCTTCAAATCCCGTAATATCCGGATCCTGGTCCTTTCAAGTCAACTATTCAAGTTATCACGGAATCTTACCCAACGGATCTATTACAATGGATATATATATATATCCAAGAAGGCTATATATATCCCCAGAGTTTGAAGATCATAATACGCAACCAATACGAACAAGAGATATACATACCCAAGTTACCAAGTGAAGAAGCTATCGTTATATACATCAGAGCAAAACATATCTCCAGAAGCATACTACAATTAAGATCTAAAGAGATATACAGTGCTCAACATCAAGAACAGCCATCATCTGCTCAAAGAATTTCATATTCAAAACTGCTGTTCTTACCCGGTTACCTACCTTTTTACCTTTGTGTAAAAACTGAGCTCTGTGTGAACTCAACAAAGTTATTCTGACCTGTGTGGGACGAATAAGAGGACGAAGCTTTGGAACTGTGTGTGAAGAAGCTAGTCAAGAAGGAAGCTTTAACCAATCTGTGTGAACGGTTGAAAGCGACAGTCTTTGTATCTATTTGTGTGAACGATACAAGGATAGGTTTGATTATAAATACATAGTTGTGTACGCAATATTTATAATAAACGTTTTACTCCTGTGTGGAGGACCAGTGGACGTAGAGGGGTTTACCTCGAACCACTTAAATACTGTGTTATTTACCTTTCGCCGTTACTGTTTTTATAACTGTAATTTATATAAGTATACACTGCAAAACCCTGCACGCACCAAGCTAACAGGAGATTAGACCGAGTTGCTGTATCGACGGCAACTTACTATATTAAAGACTTCCGCTACGCACTCAGATTCGAAAACCATACAGCCTGTTGCTTAAACATTTCCCAAGCTGTATCGAGTATACTTGAAAAAGGGACCAACAATTGGTATCGGAGCGGTTGATTCTAAAAAGAATCAGTCGTATTTTTAACTGAATTAGATCCTTAAAAATACTTATTTTCGAAAACAGTCTTTGTAATTCCCATCTTCTAATATGGATACCTTTGTCTAATAAGATATCTATGTTTCACATTAACGAGTTTGATGACTGGAGAAACAGGATGAAGAAAAAACTCAAGGCCTTCATTGGAGAATCAAAAGCTCCGCCCACATCAACAAAGACCGAAGAATGTCTTCAGGTGGTCACTGATAGTGATTCGTCTGATGATGAGCTAGAGGATAGATCCTATGTGTGCTCTATGGCCGAAGTTAAAGAAGAAAATGAAGACGGCGATGATGATGAGGTAAGCTCTATCTCAACTATTCCTATAAATGCATCTCATACCTTTGAAAATATGCTGAATGAATTTAATAACATTCAAACGGCCCATGAGATATTGAAAGGAGAAAACATACAGCTTGAAATTTCTAACTTAGAGCTGAAAGAAGAAAATGACTTGCTGAAGAATAATTACGAAAATATGTCAGTTGATTGCGAAAACAGCAAAGTCAAATTAGAAAAACTCATGGAGAGCAATCATCAACTTGCTCATAATCTAAATGAGACTAAGTCTCATCTTGAAAGCAAGACAAATGATTTGGCTCTACTCGAAGCCAAAGTAAAATCTCTCGAGAAACGTGAAGGAGAATTAGAGACAATCTTGAAATCTTTCGAGAAATCCTCTAAAAGAATGGAAGAGATCCTAAGCACTGGGCAACATGCTCATGATAAACGTGGCTTAGGATACAACTCGTTCTCCAACAAAGAAAAATCTAGTACAATATTCGTCAGGAGTGAGGAATCCATCCCTGTATCAAAAGAAGTCCCGAGTTCTGTGAAGGAACTCGTTGCACATGACGACAAAAGCGCCATTCGCCCCGCAACTCTACTATTCGAGACAGTGGAAACAACAGCCACTCAGAAGGCGTACTCAACAGCCTTTTCCACAAGCATATCATAAACGCCAGCAGTCATTCAGGAAGAAGGCTGTATCCAACCAACAAAGGCCCGTACAGCAGCACTCTCGGTACAGCGTGCCTAGGCACTGGATACAGGAGCCCCGATATCCATCAAGAAAACAGGTGTCCACGCAGTATCAACAACATCGTTGGAAATCCAACTGGAGACCCAGAAGGCAAGATGTTAGGCCAAAGAAAATGGCTCCACCTCCGAGACGACAATCGTACTGGAACAACAACTATAATTCTCGATTTTTCATGCATTATAATTATAATGATTACAACGACTACGTGCCTGCCCCACGTAGATATCGATATAATGGACCAAAAGTAGCCTACAACAAACAAATTGTTGCCCGGCAAATTTGGGTACCAAAAGGCAATATCACACCAAGACCCAAAGTTACTTGATATCCATACGTCGACATGAATCGGGAAACACTACAGAAAACCCTGTAAGTTTTTATGCTTTTACTCATTAAGTGAGGGGGAATGCTGTAAGACCCATGAATACAGTATCTGCCATTAATTAACTGTACACTCAGAACAGTCAAGACAGCACTGTAGGACAAAGAAGGCATGAAACCTTCCTACAGCTGACGTGTGCATTAATTAAGGGGGAATATAGTACGACCCATGAATACAGCGTTAATCCGAACATAAATTGAATCCTGTATGTACCTTTTAAGGAAGAACATTATACTATTTTCACAACAGGACATCAATTATGATTGATAAATTTATTGTGTATTGCTGTAAGAACTCGTCTACGAACAGTTCATAGGTTAAGATGTACTCAACTAGATCACGAATGTAAGATTGTGCCTGCGCGCCAATCATAAGTTTAAGATGTAATAACCTTTCCTATCATTTTAGAACTTGCCTGCGAGTAGTTCACATTTCCTTTAAGATTAAGTGCTGAAGACCAGATCATTGGACAGAAGATCAAGAAGTCTGCTCAAGACATTATCAAAAAGAGAGGGAAACAGTGGGATTAAAACAACTCCTGTATCGAAGTTCTCTCAAGTTGCCATCAAGTGGTTATCAAAAAGGGAAATTGTTTTTGGCCTGAAGAGGTTTGATATCAAGAACTTGGCATGATCAAGAAGTTTTTGAATCATGAAAGTAGTTTTGGAAATTATGAAAAAGGGGGAAATTGTTGGGATAAATAATTTTGTTTTGATAATTGCCAAAAGCTTGATCTGACAAGCCACTGTATCGAAAGCGGTTGAAGTTTCAATCTGTATCGAAGACCTTATCACGGCGCAGATATGACAAGCTCTCGCGCCACCAAGATACAGCAACAAAGTCTAAGTAAGCACCAAGTATGGAAGCTGTCTCGAAACCTCAATACAGCGCCCTTCCATACAGCGCCTGACTATTCCATTATGCCTACAGCACCAGTGGATACAGCATTCACATCGGAACAGGACTGAAGATCGCTTTGAAAAGGAATCTTTAGTATTCACTAAAGTCAAGTACCGTTTGATAAAGAAGTATTTAAATACTGAAAGGATAAATATTTAAATACTGAAGCTGTCAGAGATCTTCAAATCCCGTAATATCCGGATCCTGGTCCTTTCAAGTCAACTATTCAAGTTATCACGGAATCTTACCCAACGGATCTATTACAATGGATATATATCCAAGAAGGCTATATATATCCCCAGAGTTTGAAGATCATAATACGCAACCAATACGAACAAGAGATATGCAGACCCAAGTTACCAAGTGAAGAAGCTATCATTATATACATCAGAGCAAAACATATCTCCAGAAGCATACTACAATTAAGATCAAAAGAGATATACAGTGCTCAACATCAAGAACAGCCATCATCTGCTCAAAGAACTTCATATTCAAAACTGTTGTTCTTACCCGGTTACCTACCTTTTTACCTTTGTGTAAAAACTGAGCTCTGTGTGAACTCAACAAAGTTATTCTGACCTGTGTGGGACGAATAAGAGGACGAAGCTTTGGAACTGTGTGTGAAGAAGCTAGTCAAGAAGGAAGCTTTAACCAATCTGTGTGAACGGTTGAAAGCGACAGTCTTTGTATCTATCTGTGTGAACGATACAAGGATAGGTTTGATTATAAATACATAGTTGTGTACGCAGATTTATAATAAACGTTTTACTCTGTGTGGAGGACCGGTGGACGTAGAGGGTTTACCTCGAACCACTTAAATACCGTGTTATTTACCTTTCATTTATTCTTGTTTTCATAATCGTAATTTATATAAGTATACATCGCAAAACCACACGCACCAAGCTAACAGGAGATTAGACCGAGTTCTTTGTATCGGCAACTTACTATATTAAAGACTTCCGCTACGCACTCAGATTCGAAAACCATACAGCCTGTTGCTTAAACATTTCCCAAGCTGTATCGAGTATACTTGAAAAAGGGACCAACATACGAGAAAGCGTTTTCCCAAGCTTTAGGCAATCTCCCTACGATTCCAATCCGCTCCAAGCTCTTGGATGATCCAGCGCCGAAAGTACCGCGTCTCTACTTGCCACGCGCCGGAGAAACGACCGGAACGACTATACCTCGTTATCCTCCAAGGATACGGCTAGAACAAGGTTATAAGAGCTAATCTAAAATGTGATTATAACAATCCAAGTATATAATCTCTCAATATGTGTTGAATTTTCTCCAAGAAGAACTCAAGATATGAAATGATAAACATAAAGACTTAGAAAAAAAATATCTCTCTCTCTCTCTCTCTACTCTCTTTTCACGGATGAAACAACCAAGTGTTGTGTGAGAGTAAGTCTTCACCTATTATTATACTTCAACCGACATGACACAACCCATTACACATGAGAGATTGCCCCACAAAGTTATTGTCTTCCATTTAAAAATGAAAACAAAAACTAAGTGGAAGGTAGGTGGAGGGGGGGGGGGCAACATGAAGAAATCGGACACGTACGGTTCGTATCGGACTCCCGTGAGTCCAAACAGATAAACTTCAATTTCTTTTCGATGTATTTATATCAATTAATTAATCTAATTAATTAATTATATCAAATACAAAATAATATAATTAATTTCTCCGAGAAATAATTATATTCATGAATTAAATTAATCACCCAGTAATTTATTTAATTCATTAGGCCGTAAATTAATTTATCCAATAAATCAATTTATACATCCAATATCCCAATTAATTAGATATCCAATATCTAATATACATAATGAGAGAATAAGCGCGATTCATTCCGTCGTCAATCCTATAGCGCGACTCGATAGGTCCGTCTCAGTTAGCAATGGGAGGAACCAAAGAGTAGTAGCACCACCTAGCCAGCCTGGCAGCCTACACTGTATCCCAACTGAGAACGAATGATTGGGATCATTCAAGAACTATTCTCTCGTGAATACCAGTATACGTATAAACCCTTCTTTCAAATGTCCCGATCAAGTTATAGGGTCACGGTCAGTCAAACCCTATCTGTACTTGACGCTATGCATGAGTTAATGCAAATCGAGACCATCGAGCTCTTGTATATCCAATACAACTAGCTCCAATGCTTTGGCCAACGACTTATGATCTCATCTGCCAATAACCGCATAGGACATGTAACCCGTTCACTAACAGGAGAAAGAATTCTATCTTGGTATTTAGTAGGACCTGCTACTTGCCCGTCAAGATGCAGGTCGAGGTTGACCCCCACCTTCTGGTTTTCTGGGTCGAACTACTCTAATGAAAATCTTAACTTCACAAGCACATCCCTACCAATTCCTCAAGTCTAAGGTTCACGAATACCGATCACAACCTTTCGATTCTCCCATTGACTATCCCGGAGTGAAATCTGTGTGACGAATCGAGGGTGATTCAGTTCGAGTATACTAATCTAATTAGCATACCTATAACGTGTGCTCCCACTAACCATTAGTGTTCGACATGCACTTTCCATGTCAAAGAACATGTCATACAAGTCTTCACATAAACTTAATGCCCAGTCAAGTTTCATCGACTTGCGAATGCTTAAGTATTTGAGCTATAAACCTTTCCAGTGCCGATCCCCTTATCCAATAAGGAGTGGAATGTTTTGCTCCCAAATACACGGACTAGTTTATATATATATATATATATATATATATATATTTACGAGTCAGGAATGCCAGTAAATAAAGAAACAAACAATTGCCTTATGATAATGATTTACATAATAACAAGTACAATGACCTCACTCAACATCCTCTGAGTGGCATTCGAAGGCATACTCCTAACATATGCTTTATATGATCTTGTCGCATGACGTTCGATTATCGTAAAACTCATTTGATTTTGTTATTTCCTTGTTCCCGTGAGTCTGTATGAGTTATTCGTGTTGTGAGTTTCGGGTTCATAATTCGATGTCGTATCATGATTTTCGGACGTTTTGGGCCGTTTTGTAATTTTCTAACGTTTAAGGAACTTACTTCCATTTCTGTATCCCGAGCTGTTGAGTCGTCGGAATCGTGCCTTCTTTTAGCGCTTATCCCCTCCGTGGCAAGGACTGGTAGGACACGAAGACATGGAGTAAAACCACCGACCCACAAGGTTTTTCAGTTCCTAACAACAATTTAATCATCCTTTAATCTCCTCCAACCGACCGAGTCAGGGTAAGATTTCCTAAAAATCTAGTTTTGGGGAAATTGGGAGTTTTGGTTGATTTCGTCTGTTTAATCAGAATTAGCTTAGATTATTGAAGGATTATCAATAATATAGTTGTATTCTACCATTTTAGTTGTTTTTCCACGATTCAATTGCTAGCGATTCGTCGTTTTATTGAGTTCCTAACCGACGCCTTCGAGGTATCCGGTAAAATATCGTAGAGGAAATTCGGGCAATCTACGATGTTTTTTCCTCGTGTGATCGTTGTTATTGATAGGATATTAGGATCGATTTCTCTATGAAGAGCTGGTGTTAAACCCTTCCGTTCGTCATTGTCATCGGAGTTCCGGAATTTTCCGATCGAATGTGTTCTTTGGAGGATTAGAGTGTCAATTATCGAGGCAAGCACCTTGCTTATACGACTTATATCCTGTAAATAGTGATACTTATTGGGTTGTGATGATTTGGTTTATCTTCGTAAACCTAGTCCGTATGAATTGCTTATGAATTACTTGTTATGAATGCTTGGTGATGTTTGCGTTATTTTGGATGTGTAATGTTGTGGAACTGTGTTGGATTGCGATAATTGTGCTGGATTGGTAGTGCACATGGTTGTGTACCGTGTTGTGTATTGATAATGAGATATGTTGGTTGTGTGTCGTTGATGATGATTGTTGGATTGTTGAGATTGTGTTATGTGTGTTGGACGCATAATGTTGTGGTAATCAATGTGATTGATTGAGCATGTCCACTGTTGAAGAAATGTGAACGTGAATGTTGTATGTTGTAATGCTAAGTTCACTCGTGTTGTGTACCTATTGGTCTGCACATTAGCCTACGGTCTCTATGGTGCACCTTGTACTTCTCTAGCGGTCCGTAGGCACTTTATTTTTTAGGGATCCGGATTATGGCCCATTTTTGGTCATAATTCGGAATTGATTTCTTGTTTACGGGTCCCCACATTACCCCACGGTCTTAGTGGTGCACTTTGTATTTCTTTAGCGGGCCGTAGGCACTTTAGATTTTAGGATCCAGATTATGGCATATTTTTGGTCATAATTCGGAGCGGATGTTTTTTATTTCTTGATATCTTATTTATCTCACAGGTTGTTGGGTCCCGCCTCAACCCCCTGACCACAATGAACGTTTATTTTTGTGTTTCAAAAAAAGTTCACTCGTGTGGGTTTGAAGGAACCTACGAGGATTCATGACAGTGGACCATGGGATTGGAACTTAGCATGCAGTGTTGTGGTCCAATTGTGCGGGTCTGACGAGGACTACGATGAAACCTGGTAGAAGATCACGGGGTCAGAACATCTAACCGTGTGGGTTCGAAGAGGCCTACAGTGACATAGTGGATCACAGAGTCGGGACTGATATTGTGATGTTGTGTTTGGTAAAGACCGTGTGGGTTGTTGAACCTACGGCGACTCCTGACAGTGGATCACGGAGTCGAGATTGATTGTGATTGTAGTGTTTGGTTAAGACCATGTGAGTTGTTGAACCTACAGTGACTCGTGACAGTGGATCACAGAGTCGAGATTGATATTTGTGATTGTTGTGTTTGGTTAATACCATATGGGTTAATGAACCTACGGTGACTCGGGACAGTAGATGACAGAGTCGAGAACATGTTTTGATGAACAAAGTTTTTGAAAGGGAATTTTATGAAAATGGAATGATTGGGCTGAGACCCAAGTGATTTGTGGAAATGTTTTCGTATTGTAAAACTAATGAGATTTGGAATAAGATTTGGGTTAAGACCCTAACATTTTGAAATGATTCTTAATACTTAGGACCCGGTGTCTAAAGGTTTTGTATTCCTAAACTTCCCAAGATGATGATTCTATTTTCAAATTCAAGTGCTTTGTTTCCTAAACACCAAAACCTCTTGGGTATATTTATTGGATGGTTGTCTTTATCTGATCTATGATTGTTGTTTTCTTGCTACATTTTGTATGGTTATGATACTTGTACTGGCAAATTCGAATTGCTAACCCCTTAAATGGGGAAAATGCGTTTCATACATTTCAGGTATGCTTGGTTCGTGGGAGCATCACAGGATCGGCATGGAAGATGATGGACTGAGATATTAATCAACAGTTGAGGAGTTCAGTTTGATGTCATTATTTTTTGAGTTATTCTCAGTCTTCCATTGTGCTATATCGTTTTGTATTTGGACCCTGCTTGGGCATGTGTTGTAAGGAATTTATCTTAGTTTGATTTAGTTGTGTGACCTCATCGTTCTATGTTGTTATCTTGTTTGACCCCAGCCGGTCAAACAGTTTGTCATTTTGTAGTGTTTAGCTTGGTAGATCCTTGTGAGAAGGGTCTACGGCGTGTGATATTCCCAGATGATTTTTAGGGGTGTTACAACATGTCGCATATTGTAACACCCCTAGAATCAAACCGGGATATTACACGCCGCAGACCCTCTCCGTGAGGATCCACCAGTCTAGACATCGAAACCACACAATGAATTACATACCGACATGATAAAATACCAAATCAGTAGACCAACTTGGTCTTTCATCACTAACATACAAGTCAAAAATACATATTTCTATCTCGACTCATACCCATGCAAGGGCAAAATACACTCACAAACAAAAAGTACGACAATGGAAAAGACCATACACAAACTCTAATTGACTGCATCTAAAGCTGGCCTTCGTGTGATTAGTATCATTTGCCTTTGCGCCGATCCTGTGTTTTGCTCCCAAACCTGCATGTACCTGGATGCAAAACAGACATCCACCCCCCGAATACTCAGGGGTTAGCAAAACTCCACTATTTTGCTAGTACAAGTATAAAGTGCAAATACGAGCCATACACAACACATTCCGAGAATACAACGAAAGACTTCCCGAGATATTTTGTTTAATTAAAAATAGTTCAAGTCTTGAAAGTAGAAACGAAGCAAGTAAGCACTTTGAAAACACTTCCAAATCTCGGGAGTTTTGAAAACATTTGTGATTGAAAAGGTCTTAATTCCTCGAAAGCCACTCAGGGTCATAGCCCCAAAGTTCATTTTCCAAAATGCAAATCCGTTAACAAAACACGAGGTCCACGACCCAACCATTCCCAGCCACAAAACACAGGGTCCACGACCCGATCATCCACTTCAATTCACTTCCAAATACACACTACACATAATAAATTATTCTTATGCCATTTCAGCCAAACACCAAGACTCGATATATAATGTCTCTCGACCCCGAGCACCAAGCATTGGGATACTCCGGACATATCACAATTAATCATCAGTACAAACACTCTGGCAATTCTCGCGACCCGGTCCTGCCCTCAAGACACCAAGTCCCTGTGCGCTCTGTCGAGCGACCCCAAGTGAGAATGCCCCCTCGAAAGTAACTCTCGCGACCCGGTCCAGCCGCTAAGCCACCAAGTCCCTGTGTGACCCCGTCGAGTCAATCCCCGAGTGAGAGTACCTGAGAAAAACCTTACAACTCTCATCAGTTCTCATTTCCAAAACCACAATCCTCAAGAGTCAATCACAATATATATAGTCGAGGTATTTTGCTAGAATGGACAAACTATCCAACACATACTCACGACCCAGAATTAATACTATCCACAAGGAAGCACACTTATCTCAACAACACCGAACGACACAACCAATATCACACAACTCACATATTCACCGATAACCACATGACTCCACACACAAATCTTAACAAAAGGATCGAACCTCAAATTACCGACGACATAATCACACATAATGACATCACCCGAAATTAAGGAGATCCTATACTCAACACTAACACACATAGTCAATTAAGCACATTAAGTCCCAAACACAAGAGTCGTCTTTTAAGAAAACCATGATTGTAAATCTACCGATTATTTTGAGAAATGGTTGTAAACATTCATTTAGCACATATCGCCGATTACCAACCATTATATCCACAAATCATGTAATGTATAGGCAAGATACTTGCCTCGATAATCGATACCAGGCACTCCGATGAATATGGCTCAACCGGGAAACCTCGAACACCTACAACTCTCCGGCAGAAACGACGATAACATAACCGATCGGGAAATGGAGAACGGAAGAGTTCCGACTCGAGTTCTTCACAAGGAATCCGATCCTAACATCATACCATCGATAAATTAATGATTGTATGAGGAAGAATAATTGTAGAATGCCCGAATCCCCTTTGTGACCTTTTACCGGACACCTTCAAGGCGCCGATTAGGAACCCAACAAAACGAAGAATCTTTAACAATCGAACCATGGATCAACAAGGAAATTGGTATAATATGACATAATAATCATAAATCCATCACTATTCTAAGTTATTATGAATCAAACGGACGAAATCAAATAAAATCCCCAATTTTCCCAAAACTATGATTTTAGGAAAACTAACCTTGACTCGCTAGATTGAAGGATGTTATGGGATGATCAATCGATGATATGAACTACAGAACTTCGTGGATTCATCGTATAACAACATATATATATATATGCTCACCAAGGCTCCAGCCACGGACAGGGAAGAGGGGAAATGAAAAACCAGTGCAAACATGACTGCTCGGTCATATTTACAGACGTGCGCATTAGTGCGCGCTCGGTCTTCGGAGTAGCGTGCGCTAACGGGCAGTCTCGTCCTAGAACCTTCGGCCGGGGCCCGCCATCACGTGCCAATCACCCGTCTCGAACCTTCCAGTCCGACCGCGCCGGCACTTGCGTGCGCTAGCCGGCCCGTCCAGAACCCCCTGGACTAGACTTCTCGGCCAGGTAGCGTGCGCTGGTCGGCCGATAGCGTGCGCTATGTAACACCCCGATATATTCAGGAATATTACAGCGCCGTAAATCCTTTACGTAAGAATTTACAAGGCTGAAGAACTAAAAAGACATTAACAGCTACCAACGTATTAAAATAACGGAAATAAGATACAACAGTTCTGACCAATACTGAAAGTACGAATGTTCAACGGAAAAGTATTAATACATCACCAAATCCAAATCATCATAAACGACTACGTACTCGAGTACTTATTAAAACGATACAAACAACAGACAATTAAACCCGGCCAAAACATCACTCTGCACCCTCGTCGTCATGCAACTCCAGTGGTTGTTTCCCCACTCTCTTGGATCCTGAACATAAACAAATGTTCACCCCCCGAAGGGGTTAGCACAACTATGCTAGTAAAAGTACCACAACATATCATTCAGCATCTCATGAAGAATAATAATAACATAAATGATAAAAGAACCAACGAGTCTTCTCCTGCGAGAAACTCAATAATAACATACACATATGATAATCACAACATGATATCACAACATACACATGGTAATTCCAATGATCCAGCATTCACTGCCTAGACCCCCCGATGATTCCGTCAAACCAACTCGAGGTGGAAAAACCCGTCCGATGATCCAGCGCACGCTAGCATAGATCCCCCGATGATCCCGTCGGACCAAAACGAGGTGGACATACAATAACGACATATATGCACGATAATATGTATAACATCAATATATAAAATAATTAAGGTACTTGCATCGATTCGAAGACAAGAATACTACTTCCACGAAAAGCGAAACACTCGAAGGTCTCCCCTTCGATAAATCACGTAGCAAGCTCGAACCTTAACAAAAGAAATAATATAGAATTCATCTAAAGTCGAACGAACATCTAATAATCCAAAAATTATGGTCGGAAGTTCTTAAAATGAAATATGTCTGGCTTGCTTAACGCACGCTACGTATCCTATGTAGCGTACGTTAAGGCTACTTCGTTAGGGCATGCAATTATACGCAGTCTAGCGTACGCTAACCATGCACTACCTTACTGATCAGTCGATTGACTCATCTGATGATATAACGCACGCTAAGTTCCAAGCGTAGCGTATGCTAAACATGTCCGATAGCGTATGTTAATTCACATAGCTTAGCGTACGCTAAGCGTGCATGGTAGTTTCACTGCTGGGCAGCAGATCGTTCTAACGGTGATGAAATTTACGAACTCCTCAGTGATTAACGTACATTATCCGTCTACATGTCATGTTCATAAACTTATGAATGATCTTACTGATTCAAACATCTTTGAATTCAAGGAAATGAATATTATCACAACTCTTATATCCAACTCGATTATTATTCTCATGTGAAGTTCGTGATCTCAAGTTGATGCACTAGATTCCATTGTCATTTACACATTCAGACCTCATCTAAAAGTGAACTAACGATTCCAGCTACGATGTTCAACGACGATATCATAAGCATAATCATTCCCACTTCTAAACATGATGTTTGTTGAATAATTCACTAATGAAACTTAATATCTTGATAGCATGATTCATCTAACTCTTCAGAACACGAATCTAAGGCTGGAGAAAGAATTAACATACCTTAAGATGAAGGAAACACTGAGTCCAAAAGGTAGAATCCAGCTCCGGTTGTTTGTATGCCAATCCAAGGTGTTTCTCCACTTCAACGATCAATCACAAGTGACATTCAATCTCCAATGATCAAGTATATGTGGTGTAAGTGTGTTTAAGGAGGATAATAGGCTCTCTGGACTATCAAGAAATGAGGACGAGTGAATGGAACAAGAAGAAATGGAGTGCTGTCCCTTAAATAAAGTTTCTGCACCTACGTTAATTAGCGTACGCTATCTCTATATCCTTAGCGCACGCTAACTACCGTTGACTCCAAATCTGTCCAAGTTCGCCCGCGGGAATCTTATCCAGACCTACGTCCGGCTGGCGCATGTGCTATCCGCTAAGCTCAATAATTGACTGCCTAGCGCATGCAATTCTTCATTCGTAGCGTGCGCTAGTTGTACCCGATAACACACGTTAAGCTACATTCTTAGTGTGCGCTATCACGAGTTTGCATGAGCAATTTTGCATGTTGTTATACTTATGTACAAGGATATAAATGTGAGAAATATTATACTCCAATTATCGAGATCGCAATTCCGAATAATACATGGTTCAAATATAGATGAAATACACAATAATAAATTCGGATATTACATACTCTCCTACTAAAAAGGAGTTTCGTCCCGAAACTCAAGACGAAAATAACTCTTGATATCTAGACTTCATGCTATCTTCCGTTTCCCAAGTGGCTTCTTCCACTCCGTGGCGTGACCACTGAACTTTGACCAAAACGATTGGTTTGTTCCTCAATTGCTTAACTCGACTCTCGAGTATCTTGACCGGTCTTTCTTCAAATGTTCCATCCTGAGCGACTTCGATTTCACCGAAATCAATGACATGACTAGGATTCGGTATATATCTCCATAACTGGGATACGTGAAACACGTTATGAACATGGCTCAATGACGGTGGTAATGCCAATCTATATGCCAACTCTCCAACTCTCTCAAGGATCTCGAATGGTTCGATATATCTCCGACTCATCTTTCCTTTCCTTCCAAAATGAGAGATTCCCCGAGTAGGAGAAACCTTTAAAAGTACGTGGTCTCCAGTACTGAACTCTAATGGGCGACGGCGTACGTCTGCATAAGATTTCTGTCGACTCTGGGCGGTCAATAGCCTTTCACGAATCAAGGCTATCTTCTCTCGTGTCTGTACGATCAACTCTGGTTCTATCCCGATCAAGTTTGATGAATCGTCCCAACATAGGGGCGATCTGCATCTCCTCCCGTATAATGCCTCAAATGGTGCCATCTTAATGGAAGCATGCCAACTATTTTTGTAGGTAAATTCAATCAACGGTAGATGAACTTCCCAATCAGTTGACCAATCTAAGGCACAAGCCCTCAGCATATCTTCCACCGTTTGAATAGTCCTCTCGGATTGTCCATCAGTCTGCGGGTGATAAGCTGTACTGAAGTTCAATTCGGTCCCCAAGGCCTTATGAACTGCTTTCCAAAAATGCGATACAAAGCGGCCGTCTTGGTCAGAAATAATGGTCTTCGGCGTACCATGCAGTCAGACTATCTCTGAAATAAATACCCGTGCCAACCTCTCTGGTCCCCACATGTCCTTAATGCCTAGAAAATGAGCTGATTTGGTTAAGCGATCAACTATCACCCAAATCATGTTCATTCATGTCTTGGTTCTCGGCATACTAGTGATAAAGTCCATCGATATGCCCTCCCACTTCCATTCAGGAATCGGGAGCAGCTTCAACATTCCGGCAGTTCGTTGATGCTCGATCTTAACCTGCTGACAAGTCAAGCATTTCGAACCATAGTCCGCTACATCTTTCTTCATGTTGCCCCACCAAAAGTTCTGCTTCAAGTCCTTATACATCTTACTAGTGCCCGTGTGGATAGAATAGGGCGAGCTGTGAGCTTCCTTCATAATCCTCTGTTTCAGAACATCGACATTAGGAACGCAGAGTCGGTTCTGAAATCTCAAAACTCCATCATCATGAATTACGAATCCAGGGGCCTTCCCTTTAATCACTTCATCACGTAACCGAATCATCAGAGGATCATTCGCCTGCTTAGATTTGGTTTCCTCGGTTAACAATGAAGTTATTTCCATCACGCACAGTTGTCCTTGGACTCTTTGTAACCATACTTCAATTCCTTCTCGAATCATCTCTCGTTGAATGCTGAGCTGGGAGGTCAGAGTCTCCAGCATCTGGATAGAAACAGGCTTGCAGCTAAGTGCATCGGCCACTACATTTGCTTTGCCTGGATGATAAAGAATCTCGAAGTCATAATCCTTAATAAGTTCCAACCATCTCCTTTGTCGCATGTTCAACTCTTTCTGACTGAAGATGTATTTGAGACTCTTGTGATCCGTAAATATCTGAGAGTGAGTCCCGTACAGATAATGTCTCCAGATTTTTAAAGCAAAAACTACTGCTGCTAGCTCCAAATCATGCGTTGGGTAATTCACTTCATAAGGTTTCAGCTGGCGTGACGCATAAGCGATCACCTTATCATTCTGCATCAATATGCATCCGAGTCCTTGGTTCGAAGCATCACTGTAAACTATGAATCCTCCAGTTCCCCCTGGGAGTGATAAAATCGGTGCCGTCGTCAATCGCATCTTCAATTCGTCAAAGCTATTCTGGCACAACTCTTTCCACTCAAACTTTTGTGTTTTCTGTAGTAGTCGAGTAAGTGGGCGGGAAATTTTGGAAAACCCTCCACGAACCGACGATAATACGCAGCAAGTCCTAAGAAACTTCGGACTTCTTTCACGTTCTTTGGAGGCTTCCAATCCATAACCGCTTCGATCTTCTGAGGATCTACTCGGACTCCTTCAGCTGATACCACATGGCCGAGGAACATTACTTCCTTTAGCCAGAATTCACACTTAGAAAGTTTGGCGTACAATTGCTCATTTCTCAACAGGTCTAACACAATCCGTAAATGTTGTGCATGCTCTTCCGGGCTCTTAGAATACACCAGAATATCATCAATGAACACGACCACAAATTTATCCTAATATTCGATGAACACTCGGTTCATCAATTGCATAAATACAGCTGGTGCGTTAGTGAGACCAAACGGCATCACTACAAACTCATAGTGTCCGTAGCGAGTTCTGAACGCTGATTTCGAAACATCAGATTCCTTAATCCTCAGTTGATGGAATCCTGATCTCAGATCAATTTTAGAAAATACTGTTGCTCCTTGTAACTGGTCAAACAAATCATCAATCTGTGGCAACGGATACTTGTTCTTAATCGTCATTTTGTTCAGCTCTCTATAGTCAATACACAGTCGAAGCGATCCATCCTTCTTCCGGACAAAAAGAACTGGCGCTCCCCAGGGCGAAACGCTTGGCTGAATATAGCCTTTGTCCAGTAACTCCTCCATCTGCTTTTTCAGTTCGTACATCTCAGTAGGTGCCATACGATACGGCGCCTTAGAAATTGGTGTGGCTCCGGGTTCCAGCTCAATGGTGAATTCTACATCCCGTCGTGGAGGTAGTCCAGGTAACTCGTCAGGAAATACATCAGGAAATTCGTTCACAACAGGAATGGATGCAAGTTCTACAATTTCGTCTTCTTTCTTCATTGCATAGCACCAGTATCCAATACAGCCCTGTTTCAACAATTTGACAGCTTTCATCGCCTTGATCAACTTTCCTAACCTTCCTGGTTTCCATCCTTCGAATAGTATTTCGGAACCATCGTCAGCGATCAGCGATATATTCCTCCTTCGGTATTTTACAATAGCTCCATATCGATTAAGCCAATCATCTCCGAGTATCAGGTCATCTCCTTGCATTTCTATCACAATCAGATTTGAGAGCCACTGTCTGCCTCCAAATGATACAGGGAAATCTCTAGTTTCTAAGTTTCCAATAATCCTCTCTCCACTCGGTAAACCAACAACATAAGTTTCACAATTATGAAAACCAGAAATATTCAAACGATTTACATAAGATAAGGATATAAATGAATGCGTAGCTCCTGTATCGAATAAAACGCTAATCGCGGGAAAGGATGCGAGCGATGCACGATGCGGCAAAGACATCCTGATCGTCTGTTCTCCTCATCTCGTACAGACGTGGGGGAACAGATCCGGCACTCGATGTACTCTTTCGGTCCCACTGTCCTCTGCCTCGTCCGCGGCCAAAATTCTGAGGCATCTGTACACTTTGCTACGTCTGTTGGATACTAGCTTCCTTCTGAGCTGGCTGCGGTGTACGGGCCGTAAAATACTTTGCAGCCTCTTCACAGAATACCGCACGATGTCCCTCCCGTCCACAATAAAAACAAGTCACGACAGGTAGGGTGCAATTCCGTCGATAGTGCCCTGTCTCGGCACAATTAAAGCATTTCCTGGTGACATCTGTCATGGTTGATGCTGCTCCGAAGTTCTTTCCGCTCCTAGATGGGTGCGGAGGTTTCTTGAAAGAATGAAAAGATGACTGGGCCTTGTGGGGCCCGTTGGTCTTGTGCTCTATGAAAGTACTAGAGACTTTCTGCTTCTTGGATTCCGTAAACTTCTCCATTGCTGCTTCCTTGATTTCGTACGCCAATGCTTTATCCTGGTATTGACGGAGAGTGGTACATTCAAAACCAGAGATGTACCTCTGGATTTCTGGTTTCATTCTCAGATCAAAATGGATCATCATTTCTGCATCTGTTCTGACCAGATGTCGAACAAATGCTAGCTGCTGGTTAAACGTCTTAATTGTCTGGGATACAGGTTCGTCTGACGGCTGAGCAGAGAAAAACTCTCGAACTTTGGCTTCCCTCACAGGACGAGGGCAGTACTGAGCTTCCATCATCAATTTAAACTCTATCCAGTCAGCATCATGATCTGCAGGCCGGATGGCTTCCCACCACTCGGATGCTTCCCCTATCAGAAAGTACTGAGCAATAGAGGCTCTCCGGTCGTCTAGGCAATTAATTTTGGCAAAATCTTCTCCAATTCCTTCAACCAATGGTCCCATGTGGGAGTTTCAGAAAAGCCGTCGAATTTAGGTGGTTGCATCTTCGCCACCTCTTGCAGCCATCGGTCACCTCGATTTTTCATGTCTGGAATACCTTGCTGTCTATCTCCCTGCTGTAATCCCACCGCCACCTACATTCGGTCCACGACCTGGGCGAACTGAGTCATCTGGTTCACCACCTGACGAAGGATTTCGGGCACAACAAGTTCCGGTTCATTACTAATAGATCTCTGTGGCTCGCCTGAGCTGTGGCTGGCCTAATTAGAAGGCGAAGCTTCTCTTTCGGCATTCCTTCGTCCGCGTCCGCGACCGCGACCACGTCCACGTCCACCTCTCAACATACTGAAAGCCTAAATACTCAATATATAGGAAACAATATCGTTCTAATGTTCAAGTATAAAGAGATACAACATGTAAAGGACGAGATAGAGTTTAAGAACTTACAACCACCGTTCGCACGAAGACGTAGGTAGTACAGTGATGTTATTCACGGCCAGTTACCTCAAAAGACGTATATGACCCCTATTTTAAACCAATGGCCAAGATATCGATAATCTTAGCTCCGATACCATATTCTGTAACACCCCGATATATTCAGGAATATTACAGCGCCGTAAATCCTTTACGTAAGAATTTACAAGGCTGAAGAACTAAAAAGACATTAACAGATACCAACGTATGAAAATAACAGAAATAAGATACAACAGTTCTGACCAATACTGAAAGTAAGAATGTTCAACGGAAAAGTATTAATACATCACCAAATCCAAATCATCATAAACGACTACGTACTCGAGTACTTATTAAAACGATACAAACAACAGACAATTAAACCCGGCCGGAACATCACTCTGCACCCTCGTCGTCATGCAACTCCAGTGGTTGTTTCCCCGCTCTCCTGGATCCTGAACATAAACAAATGTTCACCCCCGAAGGGGTTAGCACAACTATGCTAGTACAAGTACCACAACATATCATTCAGCATCTCATGAAGAATAATAATAACATAAATGACAAAAGAACCAACGAGTCTTCTCATGCGAGAAACTCAATAATAACATACACACATGATAATCACAACATGATATCACAACATACACATGGTAATTCCAATGATCCAGCGTTCACTGCCTAGACCCCCCGATGATTCCATCAAACCAACCCGAGGTGGAAAAACCCGTCCGATGATCCAGCGCACGCTAGCATAGATCCCCGATGATCCCGTCGGACCAACACGAAGTGGACATACAACAACGACATATATGCACGACAATATGTTTAACATCAATATATAAAATAATTAAGATACTTGCATCGATTCGAAGACAAGAATACTACTTCCACGAAAAGCGAAACACTCGAAGGTCTCCTCTTCGATAAATCACGTAGCAAGCTCAAACCTTAACAAAAGAAATAATATAGAATTCATCTCAAGTCGAACGAACATCTAACAATCCAAAAATTACGGTCGGAAGTTCTTAAAATGAAATATGTCTGGCTTGCTTAACGCACGCTACGTATCCTATGTAGCGTACGTTAAGGCTACTTCGTTAGCGCATGCAATTATATGCAGCCTAGCGTACGCTAACCATGCACTACCTTACTTATCAGTCGATTGACTCATCTGATGATATAACGCACGCTAAGTTCCAAGCGTAGCGTATGCTAAACATGCCCGATAGCGTACGTTAATTCACATAGCTTAGCGTACGCTAAGCGTGCATGGTAGTTTCACTGCTGGGCAGCAGATCGTTATAACGGTGATGAAATTTACGAACTCCTCAGTGATTAACGTACGTTTTCCGTCTACATGTCATGTTCATAAACTTATGAATGATCTTACGGATTCAAACATCTTTGAATTCAAGGAAATGAATATTATCACAACTCTTATATCCAACTCGATTATCATTCTCATGTGAAGTTTGTGATCTCAGGTTGATGCACTAGATTCCATTGTCATTTACACATTCAGACCTCATCTAAAAGTGAACTAACGATTCCAGCTATGATGTTCAACGACAATATCATAAGCATAATCATTCCCACTTCTAAACATGATGTTTGTTGAATAATTCACTAATGAAACTCAATATCTTGATAGCATGATTCATCTAACTCTTCAGAACACGAATCTAAGGCTGGAGAAAGAATTAACATACCTTAAGATGAAGGAAACACCGAGTCCAAAAGGTAGAATCCAGCTCCGGTTGTTTGTATGCCAATCCAAGGTGTTTCTCCACTTCAACGATCAATCACAAGTGACATTCAATCTCCAATGATCAAGTATAGGTGGTGTAAGTGTGTTTAAGGAGGATAATAGGCTCTCTGGACTATCAATAAATGAGGACGAGTGAAGGGAACAAGAAGAAATGGAGTGCTGTCCCTTAAATAAAGTTTCTGCACCTACGTTAATTAGCGTACGCTATCTCTATATCCTTAGCACACGCTAACTACCGTTGACTCCAAATCTGTCCAGGTTCACCCGCGGGAATCTTATCCAGACCCACGTCCGGCTGGCGCATGTGCTAGCCGCTAAGCTCAATAATTGACTGCCTAGCGCACGCAATTCTTCATTCGTAGCGTGCGCTAGTTGTACCCGATAACACACGTTAAGCTACATTCTTAGTGTGCGCTATCACGAGTTTGCATGAGCAATTTTGCATGTTGTTATACTTATGTAAAAGGATATAATGTGAGAAATATCATACTCCAATTATCGAGATCACAATTCCGAATAATACAGAGTTCAAATACAGATGAAATACACAATAATAAATCCGGATATTACATACTCTCCTACTAAAAAGGAGTTTCGTCCCGAAACTCAAGACAAAAATAACTCTGGATATCTGGACTTCATGCTATCTTCCGTTTCCCAAGTGGGTTCTTCCACTCCGTGGCGTGACCACTGAACTTTGACCAAAACGATTGGTTTGTTCCTCAATTGCTTAACTCGACTCTCGAGTATCTTGACCGGTCTTTCTTCAAATGTTCCATCCTGAGCGACTTTGATTTCACCGAAATCAATGACATGACTAGGATTCGGTATATATCTCCATAACTGGGATACGTGAAACACGTTATGAACATGGCTCAATGACGGTGGTAATGCCAATCTGTATGCCAACTCTCCAACTCTCTCAAGGATCTCGAATGGTCCGATATATCTCTGACTCATCTTTCCTTTCCTTCCAAAACGAGAGATTCCCCGAGTAGGAGAAACCTTTAAAAGTACGTGGTCTCCAGTACTGAACTCCAATGGGTGACGGCGTACGCCTGCATAAGATTTCTGTCGACTCTGGGCGGTCAACAGCCTTTCACGAATCAAGGCTATCTTCTCTCGTGTTTGTACGATCAACTCTGGTTCTGTCCCGATCAAGTCTGATGAATCGTCCCAACATAGGGGCGATCTGCATCTCCTCCCGTATAATGCCTCAAACGGTGCCATCTTAATGGAAGCATGCCAACTATTGTTGTAGCTAAATTCAATCAACGGTAGATGAACTTCCCAATCAGTTGACCAATCTAAGGCACAAGCCCTCAGCATATCTTCCACCATTTGAATAGTCCTCTCGGATTGTCCGTCAGTCTGCGGGTGATAAGCTGTACTGAAGTTCAATTCGGTCCCCAAGTGTTGGAACATTTTGTTCCATACATAAATTAAAAGTGTTTTGATGATTAATGTTGATAAGCAAAACAAAACAACAAAGAGACTAAGCAAGCATCGAAGGAAACGAAGTGCAAAATGCTGAAGAAAAACAAAGCTAACGTACGTAACATGAACATGTTAACGTACGTAATATGATGAAGCTAACGTACGTAATGTATGAGAGATAACGTACGTAACTCAGTTCAAACAAGTGAACGTTGGAGGAGTCAAAGTCAAAAAAGCATGCAACGGATATATGACGTCAGCAGTGACATAAGGCCTAACGTACGTAACTAAGGAAATGTTAACGTACGTAACCAAAATGACGAAACTCCCTGGACTGATTTGTGAAGATGCTAACGTATGTAACCAGCCATGGTTAACGTACGTAATGAGGCTTACGTACGTAATGGAGAGCATATAACGTACGTAATGAGCAGTCTGGCAGCTAACGGCTAGTTTGATGATGGAGCCTATAAATACCATTCCTATGGTATTGTTTGAGTACAACAACCTTGAGCAAATAGTCTATTCTTGTGATATTATTACACACATTCTTGTTGTTGATATTGAGCTTAATTGTAAGTGTTTGAGTGAGAGTTCACGAAAACATACACGAGTGGTAAAAGAAAAGATACGATTGGATTCGGTGTTATTAGGATCAAGGATCCGGCATTATTAGAATCGCAATCGATATCTAAGTGAGGTTTATCTAGTACCCATAGAAAGCTAGAGAGGTTGATTCCTTGTCCTACGAAAAGGAAAACGGTTTAACTTGGACCGACACAAAGACAAGTACGAGTGGTTTATCACGGACCAATAAAGGACGTGATTGTAACGGTTATACCTCAACCGATAGAAGAGAGGAGAAGAGGTTTTTATCTTGATCCTACAGAAAAAGATACCGAGAGAGGACGTAGGCTCGTTTATAGCCGAACCTCTATAAATCTGTGTGTGCTCTTATTTTCCGAACTTATATTTACGCTTCCGCAAATGGCACAATATCCGATCCCATACCCAACAATTGGTATCGGAGCGGTACTCCAATACGCGGCTTAACATCCGAGGAGAAAAAGATCCAATGGCATTTCAATTCTCTCCAGTCGAAGGCCTTGCTCTCAACAGACCACCTTTCTTCGATGGCTCAAATTATTTGACATGGAAGAAAAAGATGTCAATCTTTATTCGTGCCTACGATATAGAGATTTGGAAGATTATTTGTCTCGGCCCGAAAGTTCCTATCAAATCTGACGGTACGCTCAAATCTTTTGAAGAATACGACGATGCCGATTGAAAAAATGACCATCTAAATTGTAAGGCCACACAACTTTTATTTTGTGCCTTAAATCCCGAAGAGGTCAATCGAATCTCGTCGTGTGAAAGTGCGAAAGAAATATGGAAAATTCTCGAAATTACACATGAAGGGACAACTTAAGTCAAAGAGACGAAAATCAATATGCTTCTCCATGACTACGAGTTATTCATGATGAAGGGTGACGAGTCCATCACCAATATGCTCGACCGATTCTCGGTCATCACCAATGGACTTGCTTCGTTCGGAAAACCATTATCTAGTAGTGAAAAAGTTAAGAAAATTTTACGATCACTACCTAGCGAATGGGACGGCACCGTGACCGCGATTATGGAATCTAAAGATCTCAACACGCTTGATTTTAGCGCCCTAGTTGGTTCGCTAATTAATTATGAGATCGTGTTAAAATCCCGAAGTGTCAAGCCAAAACCGAAGGAACGATCATTAGCCATGAAGGCTAAGATGTCGAAAAAGAAAGAAGAAATCCCGGTGGAGGAAAGCGACGAAGAAGAGGCATATTATGCCAAGAATATTAATAAATTCCAAAATTTATTAAACCAGAGGAAGATGGATATCTCGAGCGAAACGAAGAAGTTCGACAACTCTTGTCGACAATGTGGAAAACCAGGCCACTTCGCTAAGCATTGCCGTGTCAAACCCAAGAAGGAGGTTCTCGTGGCAACATGGAGCGATGAAGACGAAGACAATGATTTCATCAATCAAAATAATCTCGCTCTCATGGCCCGGAGTTCGTTCGACGACAGTGACGTCGAAAGCCAAGTAAGTACATCCTCCCGTGATGAAATTTTTGATGCATTTGAGTTATTACATACGGACTTCAAAATGCTTTATCGGAAATTAAATCCCTTAAATCTAAAATTAAATCTTTGGAAATTGAAAATTCCAAAATTATCGAAAAGGGAAAATTTGTCGAAATCGATCATTCGAAATGCATTGAAAATGAGAATATTTTGAAGAATGATCTTTTAAAAGTTCAAGATGAACTAAAATCTCTGACAAGAAAATTCTCGTGCGGAAACGATAAATTTGAACAAATGTTATGTGTTCAAATATATACTTTAAATAAAGAGGGGTTAGGATTCAAACCTCGTTCGAAAAACGAATCCGTTAATTTCAAAATACCCCATTGCGAAAAGTGTTTGAAAATTGGGCATCACGTTTCAAATTGTAAAAGCCCACGCCGGACGATAAAAATAAAGAAAATTTGGGTTCCTAAAGGAACAAAAATTTCAAATATTGTTTATGTCTCGAAACAAAAACCAACTATAGGTTGGATCCCCAAAAATTGATTTTTGTATTTTTCTCAGGGGGAGTATTTTTTTAAGGGGAGATATTATTCTCAGGGGGAGTTTTTACCCTTTATGCAATTATTCATAAATTGTATCATGCATATTTTATATTTTGGTATTATTTATTTCAATTCATATTTTATCCACTTTTTGATGAAGACAAAAAGGGGGAGAGAATGGAGAAGGAGAAAAAGAAGTCGAAAATAACAGAAAAAGAAAAATGAGGAGACGTCGAAAAGACGATGAAAAATTAAAAATGAGAAAAGAAAAGAAGGAGTCGAAAAAGAAATGGGAGAAGATTCTAACGAAACGGACAAAGTCGAAAACTTTGGTCTGTACACATATACATATATTTATATTTTTGCAGGTAAATACCATTGACGGAGTGTTGTTTTGTAATCATCAAAAAGGGGGAGATTGTTGGAACATTTTGTTCCATACATAAATTAAAAGTGTTTTGATGATTAATGTTGATAAGCAAAACAAAACAACAAAGAGACTAAGCAAGCATCGAAGGAAACGAAGTGCAAAATGCTGAAGAAAAACAAAGCTAACGTACGTAACATGAACATGTTAACGTACGTAATATGATGAAGCTAACGTACGTAATGTATGAGAGATAACGTACGTAACTCAGTTCAAACAAGTGAACGTTGGAGGAGTCAAAGTCAAAAAAGCATGCACGGATATATGACGTCAGCAGTGACATAAGGCCTAACGTACGTAACTAAGGAAATGTTAACGTACGTAACCAAAATGACGAAACTCCCTGGACTGATTTGTGAAGATGCTAACGTATGTAACCAGCCATGGTTAACGTACGTAATGAGGCTTACGTACGTAATGGAGAGCATATAACGTACGTAATGAGCAGTCTGGCAGCTAACGGCTAGTTTGATGATGGAGCCTATAAATACCATTCCTATGGTATTGTTTGAGTACAACAACCTTGAGCAAATAGTCTATTCTTGTGATATTATTACACACATTCTTGTTGTTGATATTGAGCTTTATTGTAAGTATTTGAGTGAGAGTTCACGAAAACATACACGAGTGGTAAAAGAAAAGATACGATTGGATTCGGTGTTATTAGGATCAAGGATCCGGCATTATTAGAATCGCAATCGATATCTAAGTGAGGTTTATTTAGTACCCATAGAAAGCTAGAGAGGTTGATTCCTTGTCCTACGAAAAGGAAAACGGTTTAACTTGGACAGACACAAAGACAAGTACGAGTGGTTTATCACGGACCAATAGAAGACGTGATTGTAACGGTTATACCTCAACCGATAGAAGCGAGGAGAAGAGGTTTTTATCTTGATCCTATAGAAAAAGATACCGAGAGAGGACGTAGGCTCGTTTATAGCCGAACCTCTATAAATCTGTGTGTGCTCTTATTTTCTGCACTTATATTTACGCTTCCGCAAACGGCGCAATATCCGATCCCATACCCAACACCAAGGCCTTATGAACTGCTTTCCAAATATGCGATACAAAGCGGCCGTCTTGGTCAGAAATAATGGTCTTCGACGTACCATGCAGTCAGACTATCTCTGAAATAAATACCCGTGCCAACCTCTCTGGTCCCCACATGTCCTTAATGCCTAGAAAATGAGCTGATTTGGTTAAGCGATCAACTGTCACCCAAATCATGTTCATTCATGTCTCGGTTCTTGGCATACTAGTGATAAAGTCCATCGATATGCCCTCCCACTTCTATTCAGGAATCGGGAGCGGCTTCAACATTCCGGCAGGTCGTTGATGCTCGATCTTAACCTGCTGACAAGTCAAGCATTTCGAAACATAGTCCGCTACATCTTTCTTCATGTTGCCCCACCAAAAGTTCTGCTTCAAGTCCTTATACATCTTACTGATGCCCGGGTGGATAGAATAGGGCGAGCTGTGAGCTTCCTTCATAATCGTCTGTTTCAGAACATCGACATTAGGAACGTAGAGTCGGTTCTGAAATCTCAAAACTCCATCATCATGAATTACGAATCCGGGGGCCTTCCCTTTAATCACTTCATAACGTAACTGAATCATCAGAGGATCATCCGCCTGCTTAGATTTAATTTCCTCGGTTAACGATGAAGTTATTTCCATCACGCACAGTTGTCCTTGGACTCTTTGTAACCATACTTCAATTCCTTCTCGAATCATCTCTCGTTGAATGCTGAGCTGGGAGGTCAGAGTCTCCAGCATCTGGATAGAAACAGTCTTGCGGCTATGTGCATCGGCCACTACATTTGCTTTGCCTGGATGATAAAGAATCTCGAAGTCATAATCCTTAATAAGTTCCAGCCATCTCCTTTGTCGCATGTTCAACTCTTTCTGACTGGAGATGTATTTGAGACTCTTGTGATCCGTAAAGATCTGACAGTGTGTCCCGTACAGATAGTCTCCAGATTTTTAAAGCAAAAACTACTGCTGCTAGCTCCAAATCATGCGTTGGTTAATTCACTTCATAAGGTTTCAGCTGGCGTGACGCATAAGCGATCACCTTATCATTCTGCATCAATACGCATCTGAGTCCTTGGTTCGAAGCATCACTGTAAACTATGAATCCTCCAGTTCCCCGTGGGAGTGATAAAATCGGTGCCGTCATCAATCTCTTCTTCAGTTAGTCAGAGCTATTCTGGCACAACTCGTTCCACTCAAACTTTTGTGTTTTCTATAGTAGTCGAGTAAGTGGGCGGGAAATTTTGGAAATCCCTTCCACGAACCGACGATAATACGCAGCAAGTCCTAAGAAACTCCAGACTTCTTTCACGTTCTTTGGAGGCTTGCAATCCATAACCACTTCGATCTTCTAAGGATCTACTTGGACTCCTTCATCTGATACCACATGGCCGAGGAACATTACTTCCTTTAGCCAGAATTCACACTTAGAAAGTTTGGCATACAATTG